>CM033470.1:17948245-17964215 GCA_019447015.1 Hymenochirus boettgeri | reverse complement strand
AGGGGGCCTAGGATGTGCATTGATTATCTTTTCTTACTGTTTTTTTTTTATAAGTATCCAGTGTGCAAGATATATGATATTGTATGGGTCCAGGAATGTGCATGATTATCTTTTCTATAGTTTAAAGTATTGCCATGTGTGCAATAATATGATATTTATAGGGCCCAGGATGTGCATTGATTATCTTTTCTATTTTATAAAGTATGCCAGTGTGCAGATAATTTGATATTGTATGGGGCTAGGAATGTGCATTGATTATCTTTTCTATGTTATAAAGTATCCGAGTGTGCAGATACTATTATATTGTATGTGGGCCTAGGATGTGCCTTGATTATCTTTCTATTTTATAATGTATGCCAGTGTGCAGATAATATGATATTGTATGGGTCCGGAATGTGCATTGATTATCTTTTCTATTTTTTATAATGTATCCAGTGTGGCAGATTATGTATTGTATGGGGCCCAGGAATGTGCATTGATTTCTTTTCTATGTTTAATGTATGCCAGTGTGCATAATATAGATATTGTATGGGGCCCTGAATGTGCGATTGATATCTTTCTATGTTTATAATTATGCCAGTGTGCAGATAATATGATATTGTATGGGGCCAGAGTGCATTGATTATCTTTTTAGTTATATGTATGCCAGTTGTGCAGATAATATGATATTGTATGGTTCCTAGATGTGCATTGATTATCTTCTCTATGTTTGTATAAATATTTGAACTCAGCAGGGGCACTTCTAGGTGTTTTTGCTTGCCTGAGTTCCAAACTATTGAATGTCGCCCTTTGTTGCGCTGCCCGGCTCTAAAGTGGGTGTTGCTTTGGCATGGGCGTGTATTTAGCCCTGGATTCGCTTGTGTTGTGGGTAAAATTTTATGATTTTAAACTTCCTATCACATAGGTATTTAAACAGTTCCTCAGATAGTCAATTATCGAAATTGTAAATTACTAGAAACAGATATACATCCCTTTCTCAAACAGCTGTGCAGGGGCGACTGGGCCGTGGTAGAGGGGCAAATGCCCCCCCCCGGGCGGTCTGTGCAGTATAAGCCGGGCCGAGCAGTGTCCAGTTTTAAATAAGTTTTTTTTTTTAATTCAATTTAAAAACTTTGCTAAAACCTTACACTGCATTGCCGGTCCAAACCTCAGGGGCGTGCCTACTTTTTCTCCTGCACAGCACGTGCTCCCAGGGAATGTTTGCTGGATGTCTGGAATGCTCCACCCCTACATTTAACAACTAGGAGGAAATAACTGTCACCAGGTTTGCTGCTGGATGCTGCTGCCACTAGGCTAGGTAGGCCCACTTACTTGGATTAATAAGTGACATTTTTATTTATAACTCTGTGTGCTGGGCAATGGGCTGGGCATTTTATATACAGTCCTGTGGCTGGCTCATGGGGCTGGGCATTTTATATACAAGTCCTGTGTGCTGGGCATCATGGCCTGGGCTTTTTTATATACAGTCCTGTGTGCTGGGCATGGGCTGGGCATTTTAGTATACAAGTCCTGTGTGCTGGGCAGGGTTGGGTCATTTTATATACAGTCCTGTGTGCTGGGCATGCTGGGCATTTTTATATACAAGTCTGTGTTGCTGGGCATGGCTGGGCATTTTTATATACAAGTCCTGTGTGCTGGGCATGGCTGGGTAAATACAGGTCCTGTGTGCTGGGCATGGGTTGGCATTTTATATACAGGTCCTGTGTGCTGGGCATGGGCTGGGTATTTTATATACAAGTCCTGTGTGTTTGGCATGGGCTGGGCATTTTATATACAAGTCCTGTGTGCTGGGCATGGGTTGGGCATTTTATATACAAGTCCTGTGTGCTGGGCATCATGGGCTGGCATTTTTTTGCAAGTCCTGGTGCTGGGCATGGGCTGGGCATTTTATATACAAGTCCTGTGTTGGCATGGGCTGGGCATTTTATATACAAGTCCTGTGTGCTGGGCATGGGCTGGGCATTTTATATACAAGTCCTGTGTGCTGGGCATTGTTATATACAAGTCCTGTGTGCTGGGCATGGGCTGGTATTTTATATACAAGTCCTGTGTGCTGGGCATGGGTTGGTCATTTTATATACAAGTCCTGTGTGCTGGGCATGGGTTGGGCATTTATATACAAGTCCTGGTGCTGGGCATGGGCTGGATTTTTTTCAAGTCCTGTGTGTCTTGGCATGGGCTGGGCATTTTATATCACAGTCCTGTGTGCTGGGCATGGTGTGGCATTTTATATACAAGTCCTGTGTGCTGGCATCATGTGGCTGGGCATTTTTTTCAAGTCCTGTTGTGCTGGGCATGGCTGGCATTTATATCAATTCCTGTGTGCTGGGCATGTGGCTGGCATTTAATATACAAGTCTGTGTGCTGGGCATGGCTGGGCATTTTTTTATAGATCCTGTGTTGGGCTGGGCTGGGCATTTTATATACAAGTCCTGTGTGCTGGGCATTGGGCTGGGCATTTTTTGCAAGTCCTGTGTGCGGGCATGGGCTGGGCATTTTATATAACAAGTCCTGTGTGCTTGGGCATTGGGCTGGGCATTTATATACAAGTCCTGTGTGCTGGCATCAGGCTGGGCATTTTTATACAGTCCTGTGTGCTGGGGCATGGGCTGGGCATTTTTATATAGCAAGTCCTGTGTGCTGGGCATGGCTGGGCATTTTATATACAAGTCCTGTGTGCTGGGGCATGGGCTGGGTTTTATATACAAGTCTAGTGTGCGGGCATGGGCTGGGCATTTTATATACAATCCTGTGTGCTGGCATGGGTTGGGCATTTTATTACAAGTCCATGTGCTGGGCCATGGGTTGGGCATTAAATTACAAGTCCTTGTGTGCAGGCATTAGCTGGGCATTTTATATACCAGTCCTGTGGCTGCATGGGCTGGGTATTTTATATACAAGTCCTGTGTGCTGGCATGGGCTGGCATTTTATATACAAGTCCTTGTGCTGGGCATGGGCTGGGCATTTTCTCTACAAGTCCGTGTGCTGGGCATGGCTGGCATTTTATACAAGTCCTGTTTGCTAGGCCATGGGCTGGGCATTTTATATACAAGTCCTGTGTGCTGGGCATGGGCTGGGCATTTTATATACAGTCCTGTGTGCTGCGGCATGGGCTGGGTATTTTATATACAATCCTGTGTGCTGGGCATGGGCTGGGCATTTTATTTACAAGTCCTGTTTGCTAGGCATGGGCTGGGCATTTTATATACGTCCTGTGTGCTGGGCATGGGGGGCATTTTATATACAATCGGTGTGCTGGGATTTTATATCAAGTCCTGTGTGCTGGGCAATGGGCTGGGCATTTATATACAAGTTCTGTGTCCGCATGGCTGGCATTTTACAGGCTGTGGCATGGGCACTGGGCATTTTATATACAATCTGTGTGCTGGGCATTTTATATAAAGTCTGTGTGCTGGGCATTAGCTGGGCATTTTATTTTTATTTTACAAGTCCTGTGTGCGGATGGGCTGGGCATTTATATAAGTTCGTGTGCTGGGCAGGGGCTGGGCATTTTATATACAGGTCGTGTTGCTGGCATTTTTACAAGTCTGTGTCTGGGCATGGCTGGTGGGGCATTTTATATACAAGTCTGTGTGCTGGCAATGGCTGGGCATTTTTATACAGTCCTGTGTGCTGGGCATGGGCTGGGCATTTACAAGCAGTCCTGTGCCTGGCAGGGCTGGCCTTTTATATCAAGTCCTGTGTGCTGGCATGGGCTGGGCATGTTATTACAATCTGTGTGCTGGCATTTTATATACAAGTCTGTGTGCTGGGCATGGACTGGGCATTAATATACAAGTCGCTGCTGGCATGGCTGGCATTTTATATACAGTCTACGCTGGGCAGGGTAGAGTCATTTCATATACAAGTCTGTGCTGCTGGGTCAGTTGGGGCTTTTGTGTTATACGAGTCATGCTGCGGCATGGGCTAGGTGCATTATATATATTAATATATATCTACGTTTGCGTTAGTATGGTTGGGGCATTTAAAAGAAGTGCTGCTGGACATGGGATGGGGGGCATTTTATTAAACAAATCTGCTGCTGGCAATGGTTTGGGGGAATTTTATATACACAAGTCGAGTTGTGAGGCCGCCCTGCAATCACCAGCAAGTGTAAAGTCAGCCCTCCAGTACAACCCCTAGTGTAAGATCAGCCCTCCGTACAACCGCTAGTGTAAAGTCAGCCCTCCAGTACACCCGCTAGTGTAAAGTCAGCCTCCAGTACACCCGCTAGTGTAAGTCTGCCCTACAGTACCCCCTCTAGTGTAAAGTCACCCTCCAGTACACCCGCTAGTGTAAGTCAGCCCTCCAGTACACCCGCTAGTGTAGTCTGCCCTACAGTTCACAGACCACCCACTTTTTTTTGGCAAGCGCTTTGTGTGCTGAGAAATTGAGGAGCCTTTATTCAATACCCAGTGTTGTTAGCTCTACAGATCATTAGCCATGTAAGTCAGCTCCCCAGATCCTTACCAAGTATTGTCAGCCCTACATACTTTAGACAGTGTTGTCAGCCCTCAAGTTAATTACCCATAGTCGCCCTCCAGCCATACCAGGATTGTCAGCCCTCCAGTCATTACACAGCATTGTCAACCATTCATTTCAATACCTAGTATTGTCAGCCCTCAGTTCATTACCCATTATTGTCAGCCCCCAGATCATTAGCCAGTGTTAGCAACCCTCCGTTCATAAGCAGTTCAGGTCCTCCTTTCATAAGCAGTGTAAGTCCTCCATTTATTAGGCATGTCAGTCCTCCGTTCATTACCCAGTACTGTCAGCTTATAGTTATCACCCGTATTGTCAACCCCCTTCATTACACATACTGTCAGCCCTTATTTCATTAGCCATTATTGTCAGCCCTCCAGTTCATTACCCAGTGTTGTTAGCTCTCCAATAATTTATTGTTGCTGTAAGAAAAAAAATATTTCTTTGTCCTCGCTCCTGCTCATTGATTGAAAGAACGGAGTAAGGAATAGCTCCTTAAACTTCAATCAATGCATAAAGGAATGTTCACTTTTTGACCGAACTATACTTTATATCTTCAAAACAAATTGTACTTACATAAACATAACGTCGAAGCAAATCCATTTTTGTTCACCTTGGATAGGAATGTAAAATTTTCGTTTCCCCTATTTTACTAAGAACTCGGATATCTTATGTTACAGAATTAATTGAATTATCATTTCAGTTCACAACAGTTTAAGGCAGACACAACGACTATGAGATCCGATATCGTGGCCGGAGCTTCCTGTATCATCAGCTTCAAAAACGTTTGAAGCCATAGCTAAAGCACGATTAACAGCTTTGAGGAACCTGCTATGGAACTCTGAAGGAGGTCACTGGTAAGGTTCCAAATGAAATACTTCATATTGGTCATGAAATGTGACTTCCTATAACTTTTGAACAGGAACATGATAGTGTATTTGCATGGAGACCTACACTATTTGTAGGTCTTTTTATTGCCACAGAAACTCGGATTTGGACATATTGGCCGTGAAATGTAGCCTGCCAATGTCTTCCATTGCCACAGAAACACAACAGTTTCAAGAAAACACATTCTTAGGGGCTGATGTGGACATCATTTCAAAATGGCCCCTCTCATTTGGCAATGCTGTGAGAATTGCTACTTTTGCACAATATTTCAATAGAAGCCACAGCATAGTGATGGACTATTAAAAATGGAATTGTTCAGCATAATTTTAAAAAAGGGCAGATTTTGAAGCGCACAAATAACCAAATGGCAATGTTGGGTTTACAGCTGTTTTTACTCATTATTTTAACCTTTTTTTTAATGTCTAGAGCTTGTCAGATCTTCTTTCACTTGGATAGCACAGCAACATTTTTTGGCACTAACAATCTCCACAAATCTACCAAGGTAGGAGAAAATTGAACTATCTGGCGACATTGCTGTACAATATAGCCGCTTAGGGAGATTCAATATTGCCCTTTTCCGTCTAAAACCCACGTTAACCCAAAAAAAATGGGTTACGTGGGTTTTGGACGGATTTTCGAGCGCAGCGCCATTTCCTCCGAATGTTTTTGGAAATTAAGTTTTCGCTATTTTGGTACGGCTTGTGGAGCGTTAACGTGCCGCTCCTTAACGTAGCCCGACCCGCGATGCAATAACTGACGTAATCTCGTTTACGTCCGTTAATGTATCGCGGATCGGGCTAAGGTAAGTAACGGGAGTAGCGATATGAATCTCCCCGAAAGTTGGTCACTTTTTCATTTCATATAAGCCCATGGTTACTCATTTTTTCTATAAATATCTATATTTGGAACTGATTGTGGGTGGGGCTCTGTACTTTTTCCTAGAATGAAAAGGAATTTTAGATTTCCCAGGATAAACAGTTTCTGGATGAGACAGTCCTCAGAGAATGTTCATCTTGTTCACAGTAACATGGGAAGAAATCGATTGTTAAGAATCACCCTTGTGATCTGCTTTATGCATGAACCTTCATTGTAATAGGGAAAATTTGGCCCTAATATTCCCTCATCGTTATTGTGCTCTTCTGTCTTCCAGTGGTGTCATCATAGTAGGGAAGAGTCATCAACAGAGAGGAGTCTAATTAAAACCGATTTCGCCCATAACACATAATTTCCCCCCCGACCTGTCTTGAAATATGGAGCAAGGAGGAAAGACAATAAAAACCAATTTCGCCCATAACACATGACATCAATATTGCATCATGAAAACGTATTGGTGTACTGGTGCAGTCCAACACACTAACAATGCCCTCATCTCCTAAATCTTTAGGCTGGTACCATGAGGGACTTTTTGTCCCGAGCGAGCGTTCGCTACGAAATATCCGTTGGTCCGGCAAATTTGTCCGCGGCCGAATTTGCGCGCGATCGATCATGCTACCCTAGGGACCGCACAGTCATTGGAATTTATTGACACGTCCGATTGTTTTTCGGCCGATTTGGCCGAACGAACGATCGATGTCAGTCTGTGGCCGCCCCCCCACCACCAGCCAATATTTTCGCGACATCGACCGAAAGTGTCAGGAATTGGTCGGTCAGGCCGAAAATATTGTCTGGTGTGTACCGAGCCTTAAACTGGAATGTTGTATTTACTGTATTGTTCTCTATGAACTAAAATTAGTTTCTAGTGTGGCATAAAAATGAACTATTTGACAGCTGGCAGACTATGGCTTGGCCATTATTTGGCACCACCCCGATTCATTTTCCACACATGAAACTACACCATATTTATTCTTCACAAGCACCCAAATTTACCCCCACCCAAGTAAATTTATATTTTTTGTTTGAAGTTTTTAGCCTTTGTGATGTGACGTCTGCATCCGTGGACCTCAGATTTCCCAATGGCGAGCCCTCCCTTACAGACTCCCTGATAGTAGTTGGGATGACGAGAGGGTAATTATTGGTGGACCTCCTGATCCTCCTGGCAAAGGGAGGTCCTATGGATCCCCTCTTTGGTTTGTCTGGCTTCAGCCAAGATTGAGAGGGGAAGATAATTTTGAACAACCACACGGCACTTGTGCTTCTATTGTGGCGCAGGGTGATGGCGAACTTGGGGTGGTGTGGCGTCTGTGACATCATGCGGGGCGGATCACCATTTGGGTGTTGGAGGGGGCAGGGATATGGGCGTTCCGGGGGCATGGCAAGGGCATTCCCGGGCATGTCACCAGAGGGGGCGTGGTGGGAGGAGTTTTAGAATCTCCTCTCTGTCTCGGGGAGTCTGAGGTGGTCTCGCGGAACCCGCCCAGAATGAGGAGACTCCTGCGAGATGCGGAGGGGTGGGGTACCTGCTTGTAGTGTTTGGCATTAAATATCCCTTTCATGGTTTACCAACAGATTGTTGCTGCAATTATCATGTACACATCACAACACTTAATTTCTCCCTTGTGGGCCATAATGTTGAAAGGGATGCTTTTCAATAACACGTTTTATTTTTTTCCACTTATTCTAGGGTAATTGAAGATATTTGCAGCGGACAGTTGTGCAAGGCAGACAAACCATTAGAACCCAATTCAATATGGAAGAATCATCTACTGCCAGGATAAGCTTTATGGTGGCGAACTGCAAAAAGTCAGAGAGGAGAATCAGAGGAAACTTCATTTAATGCTAAAAGTAGTATGAAGCCCCCGAAGTCCCCGAAGCAGATATCATTGGAAGAAATGCGCTCTCATATACAAGCCTATATGAAGTGAGATTACCGATCAACATTTATTAATATAGTTCAGCATTTAGTGAATCAGAGCTGGACCCGATATGGACCCGATATGCTGGTAAAGGGTAACTGTGGTCTCCAATTCTTCCAAACTGTAAGGATATATAAAAAAAGCCGCCCATCGTTCCTTCAAAATAAACCTAAATCACAAGTCACCATGAGACGTTTGTTCGTAGAATACCACGTGGAAAAAAAACTGCAATGGTATTCAATGGGTGTTTGTTTAGGGCATGTCACTCCCAAAACTAAATTTAACCCAATACTGGACCACTGTATAGTGTTCAAAAATCCTAATCTTACTCTTCGGTTCCTTATGGTTCTCCTGCAGTGCTTGTTCAAAGTCCCAGAAAGTGTGGTGTAGGAGCCATTTCTGGTGTAATTCGTTTCTTCTGCCTCTAACTGTTCCTAGTCGAGTTTTCTGGCATATGCAGTGGAGCAGGGCTGCCATTAGGGGGTAAAGGGGGTACTCTGTAGGGGCCCGTACTTGACAGGGCCCTGAGAGTAAGGGGTACTCATTGCTGTGTACAGGTACTGACAGTGACTGCTAAACTTCCTCTTGGGTGGCTGCCTGGTGCAAGTACCTATTTAGCATGATGGCCATTAAGAAACTACACTACCCCTGCATGCCTTAGTTGCTTCTGCTAACAGGCATGCTGGGAGTTGTATCTTACAAAAACATTTGGAGTTCCAAGGTTTGGCCCCAGGAGAAGTTTACGTCACTGTCAGTTGTTTAAAGGACATGTGCATGTCTACCTCTTTCACTAACTTTTTGGCCAATAATAGTTTACCTTCCCCAGCCCAAACCGCTATAAATGATTTGTTAAAAAGTGCCCCGATAGTTACTTACCTTCCCTCTATCCTCTGCCACAACAGTCCCAACCTCTGCTTACATAGAACTGCAAGCAGGGGCGGGAGCGGCAGCCGCGGACGGTGATGGCTGAGAGGCAGCCAATCACGGACGCGCTGCCGGCTGCACAAACGCCGGAGGATAGAGGTAGGTAAGTAACTATCGGGGCACTTTCTAAGAAATCATTTATATTGTCCTAGGAACGGCCAGCATCAAGGCCGAAACGCGTTGATATAATAAAATTATCACAATATTTGTAACAATCCCACGAGTGCTCCTTCTCCAGATATACATACATACTAGCAAATTGTGCTCGTTGGGTATATAATGGAAATTATGTGTGTGTACGTTACTCAGATATCCTGCAGGTCTGAGAGTAGACCCAGGCATCCTGCTACACCTGTGTGGTTGAAACTAAACATGCTAGGTTAATACTTATTAGTATTCACACCTCATATATTATAACAGAAGGTCATCCTCACAGCATCATGTTATGTAATAGCATTGCCCTAATAATCTAACGTATAAACAAACATTTCTCATTCCAGTTTACCTAAGAATTGGATTTATCCTTTATATACTCTTTTATACAGATCTAATTTTTAAAAGTTGCTTCAGAGATTTTTAATAACTGATAACTGCTTTTTATTTCAGTATTAACGTAAATCCTTGGTATACCTGCCTGGCTTTACCACTAAGCAAAAGGCTAAGGACTTGCAAACGAGCACCTTCATCCCAACCATTAATGTGGCTGCCAATTCAAATTGTTCTAGTCAATCAGTCCACTCCCTAGTTACCCCATCAAATGAATCAGGTTAAAAATAGGTTTGGCAATTGGGCCTGGTAGAGCTACTGAGTCTAATTGGGGAATTTCATCTCAGGTAGAAGGACAGGAGGATTTAAATCAATACTATCAGTAGCACCTCCATATGCTATACGAGAACAATATACAGAAGAAAACAGGAGAACAAATGGTATTACCAGCAACCGCTGCCACTAATTTGTACCAGATCACTGCTTTATGGAAGGATTATGGGTAGCTGGCATGGTTACTCTGTGTCTGGCAAAGCAAGACGATGCCCATAACCACATTACATGTGCAGTATCAGGTGTGTCCCTGTATGTATGGAGCACCACTTTGAATATTGACCAGGCCTGTATATTGTGTGTCCTTGTCTGTTGCCTCAGATTTGTATCCAATAGGTAATTGTCTGTCCAATACGTCCCCCCCAACAGGTGGTAACAGGGTCTTATATACAGGATCTTGTGTTAAAGTCAATATCACTCCAAAGAACACACCACAATCCACTTTCACTTTCCTCCTCCTCCTACCATAGAGAGGCAGGGATGTCTTGTCTTTTATTACTCAGACACCACCTGCAGGCTGGAGGTGGTAAATAAGGAGCCTTGGTGTATATGTCCATTACAATACACATCATATCCTGTGTATAGACAGAAGCTTTTTTTGGATAACACTTCCTTTCATATGGAGCAGACACGGGTGTGGTTTAAGCTGCCATTTGACATCCATGTTAAAAGGGATCTCAGCTCTTGTAATAGTTTATATTATTTTCCAGGGTTATTCAATAAAGTTCTTATCGTTTAAAACGGTGCTAATTTTGCCCCAACCAATCAGATCTTATGTAACATTTGAAAGCTAACATCTGATTAGTTGGGGCAAAATTAGCACCATTTTAAACGATAAGAACTTTATTGAACTCTGATTGTATATTTTTGTTGTACCTAATTAAGTCAGTGCTGTACTTTATAACATTTCTGATGGTCATTTAGATGAAACAGTGAGATAGTACACACATACATATACACCTTTCCTATGTGTAATATCTTATACCCCCACCCACTTGGTAGCCCTAAAAACTCAATTGCAATCTCCTATGGAGATATAAACATATTATATAATATAAGGGATATAAATATAATATAAAAAATATGCAGCTCAAATCTTTATTCATAACTACTTTCTGGTGCGGTGCAATGAGAACGGCAATTTAAACATTACATAAAAGTCCTCCAGCACTAAACTCCACATATTGTCATAAATGAATAGACGTAAATGTTAAACAATGAAGAGTACCCACCTGCACTGAGGTTAAAATGGATCCTTTAGTTACATTCATTCAAATAAATATGCGTCAACTGATGCCACTTCAAGACCGTATCCCAGCTTCAGTCCTAACCTAATAGTAAAGTATTGTCCCTGGGGGGGGAAAGACCATACCTGCTTTACCTCTTTATTTAGTATGACCTCTTCCAGGAACCATATTGGCTCATCTAAGCTTATGAACCTTCTGGACCGCCTTAAAAGGGCAGGGAATTTAATTTACGCAGGGAGCACGCATACAATGGGGGCTTGCCGCTATCGCCCTCTAGTGTATACAAATATAAAAATATGCAGCTCAAACCCTTTATTCATAACTACTTTCTGGTGCGGTGCAAAAAAAAATATCCTTTTCCTTTATATTTAAAGGAAAAGGATATATTATTGCAGTGGGGGTTTAGGATATTACATATAGGAAAGTGTATATGTATGTGTGTATACTATATCACTATTACCATTTACATGACCATCAAATAAATGTATAGCAATGACTTGTATTGGGTACAGATGAATATACATTTTATCAAAAATAAATAAAATTGCTTTCAGAGCTGATATTCCTATTTTAATATGGGATAGTCAAAATGGGAGGTTAAACCACACCCCTGTGACTTCTAGGGTCTCCATGTGAATACTGAAGGAAGTGGTAATGTCAGTATAACATCCAATGATGTGGCTGTTTTTACCTGTAGCAGTCATAGCCAATCAAAAAAAAGTTACTGTCTGTTACACAGGACGTGATGTGTATTACTAGTAACATAAACTAAGGTTGATAAAGTCATACGTCAATCAAGTCCAACCTTTTCACCCTCTTTTTTTTTTTTTTTTTTTATAACCCTACCTAACGTTTATCCAGAGGAACAAAAAACCCCAGCTAAAAGGGGGGAAAAATTCCTCCCTGACTCTAAACGCCAATCGGAAAGTAATCCCTGGATCAACCAGATCTATATGCATTAATACCAGTAATCTCAATATTTTTTAGTTTTAGAAACTTATCCAGGCTTTTTAAAGTTATTCAATGAATTTGCCATTCCCACATCTGCTGGAAGACAGTTCCACAGTTTCACCGTTCTCACTGTAAAGAAAACCTTTCCTAACCTGAAGATGAAAATTCTTTTCTTCCAACCTTAAAGGTGTCCTCTGATATGACCTATTATTGAACAATGCACCAGAGACTTTTATTGTATGGCCTATTAATATATTTGTATAAGGTTCCATGTCCCCATGCAAACGTTGCTTCTTCCCAATGTAACAGCCCTAACTTGTCTAATCGCCTGCATTTCAAGCCCCTCCATTTCCCTTATTATTTTTTGCCCTTCTCTGAACTGCCTCAATTTCCAAGATGTCCCTTTTGTATATGGGATTCCAAAACTGCACCGCATATTCCAAATGAGCCTCACCAGAGCCTTTGTAAAGAGGGAGAATAATATTTTTCTCTCTTGATCTATTCCCCTCTTTATACAAGACAATATCTTCTAGCTCTAGCCGTTGCTACCTGGCATTGTTTGCTATCAAGTCTGTTATCTAACCAGAACCCCCAAATCTTTTTCCATTACAGAGCACTTAACACAGAGTTATTTATGGGTAGGTGGCACAGGATTATTAAATCCCAATGCATCCCTTACATTTATCAACATGAATCTCATCTGCCATTCTGCTGCCCTTTTGATAATCTATCTAGTCTGCTTTCAGCCTTGCACATCATTGGAAGTTTCCAAAGCTCTGCATAGTTTAATGTCATCAGCAACACACTGAGACCTTGCTCTCAATGCCCCCTTCTAAGTCATTTATAAACAGATTAAACAGAAGCGGCCCCAGTACAGAACCTCGAGGCACTCCGATTAGAACTTTAGCCCACATAGATGTAGCTCCATTGACCACCCACTCTGTTTGCGATCCAACAACCAGTTTCTCTATCCACTAGACAAATGTTTTCTTCAGCCAACAGTCCTCAGTTTATACATTAGTCGCCTATGTGGCACAGTATCAAAGCTTTCGTCAAATCCAAATATACCACATCCACTGCTGTGCCTGAATCTAACTTCTTACTCATTCTCTCATACAAAAACAATTAAATTTGTCTGGCAGATCTATTTCTCATAAATCCATGCTGACTACTACTAATAGATGATCTCTGGAGACAAAGTCAAGGATATGATCCCGTAACAAAGTTTCCATCACCTTCCCTAACACTGATGTAGGCTTACAGTCATAGTTTTCCAGGCTGTGAACGACTACCTTTTTTGAATATTGGTATTACATTGGCTTTTTTTCCAATCCAGCGGCACATCCCAGACCAAAGCGAATCTGAAAGATGAGAAACGTGGTCTAGCTAGAACTGAACTAAGCTCTTTTAAAATCCAAGATGCAATCCATCTGGGCTCTGGCGCTTATGATATTAACTTTGAATAATTGTTTCCGTACCTACCATTCCTCTGTTAGCCGTGTGAATATTCCTATTTTCTTTCTCCCCTGCATATTATTCAATCCCTGCTGTAGGACAAGGATTCTCACAGTAAAAACCAATGTAA
Source organism: Hymenochirus boettgeri (assembly GCA_019447015.1). Classification (NCBI taxonomy): domain Eukaryota; kingdom Metazoa; phylum Chordata; class Amphibia; order Anura; family Pipidae; genus Hymenochirus; species Hymenochirus boettgeri. The sequence goes on along the minus strand of CM033470.1, from coordinate 17,950,526 downwards.
AAAAAACAGTTTAGCAGATTAGCCTTTTCGATCCTCACAACCACCTCAGTGTGCCATATTTAATGGTCCCACATTCTCAAGTCCTCGTCTTTTACCTTTAATATACTTAAAAACCTTTTGGGGTTGGACTTGCTTGTTCGTCAATCCGTATTTCATTTTCTATTTTAGCTCCGTAGTTTAGTTGCTTCTTGCCACTCTTTATTACAGCTTTTGTACTCCCTTTAAGCCCCCTGTTCTGTGCCCTCGGTTTTCAAAATTTTAAAAGCCTTTTTCTTTTTTTCCATTTTCCTTTTACCTCAGCATTAAGCCATGCAGGAGGGACCTAATTTTTTTACACCTTGTTACCTAAAGGTACAATTTTAGAAAGTAATAGTTTAATATCCCTTTAAAAGTGGTCCACATCTGCTCAGTATCTTTACCTAGAAACCATTTCCCCTCAGTCTATGAGCAGGAGTGATTCTTTAACAGCATAAATTAGCTTTCCTAAAGTTAAGTTTTTGTTAACCCAGTGCACCTTTAGTTTTTTGCAACCTATATTAAATGGACCACTATATCATGGTCACTATTCCCTAAGTTCCCCTTACCTCATCTCCAAAATGACTCTGGGTTATTAGTATCACCAGATCCAACACGCATTCTTCGAGTAGGAACTTCAACTATCTGTAAAAGAAATGCTCATATAGGAAATTTAAGAAACTTTGATAAACCTTTTGAGGTGCTGGCAGTTCCCTTACTCCAATCTATGTCGGGTAGTTAAAAAAAAATCCCCCATAACCAGAACATGCCCCATACCAGCAGCCTTCGCCAACTGCATATGGAGATTTCCACCTCCTCCCCGGCATTTGGCGGCTATAACATACTCCAACATTAATTTACCTACCTTCTTGCTTTCTGTACCAGTAAACCCACCCATATGTTTCTCTGGTTTCTCTGCCCGTGCCGTTTACTCCCACCCATCTTTCCATCTTTTAAATTTGGCTTCAATTCCTGTTTAACATACATACATACTCCTCTCCTTTCTTATTAACTCTATCATGTCAAATAAGGATTAATCCTTCAATATTTACTGTCCAGTCGTGTGAATCATAAGCCATGATCTGCTATAACCAATTACATCATACCTTTCCTTTAAAGCTATTTCAAGTTCGCCGGTTTTTTTTCAGCCAGACATCTTTGCCATTTGTAAACATACATTTTAGTTATTACATTGATTTACTTCCATGCATGTCGTACGTTAATGGACATATACCCAAGGCTCCTTATATACCACCACCTCCAGCCTGCCGGTGGTGTGATGGGGCCTAGGAATGTGCATTGATTATCTTTTCTATGTTTATAATGTATGCCAGTGTGCAGATAATATGATATTGTATGGGGCCTAGGAATGTGCATTGATTATCTTCTCTATGTTTGTATAAATATTTGACCAGCAGGGGCACTTCTAGGGTTTTTGCTGCCTGAGCCAAACTATTGAATGTCGCCCTTTGTGCGCTGCCGCTCTAAAGTGGGTGTTGCTTTGGCCATGGGCGTGTATTTAGCCATGGATTCGCTTGTGGTGTGGGTAAAATTTTATGATTTTAAACTTCCTATCACATAGGTATTTAAACAGTTCCTCAGATAGTCAATTAGCGAAATTGTAAATTACTAGAAACAGATATTACATCCCTTTCTCAAACAGCTTGTGCAGGGGCGGACTGGGCCGGTGGGTAGAGGGGCAAATGCCCCCCCCCGGGCGGTCTGTGCAGTATAAGCCGGGCCGAGCAGTGTCCAGTTTAAATAAAGGTTTTTTTTAATTCAATTTAAAAAAACTTTGCTAAAACCTTACACTGCATTGCCGGTCCAAACCTCAGGGGCGTGCCTACTTTTTCTCCTGCACGCATGTGCTCCCAGGGAATGTTTGCTGGATGTCTGGAATGCTCCACCCCTACATTTAACAACTAGGAGGAAATAACTGTCACCAGGTTTGCTGCTGGAGTGCTGCTGCCACTAGGCTAGGTAGGCCCAGCTTACTTGGATTAATAAGTGACATTTTATTTATAAGTCTGTGTGCTGGGCATGGGCTGGGCATTTTATATACAAGTCCTGTGTGCTGGGCATTTTATATACAAGTCCTGTGTGCTGGGCATGGGCTGGGCATTTTATATACAAGTCCTGTGTGCTGGGCATCATGGGCTGGGCATTTTATATACAAGTCCTGTGTGCTGGGCATTTTATATACAAGTCCTGTGTGCTGGGCATGGGCTGGGTATTTTATATACAAGTCCTGTGTGCTGGGCATGGG
>CM033470.1:17521777-17947174 GCA_019447015.1 Hymenochirus boettgeri | reverse complement strand
TGTTGGCATTTATATACAGTCCTGTGTGCTGGTGCTCTGGGCTGGGTCATTTTATTATACAAGTCCGTGTGTTCTGGCATCAGGGCTGGGCTTTTATATACAAGTCCTTGGTGGCTGGGCATGGGGCTGGGCATTTTATCTACAAGTCCTGTGTGCTGGGCATCATGGGCTGGGCATTTTTTTCAATTCCTGTGCTGCTGTGCTGGGCATTTTATATACAAGTCCTGTGTTGGGCATGGGCTGGGCATTTTTATATACAAGTCCTGTGTGCTGGGCATGGGTGGGCATTTTATACAAGTCCTGTGTGCTGGGCATTTTATATACAAGTCCTGTGTGCTGGGCATGGGCTGGGTATTTTATATACAGATCCTGTGGTGCTGGGCATGGGTTGGCTATTTTATATACAAGTCCTTGTGCTGGGCATGGGTTGGGCATTTAATATACAAGTCCTGGTGCTGGGCATGGGCATGGTATTTTATTACAAGTCCTGTGTGTTTGGGCATGGGCTGGGCTTTTATATCCAAGTCCTGTGGTGGGGCATGGTTGTGGCATTTTATATACAAGTCCTGTGTGCTGGGCATAGGGTGGGCATTTTATATTGCAAGTCCTGTTGCTGGGCATGGGCTGGCATTTATATCAAATTCCTGTGTGCGGGCAGGGCTGGACATTTATATACTACAAGTCCTGTGTGCTGGGCATGGGCTGGGCATTTTTTTTATAGAATCCTGTGTGCTGGGCATGGGCTGGGCATTTTATATACAAGTCCTGTGTGCTGGGCATCATGGCTGGGCATTTTTTTTGCAAGTCCTGTTGTGCGGGCATGGGCTGGCATTTTATATAACAAGTCCTTTGTGCTGGGCATGGGCTGGGCAATTTATATACAAGTCCTGTGTGCTGGGCATCATGGGCTGGGCATTTTTTTTTGCAAGTCCTGTGTGCTGGGGCATGGGCTGGGCATTTTTATATCAGTCTAAGTCCTGTGTGCTGGGCATGGGCTGGGCATTTTATATACAAGTCCTGTGTGCTGGGGCATGGCTCTGGTATTTATATACAAGTCTGTTGCTGGGCATGGGCTGGGCATTTTATATACAAGTCTGTGTGCTGGGCATAGGGTTGGGCACTTTATTACAGTCCATGTGCTGGGCATGGGTTGGGCATTAAATACAAGTCCTGTGTGCAGGCATTAGCTGGCATTTTATATACGTCCTGTGTGCTGCATGGGCTGGGTATTTTATATACAAGTCCTGTGGTGCTGTGCATGGGCTGGGCATTTTATATACAAGTCCTTGTGCTGGCATGGGCTGGCATTTTTCTACAAGTCCGTGTGCTGGCATGTGCTTGGCATTTATACAAGTCTGTTGTGCTAGGCCATGGGCTGGGCATTTTATATACAAGTCCTGTGTGCTGGGCATGGGCTGGGCATTTTATATACAGTCCTGTGTGCTGGGCATGGGCTGGGTATTTTATATACAAGTCCTGTGTGCTGGGCATGGGCTGGGCATTTTATACAAGTCCTGTTGCTAGGCATGGGCTGGGATTTTATTACAGTCCTGTGTGCTGGGCATGGGGGGCATTTTATATACAATCGGTGTGCTGGGTATTTTATATCAAGTCCTGTGTGCTGGGCAATGGGCTGGGCATTTATATACAAGTTCTGTGTCCGCATGGCTGGCATTATAAGGGCTGTGGCGGGCTACTGGGCATTTTATATACAGTCCTGTGTGCTGGGCATTTTATATAAAGGTCTGTGTGCTGGGCATTAGCTGGGCATTTTTTATTTACAATCCTGTGTGCGGGCATGGGCTGGGCATTTATATACGTTCGTGTGCTGGGCATGGGCTGGGCATTTTATATACAGGTCTGTGTGCTGGCATTTATATACAAGTCCTGTGTTGCTGGGCATGGGCTGGGTGGCATTTTATATACAAGTCCTGGTGCTGGCATGGCTGGGCATTTTATATACAAGTCCTGTGTGCTGGGCAGGGCTGGGCATTTACTTATACAGTCCTGTTGTGCTGGGCATGGGCTGGGCATTTTATATACAAGTCCTGTGTGCTGGGCATGGGCTGGGCATGTTATATACAAATCTGTGTGCTGGGCATTTTATATACAAGTCTGTGTGCTGGGCATGGACTGGGCATTTAATATACAAGTCTGCTGCTGGGCATGGGCTGGCATTTTATTACAGTCTACTGTGCTGGGCAGGGTAGAGGGCATTTCATATATACAAGTCTGTGCTGCTGGGTCAGGGTTGGGGCATTTTGTGTATACGAGTCAGTGCTGCTGGCATGGGCTAGGTGGCATTATATATATATAATATATATATATACGTTTGCTGTTAGTATGGGTTGGGGCAATTTAAAAGAAGTGCTGCTGGACATGGGATGGGGGGCATTTTATATAAACAAATCTGCTGCTGGCATGGTTTGGGGGAATTTTATATACACAAGTCGAGTTGTGAGGCCGCCCTGCAATTCACCAGCAAGTGTAAAGTCAGCCCTCCAGTACAACCCCTAGTGTAAAGTCAGCCCTCCGTACACCGCTAGTGTAAAGTCAGCCCTCCAGTACACCCGCTAGTGTAAAGTCAGCCCTCCAGTACACCCGCTAGTGTAAGTCTGCCCTACAGTACACCCCTCTAGTGTAAAGTCACCCTCCAGTACACCCGCTAGTGTAAGTCAGCCCTCAGTACACCCGCTAGTGTAAAGTCTGCCCTACAGTTCACAGACACACCCACTTTTTTTGGCAAGCGCTTTGTGTGCTGAGAGAATTGGAGGAGCGCTTTATTCAATACCCAGTGTTGTTAGCTCTACAGATCATTAGCCAATGTAAGTCAGCTCCCCAGATCCTTACCAAGTATTTGTCAGCCCTACATATTTAGAACAGTGTTGTCAGCCCTCAAGTTAATTACCACATAGTCGCCCTCCAGCCATACCAAGGATTGTCAGCCCTCCAGTCATTACACAGCATTGTCAACCATTCATTTCAATACCTAGTATTGTCAGCCCTCCAGTTCATTACCCATTATTGTCAGCCCCCAGATCATTAGCCAGTGTTAGTCAACCCTCCAGTTCATAAGCAGTTCAGTCCTCCTTTCATAAGCAGTGTAAGTCCTCCATTTTATTAGCAGTGTCAGTCCTCCGTTCATTACCCAGTACTGTCAGCTTTATAGTTATCACCCAGTATTGTCACCCCCCTTCATTACACATACTGTCAGCCCTTATTTCATTAGCCATTATTGTCAGCCCTCCAGTTCATTACCCAGTGTTGTTAGCTCTCCAGATAATTTATTGTTGCGTGTAAGAAAAAAAATATTTCTTTGTCCGTCGCTCCTGCTCATTGATTGAAAGAACAGGAGGTAAGGAATAGCTCCTTAAACTTCAATCAATGCATTAAAGGAATGTTCACTTTTTGACCGAACTATTACTTTATATCTTCAAAACAAATTGTACTTACATAAACATAACGTCGAAGCAAATCCATTTTTGTTTCACCTTGGATAGAAATGTAAAATTTTCGTTTCCCCTATTTTACTAAGAACTCGATATCTTATGTTACAGAATTAATTGAATTTATCATTTCAGTTCACAACAGTTAAGGCAGACACAACGACTATGAGATCCGATATCGTGGCCGGAGCTTCCTGGTATCATCAGCTTCAAAAACGTTTGAAGCCTAGCTAAAGCACGATTAACAGCTTGAGGAACCTGCTATGGAACTCTGAAGGAGGTCACTGTTAAGGTTCCCAAATGAAATACTTCATATTGGTCATGAAATGTGACTTCCTATAACTTTTGAACAGGAACATGATAGTGTATTTGCATGGAGACCTACACTAATTTGTAGGGTCTTTTTATTGCCACAGAAACTCGGATTTGGACATATTGGCCGTGAAATGTAGCCTGCCAATGTCTTCCATGCCACAGAAACACAACAGTTCAAGAAAACACATTCTTAGGGGCTGATGTGGACATCATTTCAAAATGGCCCCTCTCATTTGGCAATGCTGTGAGAATTGCTACTTTTGCACAATATTCAATAGAAGCCACAGCATAGTGAATTGGACTATTAAAAATGGAATTGTTCAGCATAATTTTAAAAAAGGGCAGATTTTGAAGCCGCACAAATAACCAAATGGCAATGTTGGGTTTACAGCTGTTTTTACTCATTATTTTATATACCTTTTTTTTAATGTCTAGAGCTTGTCAGATCTTCTTTCACTTGGATAGCACAGCAACTTTTTTGGCACTAACAAATCTCCACAAATCTACCAAGGTAGGAGAAAATTGAACTATCTGGCGACATTGCTGTACAATATAGCCGCTTAGGGAGATTCAATATTGCCCTTTTCCGTCTAAAACCCACGTTAACCCAAAAAAAATTGGGTTACGTGGTTTTGGACGGATTTTCGAGCGCAGCGCATTTCCTGAATGTTTTTGGAAATTAAGTTTTCGCTATTTTGGTACGGCTTGTGGAGCGTTAACGTGCCGCTCCTTAACGTAGCCCGCCCGCGATGCAATAACTGACGTAATCTCGTTTACGTCCGTTAATGTATCGCGGATCGGGCTAAGGTAAGTAACGGGAGTAGCGATATGATCTCCCCGAAAGTGGTCACTTTTTCATTTCATATAAGCCCATGGTTACTCATTTTTCTATAAATATCTATATTTGGAACTGATTGTGGGTGGGGCTCTGTAACTTTTCCTAGAATGAAAAGGAATTTTAGATTTCCCAGGATAAACAGTTTCTGGATGAGACAGTCTCAGAGAATGTTCTCATTGTTCACAGTAACATGGGAAGAATCGATTGTTAAGAATCACCCTTTGTGATCTGCTTTATTGCATGAACCTTCATTGTAATAGGGAAAATTGGCCCTAATATTCCCTCATCGTTATTGTGCTCTTCTTCTTCCAGTGGTGTCATCATAGTAGGGAAGAGTCATCAACAGAGGAGGAGTCTAATTAAAAACCGATTTCGCCCATAACACATAATTTCCCCCCCGACCTGTCTTGAAATATGGAGCAAGGAGGAAAGACAATAAAAACCAATTTCGCCCATAACACATGACATCAATATTGCATCATGAAAACGTATTGGTGTACTGGTGCAGTCCAACACACTAACAATGCCCTCATCTCCTATAATCTTTAGGCTGGTCCACCTGAGGGACTTTTTGTCCCGAGCGAGCGTTCGCTACGAAATATCCGTTGGTCCGGCAAATTTGTCCGCGGCCGAATTTGCGCGCGATCGATCATGCTACCCTAGGGACCGCACAGTCATTGGAATTTATTGACACGTCCGATTGTTTTTCGGCCGATTTGGCCGAACGAACGATCGATGTCAGTCTGTGGCCGCCCCCCCACCACCACCAATATTTTCGCGACATCGACCGAAAGTGTCAGGATTGGTCGTCAGGCCGAAAATATTGTCTGGTGTGTACCGAGCCTTAAACTGGAATGTTGTATTTACTGTATTGTTCTCTATGAACTAAAATTAGTTTCTAGTGTGGCATAAAATGAACTATTTGACAGCTGGCAGACTATGCTTGGCCATTATTTGGCACCACCCGATTCATTTTCCACACATGAAACTACACCATATTATTCTTCACAAGCACCCAAATTATACCCCCACCCAAGTAAATTTATATTTTTTGTTTGAAGTTTTAGCCTTTGTGATGTGACGTTCTGCATCCGTGGACCTCAGATTTCCCAATGGCGAGCCCTCCCTTACAGACTCCCTGATAGTAGTTGGGATGACGAGAGGGTAATTATTGGTGGACCTCCTGATCCTCCTGGCAAAGGGAGGGTCCTATGGATCCCCTCTTTGGTTTGTCTGGCTTCAGCCAAGATTGAGAGGGGAAGATAATTTTGAACACCACACGGCACTTGTGCTTCATTGTGGCGCAGGGTGATGGCGAACTGGGGTGGTGTGGCGTCTGTGACTCATGCGGGGGCGGATCCACCATTTGGGTGGTTGGAGGGGGCAGGGATATGGGCGTTCCGGGGGCATGGCAAGGGCATTCCCGGGCATGTCACCAGAAGGGGGCGTGGTGGGAGGAGTTTTAGAATCTCCTCTCTGTCTCGGGGAGTCTGAGGTGGTCTCTCGCGGAACCCGCCCAGAATGAGGAGACTCCTGCGAGATGCGGAGGGGTGGGGTACCTGCTTGTAGTGTTTGCATTAAATATCCCTTTCATGGTTTACCAACAGATTGTTGCTGCAATTATCATGTACACATCACAACACTTAATTTCTCCCTTGTGGGCCATAAATGTTGAAAGGGATGCTTTTCAATAACAGTTTTATTTTTTTCCACTTATTCTAGGGTAATTGAAGATATTTGCAGCGGACAGTTGTGCAAGGCAGACAAACCATTAGAACCCAATTCAATATGGAAAATCATCTACTGCCAGGATAAGCTTTATGTTGGCGAACTGCAAAAGTCAGAGAGGAGAATCAGAGGAAACTTCATTTAATGCTAAAAGTAGTATGAAGCCCCCGAAGTCCCCGAAGCAGATATCATTGGAAGAAATGCGCTCTCATATACAAGCCTATATGAAGTGAGATTACCGATCAACATTTATTAATATAGTTCAGCATTTAGTGAATCAGAGCTGGACCCGATATGGACCCGATATGCTGGTAAAGGGTAACTGTGGTCTCCAATTCTTCCAAACTGTAAGGATATATAAAAAAGCCGCCCATCGTTCCTTCAAAATAAAACCTAAATCACAAGTCACCATGAGAACGTTTGTTCGTAGAATACCACGTGGAAAAAAAAAACCTGCAATGGTATTCAATGGGTGTTTGTTTAGGGCATGTCACTCCCAAAACTAAATTTAACCCAATACTGGACCACTGTATAGTTGTTCAAAAATCCTAATCTTACTCTTCGGTTCCTTATGGTTCTCCTGCAGTGCTTTTCAAAGTCCCAGAAAGTGTGGTGTAGGAGCCATTTCTGGTGTAATTCGTTTCTCTGCCTCTAACTGTTCCTAGTCGAGTTTTCTGGCATATGCAGTGGAGCAGGGCGCCATTAGGGGGGTAAAGGGGGTACTCTGTAGGGGCCCGTACTTGACAGGGCCCTGAGAGTAGGGGTACTCATTGCTGTGTACAGGTACTGACAGTGACTGCTAAACTTCCTCTTTGGGTGGCTGCTGGTGCAAGTACCTATTTGCATGATGGCCATTAAGAAACTACACTACCCCTGCATGCCTTAGTTGCATTCTGCTAACAGGCATGCTGGGAGTTGTATCTTACAAAAAACATTTGGAGTTCCAAGGTTTGGCCCCAGGAGAAAGTTTCAGTCACTGTCAGTTGTTTAAAGGACATGTGCATGTCTACCTCTTTCACTAACTTTTTGCCAATAATAGTTTACCTTCCCCAGCCCAACCGCTATAAATGATTTGTTAAAAAGTGCCCCGATAGTTACTTACCTTCCCTCTATCCTCTGCCACAACAGTCCCAACCTCTGCTTACATAGAACTGCAAGCAGGGGCGGGAGCGGCAGCCGCCGGACGGTGATGGCTGAGAGGCAGCCAATCACGGACGCGCGCCGGCTGCACAAACGCCGGAGGATAGAGGTAGGTAAGTAACTATCGGGGCACTTTCTAAGAAATCATTTATATTGTCCTAGGAACGGCCAGCACAAGGCCGAAACGCGTTGATATAATAAAATTATCACAATATTTGTAACATCCCACGAGTGCTCCTTCTCCAGATATACATACATACTAGCAATTGTGCTCGTTGGTATATATGGAAATTATGTGTGTGTACGTTACTCAGGATATCCTGCAGGTCTGAGAGTAGACCCAGCACTCCTGCTACACCTGTGTGGTTGAAACTAAACAATGCTAGGTTAATACTTATTAGTATTCACACCTCATATATTATAACAGAAGGTACCTCACAGCATCATGTTATGTAATAGCATTGCCCTATAATCTAACGTATAAACAAACATTTCTCATTCCCAGTTTACCTAAGAATGGATTTATCCTTATATACTCTTTTATCAGATCTAATTTTTAAAAGTTGCTTCAGAGATTTTTAATAACTGATAACTGCTTTTTATTTCAGTATTAACGTAAATCCTTGGTATACCTGCCTGGCTTTACCACTAAGCAAAAGGCTAAGGACTTGCAAACGAGCACCTTCATCCCAACCATTAATAGTGGCTGCCAATTCAAATTGTTCTATGTCAATCAGTCCACTCCCTAGTTACCCCATCAAATGAATCAGGTTTAAAAATAGGTTTGGCAATTGGGCCTGGTAGAGCTACTGAGTCTAATTGGGGAATTTCATCTAGGTAGAAGGACAGGAGGATTAATCAATACTATCAGTACACCTCCATATGCTTATACGAGAACAAATATACAGAAGAAAACAGGAGAACAAATGGTATTACCACAACCGCTGCCACTAATTTGTACCAGATCACTGCTTTATGGAAGGATTATGGGTAGCTGGCATGGTTACTCTGTGTCTGGCCAAAGCAAGACGATGCCATAACCACATTACATGTGCAGTAATCAGGTGTGTCCCTGTATTATGGAGCACCACTTTGAATATTGACCAGGCCTGTATATTGTGTGTCCTTGTCTGTTGCCTCAGAGTTTGTATCCAATAGGTAATTGTCTGTCCAATACTGTCCCCCCCAACAGTGTGGTAACAGGGTCTTATATACAGGATTTGTGTTAAAGTCAATATCACTCCAAAGAACACACCACAATCCACTTTCACTTTCCTCTCCTCCTACCATAGAGAGGCAGGGATGTCTTGTCTTTTATTACTCAGACACCACCTGCAGGCTGGAGGTGGTAAATAAGGAGCCTTGGTGTATATGTCCATTACAATACACATCATATCCTGTGTATAGACAGAAGCTTTTTTTGGATAACACTTCCTTTCATATGGAGCAGACACGGGTGTGGTTTAAGCTGCCATTTGACATCCCATGTTAAAAGGGATCTCAGCTCTTGTAATAGTTTATATATTTTCCAGGGTTATTCAATAAAGTTCTTATCGTTTAAAACGGTGCTAATTTTGCCCCAACCATCAGATCTTATGTAACATTTGAAAGCTAACATCTGATTGTTGGGGCAAAATTAGCACCATTTTAAACGATAAGAACTTTATTGAACTCTGATTGTATATTTTTGTTGTACCTAATTAAGTCAGTGCTGTACTTTATAACATTTCTGATGGTCATTTAGATGAAACAGTGAGATAGTACACACATACATATACACCTTTCCTATGTGTAATATCTTATACCCCCACCCACTTTGGTAGCCCTAAAAACTCAATTGCAATCTCCTATGGAGTATAAACATATTATATAATATAAGGGATATACAAATATAATATAAAAAATATGCAGCTCAAATCTTTATTCATAACTACTTTCTGGTGCGGTGCAATGAGAACGGCAATTTAAAACATTACATAAAAGTCCCCAGCACTAAACTCCACATATTGTCATAAATGAATAGACGTAAATGTTAAACAATGAAGAGTACCCACCTGCACTGAGGTTAAAAATGGATACCTTTAGTTACATTCATTCAAATAAATTGCGTCAACTGATGCCACTTCAAGACCGTATCCCAGCTTCAGTCCTAACCTAATAGTAAAGTATTGTCCCTGGGGGGGGAAAGACCATACCTGCTTTACTCTTTATTTAGTATGACCTCTTCCAGGAACCATATTGGCTCATTAAGCTTATGAACCTTCTGGACCGCCTTAAAAGGGCAGGGAATTTAATTTACGCAGGGAGCACGCATACAATGGGGGCTTGCCGCTACGCCCTCTAGTGTATACAAATATAAAAATATGCAGCTCAAACCTTTATTCATAACTACTTTCTGGTGCGGTGCAAAAAAAAATATCCTTTTCCTTTATATTTAAAGGAAAAGGATATATTATTGCAGTGGGGGTTTAGGATATTACATATAGGAAATGTATATGTATGTGTTATACTATATCACTATTACCATTTACATGACCATCAAATAAATGTATAGCAATGACTTGTATTGGGTACAAGATGAATATACATTTTATCAAAAATAAATAAAATTGCTTTCAGAGCTGATTTCCTATTTTAATATGGGATAGTCAAAATGGGAGGTTAAACCACACCCCTGTGACTTCTAGGGTCTCCATGTGAATACTGAAGGAAGTGGTAATGTCAGTATAACATCCAATGATGTGCTGTTTTTACCTGTAGCAGTCATAGCCAATCAAAAAAAAGTTACTGTCTGTTACACAGGACGTGATGTGTATTACATAGTAACTATAAACTAAGGTTTGATAAAGCCTACGTCAATCAAGTCCAACCTTCACCCTCTTTTTTTTTTTTTTTTTTTATAACCCTACCTAACGTTTATCCAGAGGAAAGCAAAAAACCCCAGCTAAAAAGGGGGGAAAAATTCCTCCTGACTCTAAACGCCAATCGGAAAGTATCACCTGGATCAACCAGATCTATATGCATTAATACCAGTAATTCTCAATATTTTTTAGTTTTAGAAACTTATCCAGGCTTTTTAAAGTTATTCAATGAATTTGCCATTCCCACATCTGCTGGAAGACAGTTCCACAGTTTCACCGTTCTCACTGTAAAGAAAACCTTTCCTAACCTGAAGATGAAAATTCTTTTCTTCCAACCTTAAAGGTGTCCTCTGATATGACCTATTAGTTGAACAATGCACCAGAGACTTTATTGTATGGCCTATTAATATATTTTGTATAAGGTTTCCATGTCCCCATGCAAACGTTGCTTCTCCCAATGTAAACAGCCCTAACTTGTCTAATCTGCCTGCATTTTCAAGCCCCTCCATTCCCTTATTATTTATTTGCCCTTCTCTGAACTGCCTCAATTTCCAAGATGTCCCTTTTGTATATGGGATTCCAAAACTGCACCGCTATTCCAAATGAGCCTCACCAGAGCCTTTTAAAGAGGGAGAATAATATTTTTCTCTCTTGAATCTATTCCCCTCTTTATACAAGACAATATCTTGCTAGCTCTAGCCGTTGCTACCTGGCATTGTTTGCTAAAGTCTGTTATCTACCAGAACCCCCAAATCTTTTTCCATTACAGAGCACTTAACACAGAGTTATTTATGGGTAGGTGGCACAGGATTATTAAATCCCAATGCATCCCTTACATTTATCAACATGAATCTCATCTGCCATTCTGCTGCCCTTTTGATAATCTATCTAGTCTGCTTCAGCACTTGCACATCATTGGAAGTTTCCAAAGCTCTGCATAGTTTAATGTCATCAGCAACACCTGAGACCTTGCTCTCAATGCCCCCTTCTAAGTCATTTATAAACAGATTAAACAGAAGCGGCCCCAGTACAGAACCTGAGGCACTCCGATTAGAACTTAGCCCACATAGATGTAGCTCCATTGACCACCACTCTGTTTGCGATCCAACAACCAGTTCTCTATCCACAACAAATGTTTTCTTCAAGCCAACAGTCCTCAGTTTATACATTAGTCGCCTATGTGGCCAGTATCAAAGCTTTCGCAAATCCAAATATACCACATCCACTGCTGTGCCTGAATCTAACTTCTTACTCATTCTTCATACAAAAACAATTAAATTTGTCTGGCAGATCTATTTCTCATAAATCCATGCTGACTACTACTAATAGATGATCTCTGGAGACAAAGTCAAGGATATGATCCCGTAACAAAGTTTCCATCACCTTCCCTACACTGATGTAAGGCTTACAGGTCTATAGTTTTCCAGCTGTGAACGACTACCTTTTTTGAATATTGGTATTACATTGGCTTTTTTCCAATCCAGCGGCACATCCCCAGACCAAAGCGAATCTGAAAGATGAGAAACTGGTCTAGCTAGAACTGAACTAAGCTCTTTTAAAATCCAAGGATGCAATCCATCTGGCCTTGGCGCTTATTGATATTAACTTTGAATAATTGTTTCCGTACCATACATCCTCTGTTAGCGTGTGAAATTCCTATTTCTTTCTCCCCTGCATATTATTCAATCCCTGCTGAGGACAAGGATTCTCACAGTAAAACCAATGAAAAAAAACAGTTTAGCAGATTAGCCTTCTCGATCCTCTACAACCACCTCAGTGTCCATTATTTAATGGTCCCACATTCTCAGTCCTCGTCTTTTTACCATTTATATACTTAAAAACACTTTTGGGTTTGACTTGCTTGTTCGTCATCCGTATTTCATTTTCTATTTTAGCTACCGTAGTTTAGTTGCTTTCTTGCACTCTTTATTACAGCTTTTGTACTCCCTAAGCCCCCTGTTCTGTGCCCCTCGTTTTCAAAATTTTAAAAGCCTTTTTCTTTTTTTCCATTTTCCTTTTTACCTGACATTAAGCCATGCAGGAGTGGACCTAATTTTTTTACACTTGTTACCTAAAGGTACAATTTTAGAAAGTAATAGTTTTATCCCTTTAAAGTGGTCCACATCTGCTCATTATCTTTACCTAGAAACCATTCCCCTCATGTCTATGAGCAGGAGTGACTTCTTAATAACAGCATAAATTAGCTTTCCTAAAGTTAAAAGTTTTTGTTAACCCAGTGCACCTTTAGTTTTTTGCAACCTATATTAAATGACACTATATCATGGTCACTATTCCCTAAGTTCCCTTACCTTCATCTCCAAAATGACTCTGGGTTATTAGTATCACCAATCCAACAACGCATTCTCGAGTAGGAACTTCAACTATCTGTAAAAGAAATGCTCATATAGGAAATTTAAGAAACTTTATACCTTTTGAGGTGCTGGCAGTTCCCTATATCCAATCTATGTCGGGTAGTTAAAAAAAATCCCCCATAACCAGAACATGCCCCATACCGCAGCCTTCGCCAACTGCATATGGAGATTTCCACCTCCCTCCCCAGGCATTTGGCGGCTATACATACTCCAACATTAATTTACCTACCTTCTTGCTTCTGTACCAGTAACCCACCCATATGTTCTGGTTTCCTGCCGTCCGTTTACTCCCACCCATCATTTCCATCTTTTAAATTTGGCTTCAATGTCCTGTTTAACATACTACATACTCCTCTCGTTTCTTATACTCTATCATGTCTAAATAAGGATATCCTTCAATATTTACTGTCCAGTCGGTGAATCATAAGCCATGATCTGCTATAACCAATTACATCATACCTTTCCTTTAAAGCTATTTTCAAGTTCGCCGGTTTTTTTCAGCCAGACATCTTGCCATTTGTAAACATACATTTTAGTTCATACATTGATTTACTCCATGCATGGTCGTACGTTGTAATGGACATATACCCAAGGCTCCTTATATACCACCCTCCAGCCTGCCGGTGGTGTGGTGTGCTGGGCATGGGCTGGGCATTTTATATACAAGTCCTGTGTGCTAGGCATGGGCTGGGCATTTTATATACAAGTCCTGTGTGCTGGGCATGGGCTGGGCATTTTATATACAAGTCCTGTGTGCTGGGCATGGGCTGGGTATTTTATATACAAGTCCTGTGTGCTGGGCATGGGCTGGGCATTTTATATACAAGTCCTGTGTGCTAGGCATGGGCTGGGCATTTTATATACAAGTCCTGTGTGCTGGGCATGGGCTGGGCATTTTATATACAAGTCTGTGTGCTGGGTATTTTATATACAAGTCCTGTGTGCTGGGCAATGGGCTGGGCATTTTATATACAAGTTCTGTGTCCTGGGCATGGGCTGGGCATTTTATATACAGGTCTGTGTGCTGGGCATTAGCTGGGCATTTTATATACAAGTCCTGTGTGCTGGGCATTTTATATAAAGGTCTGTGTGCTGGGCATTAGCTGGGCATTTTATGCCAGACACAGGACTTGTAATAAAATGCCCAGCATGCCCAGCACACAGACTGTATATAAAATGCCCAGCCCATGCCCAGGACACAGGAACTTGTAATAAAATGCCCAGCCCATGCCCAGCACACAGGACTTGTATATAAAAGATCCCAGCAACACAGACTTGTATATAAAATGCCCAGCCCATGCCCAGCCACACAGGACTTGTAGATAAAATGCCCAGCCCATGCCTAGCACAAGGACTTGTATATAAAATGCCCCAGCCCATGCCCAGCCACACAGGACTTTGATATAAAATACCCAGCCCATGCCCAGCACACAGGAGTGTATATAAAATGCCCAGCCCATGCCCAGGCACACAGGAATTGTATATAAAATGCCCAGCCCATGCTAGCACACAGGACTTGTTATAAAATGCCGCCCCATGCCAGCACACGGACTGTATATAAAAGCCCAGCCCATGCCCAGCACACAGGACTTGTATATAAAAGCCCAGCCCATGCCCAGCACAGGACTGATATATAAAATAACCCAGCCCATTTGCCCAGCACACGGACTTGTAATAAAATGCCCAGCATATGCAGCACACAGGACTTGTATTTAAAATGCCCAACCATGCCCAGCACCACGGACTTGTATATAAATGCCCAACCCATGCCCAGCAAACAGGACTTGTATATAAAATGCCCAGCCCATGCCCAGCACAACAGGACTTGTATATAAAATACCAGCCCATGCCCAGCACACAGGACTTGTATATAAAATGCCCAGCCCATGCCCAGCACACAGGACTTGATATAAAATGCCCAGCCCATGCCAGCACACCAGGACTTGCAAAAAAAAAGCCAGCCCATGATGCCCAGCACACAGGACTTGTATATAAAATGCCCAGCCCATGCCCAGCACACAGGACTGTATGATAAAATGCCAAGCCCATGCCCAGCACACAGGACTTGAAAAAAAATGCCAGCCCATAGCCAGCACACAGGACTTGTATAAAACCCAAGCCCATGCCCAGCACACAGGACACTTGTAAAAAAAATGCCCAAGCCATGCCCAGCACACAGGACCTGTATATAAAATGTCCAGCCCATGCCCAGCACACAGGACTTGTATATAAAATGTCCAGCCCATGCCCAGCACACAGGACTTGCAAAAAAATGCCCAGCCCATGATGCCCAGCACACAGGACTTGTATATAAAATGCCCAACCCATGCCCAGCACACAGGAATTGTATATAAAATGCCCAGCCCATGCCAAACACCAGGACTTGTATATAAAATACCCAGCCATGCCCAGCACACAGGACTTGTAATAAAATGGCCAACCCATGCCCCACACAGGACTTTAAAATGCCCAACCCATGCCCCGCACACAGGACTTGTAATATAAAATACCCAGCCCATGCCCAGCACACAGGACTTGTATATAAAATGCCAACCAATGCCCAGCCACCAGACTTGTATATAAATGCCCACCCTGCCCAGCACACAGGACTTGTATATAAAATACCCAGCCATGCCAGCACACGGACATTGTATATAAAAATACCCAGCCCATGCCCAGCACCACAGGACTTGTATAAAATGCCCGAGCACACCAGGACTTGTATATAAAATGCCCCCCCATGCCCAGCACACAGGACTTGTATATAAAAAGCCCAGCCATGCCCAGCACACAGGACTGGTATATAAAATGCCCAGCCACACAGGACTTATATAATGCCCAGCCCAGCCCAGCACACAGACTTATAAATAAAAATGTCACTTATTAATCCAAGTAAAGCTGGGCCTACCTAGCCTAGTGGCAGCAGCATATCCAGCAGAACCTGGTGACAGTTATTTCCTCCTAGTTGTTAAATGTAGGGGTGGAGCATTCCAGACATCCAGCAAACATTCCCTGGAGCACATGCGTGCAGGAGAAAAAGTAGGCACGCCCCTGAGGTTTGGACCGGCAATGCAGTGTAAGGTTTTAGCAAGTTTTTAAATTGAATTAAAAAAACCTTATTAAATGGACACTGCTCGGCCCGGCTATAGCACAGACGGGGGGGCATTTGCCCTCTCCACCGGCCAGGCCCTGCACAAGCGTTGAGAAGGGATGTAATCTGTTCTAGTAATTACAATTCGTATTGACTATCTGAGGACTGTTTAAAACCTATGTGATGGAGTTAAAACAAAATTTTCCCACACCACCGACCATCGCAAATACACCCAGCAAGCAAACCCACTTTAGGCGGCAGAGCACAAGGGCGACATTCAATAGTGGTCAGCAAAAACCCTAAAGGCCCCCTGTCAAAATATACAAACATGAGAAGATACAATGCACATTCCTAGGCCCCATACAATTCATATTATTCTGACACTGGCATACTATAAACATAGAAAAGATAATCAATGCACATTCTAGGCCCCATACAATATTACATATTATCTGCACATGGCATAACTTATAAACATAGAAAAGATAATCAATGCACATTCCTGGGCCCATTACAATATCAATTATCTGCACACTGGCAACATTATAAACATAGAAAAGATAATCACATGCAAATTCCTGGGCCCATACAATATCATATTATCTGCACCACTGGCATACATTATAAACATAGAAAAGATAATCAATGCAAATTCCTGGGCCCATACAATATCATAATCTGCACACTGGCATACATATTATAAACATAGAAAAGATAATCAATGCACATTTCCGGCCCCTACAATATCATATTATCTGCACACTGGCATACATATAAACATAGAAAAGATAATCAATGCACATTCCTGGGCCCCATACAATATCATATTATCTGCACACTGCAATACACATATAACATAAAAGATAATCATGCACATCTGGGCCCCATACAATATAATTATTCGCACACTGGCATCATTATAAACATAGAAAAAGATAATCAATGCACATTCCTGGGCCCCATACAATATCATATTATCTGCACACTGGTATACATTTAAACATAGAAAAGATAATCAATGCACATTCCTAGGCCCCATACAATATCATATTATCTGCACACTGGCATACATTATAAACATAGAAAAGATAATCAATGCACATTCCTAGGCCCACATACAATATCCATATTATCTGCACACTGGATACTTTATAAACATAGAAAAGATAATCAATGCACATTCCTAGGCCCCATACAATATCATATTATCTGCACACTGGCATACTTTTATAAACATAGAAAAGATAATCAATGCACATTCTGGGCCCTATACAATATCATATTATCTGCACACTGGCATACTTTATAAACATAGAAAAGATAATCATGCACATTCCTGGACCCCTACAATATCATATTATCTGCACACTGGCAACATAATAAACATAAAAAAGATAATCAATGCACATTCCTGGCCCCATACAATATATCATATCTGCACACTGTCCATACATTATAAACATAAAAAGATAATCAATGCACATTCCTAGGCCCCATACAATATATTATCTGCACCTGGCATACTTTATAAACATGAAAAAGATAATCAATGCACATTCCTGGGCCCCTATACAATATCATATTATTGCACACTGGCATACTTTATAAACATAGAAAAGATAATCAATGCACATTCCTGGGCCCATACAATATCATATTATCTGCACACTGGCATACTTTATAAAAAAACAAGAAAAGATAATCAATGCACATTCCTAGCCCCCATACAATATCATTATATTGCCACACTGGCATACCATATTATAAACATAGAAAAGATAATCAATGCACTTCCTAGGCCCCATACAATATCATATTAATGCACACTGGCATACTTTATAAACAAAGGGGTTTTAGTATACATTACTGTGATCACATGAATGAAAATCTTTCCAACCACGTCAAGGAACCCCCAGTCTGGAAGGTCCTAACTTAACCTTTTTTTGTTTCCCCCTCCATCATTTTATTGAATGTCGTCATATAACAAAGTCAATTAACATTGTTTGCAAAAAAAGTTGACACCTCTGTTCTCTAACAGCCTGTACTAGCCACATTATGTTTTTGCGTTATTTTCAATATCATAGTTTAATTTAACACGATTATTTTAGAATAAAGGGAAAAGAGAAAATAAAAGAGGAAAGAAGTCAATAGAAGGGAGGAACGAAGAAAGGAGAGCACTTCAGAAACTTTTTAAAATTTGCTTCCATGTGGTAATAGCACCCCCACCACGCCCTTTTATGGGAGGTCCTATGCCGTTTAATATAAAGAATGGATGGCTCTTACCTCATTTAAAAAAAACAAAGGGCTGGGGGAAGTGAGAGAGCCTGTTATATGATCCAGTGTGTAAGAATGAGAAGTTTTGCTAATCGTAATTGAAGTAAAGGCAAATTTAAAAAGGGTAGAATGTATGTTGTATGGGCCTAGGGAATATGCATGTATCTTTTCTATGTTTGTGTAATGAATACAGCCCTGCTACTACATAAACTATAACCATCCCCAATAATGAGATGATCTGATAACTAAATATATATCCACTTACATATAAGATTATTATAAAATAAAAATATGCTAACGAAACGTAAATCCAGTTTATCCTGTGCTGAGCAGGGAAAGGATTTCCCTATTGCCCAGAGCACTGCATAGCCCAGGAAAAACCAACTTGGATACCTCATTATACAGAAAGTGAATGGTTGGATAATCCACTGGAATGGTGGCAAACTAAGGGTTACTATGTTATGTATGTTAATAGTTACCATGTTATGGATGTTATGTTATATAGTACTATGTTATGTATGTTATGTTATATAGTTACTATGTTATATATGGATATGTTATATAGTTACTATGTTATGTATGATATGTTATATAGTTACTATGTTATGTAGTTATGTTATATAGTTACTATGTTATGTATGATATGTATATAGTACTATGTTAGGTATGTTATGTTATATAGTTACTATGTTATGTATGGTATGTTATTTAGTACTATGTTATGTATGTTATATAGTTACCATGTTATGTATTGTAGTTATAAGTTACTATGTTATGTATGATATGTTATATAGTTACTATGTTATGTATGTTATGTTATATAGTTACTATGTTATGTATGTTATGTTATATGTTACATGTTATGTATGTATGATATGTATTAGTACTATGTATGTAGATATGTATATAGTAATGTATGATGGTAATATGTTATATAGTTAACTAGTAGGTATGTATGTTATATAGTTACTATGTATGTATGGTATGTATATAGTACTATTGTTAGTATGTTGTTATATAGTTACTATGTTATGTATGTTATATAGTACTAGTTAGGTATGATGTTATATAGTATATGTTATGTATGGTATGTATATAGTTACTTTGTTATGGTATTATATGTTTATATAGTTACTATGTTATGTATGGGATGTTATATAGTTAATTATGTTAGTTAGTTATGTTATAGAGTACGGATTAGGTTTATGTATGATAGTTATATAGTTACTATGTTATGTATGTTATGTATTATTCTATGTTATGATGTCTATGTATATAGTACTATGTTATGTATGGATATGTTATATAGTTACTATGTTATGTAGTTGTGTATGTTATATAGTTACTATGTTATGTATGTTAGTTATATAGTACTATGTTATGTAGTTGTGTTATATAGTTACTATGTTATGTATGTATGTATAGTTAGATTTATGTATGTTATGTTTATGTATATAGTTTATGTATTTAGTTATGATGTATTTTATGTTATATGTTACTATGTTATGTATGTTATGTATATATAGTTACTATGTTATGTATGATAGTTATATAGTTACTATGTTATGTATGTATGTTATATAGTTTACTATGTTATTTGATATGGTATATAGTTACTATGTTATGTATGATATATAGTACTATGTTATGTATGATATGTTTATATACTTACATGTTATGGATGTTATGTTTATATAGGTACTATGTTATGTATGTTATGTTATATAGTTACTATGTTATGGTATGGATATGTTATGTTATATAGTTACTATGTTATGTATGTATGTTATATAGTTACTATGTATTATGATATGTTAATAGTTACTATGTATGTATGATTATGTATATAGTAATGTTATGAAGTTATGTTATATAGTTCATGTTATGTAGATATTTTATATAGTTTACATGTTATGTATGTTATGTTATATAAGTTAATATGTTATGTATGATATGTTATATAGTACTATGTTATGTATGTTATTGTTATATAGTACTATGGTTATGTATGATATGTTATATAGTTACTATGGTTGAGTATGATGGTTATATAGTACTATGTTATGTATGATTATGTTTATATAGTTACTATGGTACTGTATGATATGTTATATAGTTACTAGTTATTATTATTTTATATAGTACTATGTATATGTTATGTTATATAGTTACTATGTTATGTATGATATGTTATATAGTTATATGTGTGTATGATATTTATAAGTTACTATGTTATGTATGATGTGTTATGTAACATAGTAACTCTTTTGTTGCCTGCCATTCTCATGGCAGGAAGCAATAAGTAAAAAAGACATTTCAAATGCGCAACAAGTGGAGTAGAGAGTAAGTGTTGGGCTTTAGATGATAAATTACAAGGTACAATCAAGTTACAACAATGCAGTTTAGGGGTTAAGCCAATCACTTACATGGCTAGATGACTCCTGCAAGTAAATCCAAGGAGTTGTGAAAATGTGTTCGGATGGAAGTGTAGAGTTTACTTATGTGCCATTGGTAATTTCTTCATCCCCTTGGGTACACTTTGGATTGAAGATAAAACCTTTGAGTTTCTGGGGGAAAAAATGGTCATTAGAAAAATCCATTATAAACCAGGGATAACACCTAGCATATTAAAAATAGAACTTTGCTAAGGAGTACAGTACATACAGTAATTCATGCAAGAAAATTTAGCAAGGATGCCCTCCAAGTCATTGAGGTGTTCCAATCAATCCTTGGCCACAGGAGTATAAAATTAAGCACCCAGACATGCAGGAAAGTCGCTTACCACACATTTGTGAAAGAATGTGCCACTCTCAGGAGTTTAGTGAATTCCAAGGTGGTATCGTGATGGAGGGCCATCTGCCAGAGTAGTTACACAACTGCAACTCAGCCTCTAAGTAGTAGGCCATATAAAATGAGAAATCATGGTTCAGGCGCATACTGATTTCACCAACTTTCTGCACAGTCAGTGGCTACAGACCTCCAAACTTCGTCTATGGCAGATCCACTCAAGAATAGTGTGCCGCTCATGGAATGGGTTTCAAAAGCCCAGCAAATGCATCAAGCCTTTGTCTTGGCCAATTTGTATTCCAGTGTGAAAAAGAAAATGTAATGCTATGATACAAAGAAATGTACAATTCCTGCGCTCAACTTTGTGGAACAGTTTAGGGGGGGGGGGCTTCCGTTTCACTGCCCAATGCAAGGTCATAAATGGACATGGCTGAGAGAGTTGTGTTGTGCAGGAATTTGACGGCCTGCACAGAGCCCTGGCCTCAAATCTACAGAACCTTAGGGATGAATAAGTGTGGATGGATGAGGGCCAACTCCATATTACCACATATGGATAATAAAGGGAGTCATTAAAGTTGAGTGTGTGTGTGTAAAGGCAGGTGTCCCAGTACTTCTGGTGTATATCAACATAAAAAAGTAATAACAGGAAGCATTTGCTGATTCTTAGTATATCCTACAAAACCCTAATTATCCCAACATACAGTATGTGGACATGGGGCCCATTTATAAAAGGCACGCTTATAGCACCTTTACCAGTGTTGTAAAATGGATCCACGTGGTATTTTACAACAGTGTTCTGCCACAATAACTTAATAAACATAACTGTACCCCCAACCGGCCCGGGTACGGCAATCCAGCTTAGCAGCCTATCCAGGGGAAAACCTACCTCGATAAGAAAAGTCAGCTTCTCCAGTCAGATTCCGGAATGCCTGTTCCAAGGCTTTGGAGTTTTTCTTCTGCTTCAGTAAGTAAGTTTAGTTCACCTGGGACTCCAATGTGGGTAGGGTTTTCTGGGGAATAATAATCAATAGCCCATTTTTAATCAACTCATCATGCTGTTTAAAGATGCAAACCTGAAGACACACTGGCCCTCCTCTACCCACTCCACACCCCTCCACATCCCCCAACCCTCCCTCTGCACTTTTCCCCATCCCATCCCTTTTTCTGCCCCGCCCCTCCCAAGCTATATGGGCAAAATTGTCACCTGCCTATAGCCCAAGAACTAATGATTAAACGATGCATCACTTATCTTCCTATGTAGTTCATTAGCAAAGATATCCTTTTCAAATTCAATAAAATCTTTCCATACAGAGAGCCCCTAACTCACTTTCTAACTTCTAGATTTCCTTCTCCTTGTTCCTCTATTAATGGGTGAATCGAATCAAACATGTCTAACGCTCACGAGCTAAGGGTGGGGGCGGAAGGAAACTGCTGGGCTGTGTATGTTAGTGAATGTTGCTGAGGATTAGCTAAGCAAGTGTATATCATTGAAAGGAAAACTATACTCACCTTCCCCCACTTCCTTCACTGATCTGGGTACCTCTTCCACTTCACAATGGGGGCCAATAGAAAGCCATACTGTTTGCATTATAGCCTCATTGCGACCAGCTCAAAAGAAACGGGAGGACCGAGCAGTGAAGGAAAATCTGGTAAGGCGGGTTGGTGCCACTAGACAACAATACATAGATAGATGGTAAGTATTACAACAATGTGAGGACACAAGCTCATTGTTAGCTTTTCTGCCAAACAAGCTGCATGGTAGCATGGCCTTCTCCAGGAGAACACTGGGAGAAAAAGTAAGAATATTGCTGCACAATCCTCTTAATATGTGATATCAGCGCATCCTTATCTGATACCAACATTGATAAAATAAAACAATGTTTTCTGCCATCTTGATGCCATGCAGAAGCCAAACAAGGCTTTACCTGAAGTGTTCGTGCTCCTAAAGAAGTTGTTCGTTCTCCAAAGCTCGTGCCGGGACAGATTCTCCTGGATCTCCTGTGACCACGGACATCTAACGATCATGTAACCTTTTGAAGATGGTAAACTAGATTGTGGACAACGCTCAACACCTCGACCTCTGCTCCTCGGTCAAACAAAGTCCGGTTTTGTTAAAATCCCTGTGAAAACACCAAACGCATTAAAATGGTTCTGACGCCTGGATGAAAACAAGCAGTTGGGTTTTTCCAGGTAGAAGAGGGAAGAAAAAAGTTAACTAAACTTTTATTTTAGTCATTAGTGGTTTTTTAAAAGCTATTAGAAAAGATAACAACAATCTGGTACTGGTAAGTAACCTTAAGGTGGCCCATACATTACAACTTACCTTCCAATATTCCCTTGAGGTTAAGTGAGAACTGCCTGACTAAAAGTAATGATGCTCCTGGCTTCCGATTCCTCGTAGACTAAAGTTCTGTCCCCACGTTTGGATAAGATAGAGAAGAAAGATAAGCAGGAACATAAGACTCTCAGCGGAAATCTTTCCAATGCTCAGTTTTGTGATCTGCTGACCCCTCTTTTTGTGACAACATGCGATTCAAAAAATAAATGGGTCAAGGAAAGGCAAAGAAGCCAGTCACTTAAGATATAAGATAGATTAGACATCATCTATAGACTGGCCCCCGTGGCATCCTATGATCCTCAGTCTAAGGATAAATGCTATGTTTCATCTAATAACGTTTCACTCGTGGGGAGTCTGTTCCAGTTACATAGCAGCGTCTCACTTTGTGCCTAAGTTAAACTCTTGTCTGGGTCACTACCAGTCTATGTGGGCACTTACCAGTCTGTGTGTTGTACTTTATTGTACCAGTTTTTAGGGCACTTACATACAAACAATCTCTGTTTGGCACAAATATACAACCTCCATTTGGGCATATACAGTATATGTCAACCCCTTCTAAGCCAGCCACTGTTAGGTAAGCCTCCAGTTCACAAACACTACGTTATATCAGCCCTGCAGTTACACTAGCCAGTGTTAAGTCAGCACTGGCTGGTGAACGGGAGGGATGACCTAGCAGTGGCTGGTGGAACTGGAGGGTGAGCTAACAGTGGCTGCTGAACTGGAGGAATGACTAAAAGGGGCTAACTGGACTGGAGGATTAAGCAGCCACTGTTGGGTCTGTCCTCCAGTCACCAGCCACGTGTCAAGATCATCCATTGCACGCTGCAGGAAGATACAAGAGACAGCTGTCAAAAGTTGGCTCAGGTGCAACAAAAGGTGTGGCATGTACCCTGGAAAAACTGAAACTTGACTTTAAAGAGTATTTTATCAGGTCAGTAGCTTTTGATCTAGATATTACAACTTTATGGTTGATTAGGTAAGGGATCTTTGGTCACTATTAACAATTAAAGGGACATTAAATTTAATAGGTGTAATATCCAAAACACTTAGTCAAAATAACGATATTGTATATCTAACACTACCTAATGTCAACTGTTCACCATCAGATCACCTCTATCCCCATTTAACGACGTCAGTGTTAGCTATGTCCATCGTACAGGTACCACCATAATTGAGTCTTGCTTACAAGTATTTTGATCTCCCCGTTTATATAGCAACCTAGTACATAGTAATATGGGTGATAAGACCTACGTCCATTCTATAGTCAACATTTTACCTTAAACCCCCAAATCTGCTCTATAAACAGTTACATAGTAACATAGTATGGAGGTTGTATAAAGACATATGTCATCTAGTCAACCTTTATACCCTACCCATAATGTCTTATAACAGTTACATAGTAAATCACTATGAGAGGTTGTATAAAGACATAAGCCATCTAGTCCAACCTTTATACCCACCCATAATGTCGTATAACACAGTTACATAGAACATAGTATTGGAGGTGTATAAAGACATACGTCCATCTAGTCCAACCTTATACCCACCCATAATGTCTGTTAACAGTTACATAGTAACATAGTATTGGAGGTTGTATAAAGACATATGTCCATCTAGTCCAACCTTATACCCTACCCATAATGTCTGCTATAACAGTTACATAGAACATAGTATTGGAGGTTGTATAAAGACATACGTCCATCTAGTCCAAACCTTTATACCTTAACCATAATTCCTGTCTAACACTTACATAGTAACATAGTATTGGAGGTTGTATAAAGACATATGTCATCTAGTCCAACCTTTATACCCTACCCATAATGTCTGTAAAGTTCCATAGTAACATTATTGGAGGTGTATAAAGACATGCATCCATCTAGTTCCAACCTTTATAACCTACCCATAATGTCTGTATAACAGTTTATAATAGTAACATAGTATTGGAGGTTGTATAAAGAGATAGTCCATCTAGTTCCAACCTTTATACTCTACCCATAATGTCTGTATAAGTTACTTAGTAACATAGTATGGAGGTGTATAAAGACATATACATCTAGTCCAACCTTATACCCTACCCATAAGTCGTATAAACAGTTACATAGTAAACATAGTATTGGAGGTTTATAAAGACATATACGTCCATCTAGTCCAAACTTTATACCTACCCATAATGTTGTCTAACAGTTACATAGTAACATAGTATGGAGGTGTAAAAGACATACGTCCATCTAGTCCAACCTTTAACCCCACCCATATGTCTGTATAACAGTTACATAGTAACATAGTATATGGAGGTTTGTATAAAGACATACGTCCATCTAGTCCAACCTTTATACCCCACCATAATGTCTATAACAGTTACATAGCGTAACATAGTATTGGGGTTGTATAAAGACATAGGTCCATCTAGTTCAACCTTTATACCCCACCCATAATTTGTGTAAAACAGTTACATAGTAACATAGTATGGAGGTTGTATAAAGACAGTAAGTCCATCAGTCCATCCTTTTATACCCTACCCATAATGTCTGTATAACAGTTACATAGTAAAACATAGATTGGAGGTTGTATAAAGACATATGTCCATCTAGTCCATCCTTTATACCCTACCCACCATGCGGTATAACAGTTACATAGTAACATAGTACTGGAGGTTGTAAAGACATATGTCCATCTACCAACCTTTTAACTTTACCCCTAATGTCTGTATAACAGTTACATAGTAACATAGTATGGGGTTGTATTAAGACATACAGTATGTCCATCTAGTCCAACATTTATTACCTACCATAAATGTTGTATAACAGTACATTAGTAACATAGATTGGAGGTTGTATTAAGAAACTACAGTATGTCCTCTAGTCCAACATTTTACCCTATCCATAATTCCTGCCTAATACACAACATAGTATAGTATTGGTATGCTTTTGAAGGTCTTATTCATCAGGTCATGGTATATCTGTTGTATTCAGTTAGATCAACTGGACTTGAAGTTTAGTTCTTGAAGACGTTTCACTAGTCATCCGACTGCTTTCTCAATCAGAATGAGTGTACAAGAATTGTTGGCAATTAAGTACCCTGGAAAGTCCCAATTAGCATATAACAGTTAGGTGTTAGGGACCTTCTAAGTGCAAGGTGGAATTGCATTGAGGCTAAGAGGTGTTATCGAAACTGCCCAGTTGTAAGATGTTCAACCTGGAAGTTACCAGAAGTCCTTATTGCATATTCTGAAGGGGAGCTGTAATGCCTATATACTCTCCATATCTTACTTAATGTATAGTGACGTCGTATATAGGCGCCTCACATTGCAAAAATAGAGACCTGGGTTACACTGATGATGGCTCAATAAGGTCCAAAACGTCTGTAGCTGGCTCTCTGGTTTTGCATTGAGCTTATGGAAAGCCGTAAAACCCTTTAATAGGTATAGCTTCCTAAGAGCTATATGGAAGGGATGTCAATAGGTTGTGTGTACCTGTGTCGGGTTGGGGAGTAAAAAAACAACTGTTTTGATGATTGGTCAAAACATGTTATTTTTTTTTACTATGCTTCCATTTAAATAGTCCTACCTTACATGGCTACCACATGAATGAATGCACTACCCATTCATTATTCATGCATTCACCCTGGAAGCCATATTTAAAAGGGTAAGTATATTCAAAAAAACAAGCATAAAAAAGTAATATTTACCCACCAAACTGACACAAGTACACACACCAACTAACATACCCATTCATTCATATGGCAGCCAATACTTATAACTCAGTAAAAAAAGTCAGTTGGGTGTGCAGTTGTTTCAGGTTGGAGGATAAATAACTAACTTTTTTGATGTTTGCTCAAAATTAGTATTTTCACTATAGTTATCTGCCACGGAAATGGAAGGATATGTGTAACTGTGTCAGGTTGGGGGGTAAAAAAAGCTAACTTGTGGTAGTTAATGTGTTTGACTTAGTTACCCTTAATATGACTGCCAAATGAATGAATGAATGAATGAATGATATGAGTAGATCAGTTGGTGTTTGTGCCAGTGTCAGGTTGGAAGATAAAAAACTAACAGGGTTATTTAATAAAAGTTCTTATCATTTAAAATGGTGCTAATTTTGCCCCAACCAATAAGATCTTGAGCTTTCATCTGATGGGTTAGGGCAAAATTAGCACCATTTAAACGTAAGAACTTTATTGAATCTCACTGTAACTTTTTTAAAATTGGTCCAAAATTTTTTTTGAATATAGTTACCCTTTTAAAGGGCATGTCCACCCCCAAAACTATAGCCCCCCCCCCCATTAGTGGCCCCATTGGTAGCGAGTTTAATCCTTACCTACATCCCAGCTCCATATGGTTCTTCTGCTATCCCCCCACAAAGTCCAAAAAAACACCCAACAGGAGTACTGCAGAGTCCATATAGGACTCTGCCTCCTGTCTCCCCTCCGGGAGATGTTTGCCATGCGCACTGCAGCCTCTCCCCTCCCTTCCCCCCCTCTCCCTCCCGATTTAGATTTCCTCCCCTAGCGTAAAAACCTTTTCATAGAATAGTCTCACTGTTCCCCCAGCCACAACCGCGATAGTTTAATATCAGAAAGGGCCTCAAACATTACTTACCTTCCCTCTTTCTCGCCGCACTGACACTCCGGCAGCCGTGTCCATGATTGGCTGCCTCTCAGCCAATGAACATAATGAACATAAAACTAATTTTTTATGATTGGTCAAAGAAACTTTTTTGACTATAGTTACCCTTTAAGTATGGGCTGCATGGAAATGGAGAGTAGGTCAGTAGTGTGTTTACCTTTTTCAGGTTGGGGGGGTAAAGAAAATGAAAAACGGGTCGACCCTTGGGGCTCATTTACCAGAGCTGCAAATGCTCCAGGCAAATATGGCTTCCAAATTTAATATTGGAATTGCACTTGTGCCCAGCGCCACTTTAAGACCAGCCATTAGCTGGTGTTAAATTGCGGAGTTAAAAAGTGGCAAATATTTTATACATTTATTAAATTACATTGCACCAGTGCACGGGTGTTCTTTGTGAAAAAAGTGGTTGCAGCCAGTGCATTTTGGAGTTAAAAACTACACAACTATTCAATATGGTTAGTACAATTTTAACCCCTATTTTAACACAGCACATGTGGGTAAATCAGGCCCTTGGGTCAGTGCCTGTGTCAGGTGGTGAGTAAATAACTAACTTTTTATTGGTGAATAAAATATTTTTTGACTATAGTTACCCTTAAAATATGGCTACCACTAATTGAAAGGGTAGGTGTGTCAGATTGGTGGGTATGTATTTTTTGGTTTATGACCATTTAAAACTAAGTTTTTTTTTGATGATTGATCAAGAAATGTTTTGACTATAAGTTACCTTTAAGTGTGGCTGTCAAGGGAATGGAAGGGGTAGGTCAGTAGGTTTGTGTACCTGTGTGGGGTTGGGGAGTATTGTGTGGTTTTTGACCATAAAACCAAACTGTTTTGATCACATTGATCCTTAAACCTCGAATTATTACATTTGAGGATTGTTCCCATATAATAGTCTATAAAAAATGTCCCAAAAACACTTCAGGGATTCCTTAGCTAGGTAATAGCACAATTTCCCCTATATGCCCCACACGTCTCTACCGAATTTTGTGTCTCTAGCTCCAAAACTGTGGGAGGGAGATTACAGTTCCAAATAAGCGGAAGAATAAAATGAAAAAAGGAAGAAGAAGAAAAAGAAGAAAGAAATTGAGAGAAGGACAGGATTGTGGTCTATAGCCAAATTAATAAAAGGAAACGTGCATACATACAGAACGGGGACCCCATGCTTATATTGGCTGCATTAGTGTAAAAACCCATGCTACATAAGTATTACCGGGTTGAGGTGGGATTTACATAATAATTACACTAAAATAACATGTCCATTTGAATCTGTATTCCTAAAGAAACAAAACTAAATCATGAGATTAAGAAAATACTTTTTCTTGGTATATACCTGATGCCCAATTCTTTAGGTTGGTGGGCAAAGCAACCCTTGTGATTCCAGGCAGATCAATTCAATGTCAAGTCTGGACATCAGGAGGAACCACTTCCAGAGAGATCAGCTCATAACTAATACCTTTATCTTCACGGCCATGATGTTCTGAGCTGGAAATAAAGGCAAACATGTAGAGAAATGACTGATTTCTGTGTTAACAGCTGACAGCAGTAGTTTGGTATCAGGCTTGCTGGAACTGTTCACAAATCACGTCAATTATCCTCAATGTTTTAACTTCAATAAATTTTAAATACGCACCCACTGGAACATTTGCATACAGGGGACTAAAGGAGTTCTACAGAATCCCCCCTCCCTTGCTATACCTAGGGTGAGAATAATAAAAATTCTAGGTCCTGAGAATTCTGACACCAGAAGAACATTTAGTATATATTTGGGGAGATTCAATAAAAAAGTTCTTATCGTTAAAAATGGTGCTAACTTTGCCCAAACCAATCAGATCTTATTTAACTTTGAAAGCTAACTCTGATTGGTTGGGGCCAAAATTAGCACCATTTTTAACGATAAGAACGTTTATTGAATAACCCTGATTGTCCTAGTATCACAAGAAAAGGAAAGCGGGGGGGGTCCCAGGGTTCTCCTAGTGTTTCGGTCTACGAACACTTAAAGGGGAACGTTGTCTCAAACAAGTTGAGTTTAAATGAAAGGCCAGTTTCCTACCTTTAAAACAAGCCATATACCACCTTCAAGTGCTCCACAACCCAAGATATAAAGAAATGACTGACCAGAACGTTAATGGGTGGGAGGATGACAATGTCACATTCCTAACGTTCTCTGCCACAGTGCCGCTGGCGAGCACAGCCTCAGCGACTCCCTCAGGTGTGTGGGAGACAGGAAGTCCATCATCCTCTTGCCTGTGTGAAGGACTGACAGCTGCAGAGAAGGTAAGGAAATCACAGCCCTTCTCTCTCACTATGTGAAAACAGCCTTTTCAGGCAGATCTCTCACAGAGTTTTTTTGGGGGGGGGTAGGGGGTGGTTGTGTCAGTCTCCCACAGCACTTGTGAGAGGGTGGGGCCACGGTAACCGTGAGTGGGCGGGGCCATGGCACCTGCATGTGGGCGGGGCAACATGGGGCTGTAAGGGAATGGGCCAAAGGGGGGCCGCAACTGGAGGGACCATGGGGGTCCATGAGTGGGAGGGACCAGGGGGGCCGCAAAGGGGAGGAGGACACAGGGCAGATTGACTGACAGGTTTCAGAGCAGGGAAGCAGGAAGTGCAGGGGGACCTGGTGATGCTGTTGCATATCACACACAAAAATGTAAATATCTTCAAAAACTATGTAAAATAAACAATGGAAATAAATTGCAAAAACTCTCAGGAGAGTAATTCCTATCAATTTACCTCAAGTCATGGTTTGGACCACAGTTCTCTTGAAGTTACTGGAAAAAGTGAATGAGGGAGAGCCTGGACACAACATACAAGTTGCAGTGGTGCTTTACTAGCAGAAGTACACGATATGTTTCAAGGTGCTGAACCCGAAAAATGGCATATTATCGTGAATATTAAAGCACCAATCAACTTGTAGTTGGTCCAGGCTCTCCCTATTCAACTTTTTTCGAGAAGAACATTTACCCTAAATTGCAAGCTGCCCAATCTGCTTGGATGCCCCTCTACCTTGGGCAACTCCCTCTGTATGCACTACCCATGCAATATTGTGCCCCGCAGGTGTCTCTACCCATAGTTGCCATTGCTTAGATAGGAGAGTGGCAATTTCCCCAGCCCTGTCAGTTCCATGGGGTAATAAGCATGAAAGAATTGTACTGAAGCTCTACAGTTTAGAACATCTCTGCGACAGCAGCAAAAAGCTCCTAACAGAAGGGTTAAAGAAACTCAAAAAAATGTCACTGACCATAATTGTTACTGAAAACTCTTTTTCCCATCCCTATATTTATTCTATGACTTTTTCATACCAGGAACACATTGGGGCCAAAACCTTATGAACTCACCAATGATCCCAGCAAATTGACTGAATTTGTAGCACATGACCAGCCTCATAATAAGAACTGTGTGTAGCATTGAGAGGCGGAGGCCCAATATATCAACCCCCGGAGGACAGAACGTTTCAAGTTTTCTTAGAAGTGCCAAAACAAGCAGTTCTGTGTCACAGTCTCCTGGCCCCTTTTATGACATTAGAGGAATTATATTGTATATACTTAACCAAATCAGTTGTTGCTGGGCAGAAGAAAGTCACGTAGTGACCATCAGGCTCAGGGTAAGTTAAGGGTCTTTTTCTTTATATATAAGATCCTGTGTTGGGCTATTAAATCAGTTTCTTGTTAGGAGCGCTCGGCTGGTTAAAAAACAAAATGCTACCCGATGCCATCTAACTCTGCCCGCCAGTCCTGGACAAATAATACAAGGGGTCCCTAAGAAGATGTAAAGGTGGAACATCGGGAGGTGTTTAACACACAATTTTAATCGTTTATTATACAATTACCTTTTTTTTAACTTTTTTTTTTTCCAGTACACCCGCTAGTGTAAAGTCAGCCCTCCAGTACACCCGCTAGTGTAAAGTCTGCCCTACAGTTCACCAGACACACCCACTTTTTTGGCAAGCGCTTTGTGTGCTGAAGAGAATTGAGGAGGCTTTATTCAATACCCAGTGTTGTTAGCTCTACAGATCATTAGCCAATGTAAGTCAGCTCCCCAGATCCTTACCAAGTATTGTCAGCCCTACAGATCATTAGACAGTGTTGTCAGCCCTCAAGTTAATTACCCAATAGTCAGCCCTCCAGCTCATTACCAAGGATTGTCAGCCCTCCAGTTCATTACACAGCATTGTCAACCATTCATTTCAATACCTAGTATTGTCAGCCCTCCAGTTCATTACCCATTATTGTCAGCCCTCCAGATCATTAGCCAGTGTTAGTCAACCCTCCAGTTCATAAGCAGTCAGTCCTCCAGTTCATAAGCAGTGTAAGTCCTCCAGTTTATTAGCAGTGTCAGTCCTCCAGTTCATTACCCAGTACTGTCAGCCTTATAGTTCATCACCCAGTATTGTCAGCCCTCCCGTTCATTACACAGTACTGTCAGCCCTTTAGTTCATTAGCCATTATTGTCAGCCCTCCAGTTCATTACCCAGTGTTGTTAGCTCTCCAGATCATTTATTGTTGCGTGTAAGAAAAAAAAATATTTCTTTGTCCGTCGCTCCTGCTCAATTGATTGAAGAACAGGAGGTAAGGAATAGCTCCTTAAACTTCAATCAATGCATTAAAGGAATAGTTCACTTTTTGACCGAACTATTACTTTATATCTTCAAAACAAATTGTACTTACATAAACATAACAGTCTGAAGCAAATCCATTTTTGTTCACCTTGGATAGGAATGTAAAATTTTCGTTTCCCCTATTTTACTAAGAACTCGGATATCTTATGTTTACAGAATATAATTGAATTTATCATTTCAGTTCACAAACAGTTAAGGCAAGACATCAACGACTATGAGATCCGATATCGTGGCCGGGAGCTTCCTGGATTCATCAGCTTCAAAACGTTTGAAGCCATAGCTAAAGCACAGATTAACAGCTTTGAGGAACCTGCTATGGAAACTCTGAAGGAGGTCACTGGTAAGGTTCCAAATGAAATACTTCATATTGGTCATGAAATGTTGACTTCCTATAACTTTTGAACAGGAACATGATAGTGTATTTGCATGGAGACCTACACTAATTTGTAGGGTCTTTTATTGCCACAGAAACTCTGATTTGGACATATTGGCCGTGAAATGTAGACCTGCCAATGTCTTCCATTGCCACAGAAACACAACAGTTCAAGAAAACACATTCTTAGGGGCTGATGTGGACATCATTTCAAAATGGCCCCTCTCATTTGGCAATGCTGTGAGAATTGCTACTTTTGCACAATAATTTCAATAGAAGCACAGCATAGTGATGGACTAATTAAAATGGAATTGTTCAGCATAATTTTAAAAAAGGGGCAGATTTTGAAGCAGCACAAATAACCAAATGGCATGTTGGGTATTACAGCTGTTTTACTCATTATTTTAACCTTTTTTTTAATGTCTAGAGCTTGTCAGATCTTCTTTCACTTGGATAGCACAGCAACATTTTTTGGCACTAACAAATCTCCACAAATCTACCAAGGTAGGAGAAAATTGAACTATCTGGCGACATTGCTGTACAATATATAGCGCTTAGGGAGATTCAATATTGCCCTTTTCCGTCTAAAACCCACGTTAACCCGAAAAAAAATTGGGTTAACGTGGGTTTTGGACGGATTTTCGAGCGCAGCGCCATTTCCGAATGTTTTTGGAAATTAAGTTTTGCGCTATTTTGTACGGCTTGTGGAGCGTTAACGTGCCGCTCCTTAACGTAGCCCGATCCCGCGATGCAATAACTGACGTAATCTCGTTTACGTCCGTTAATGTATCGCGGGATCGGGCTAAGGTAAGTAACGGGAGTAGCGATATTGAATCTCCCCGAAAGTGGTCACTTTTTCATTTACATATAAGCCCATGGTTACTCATTTTTCTATAAATATCTATATTTGGAACTGATTGTGGGTGGGGCTCTGTACATTTTTCCTAGAATGAAAAGGAATTTAGATTTCCCAGGATAACAGTTTCTGGATGAGACAGTCTCAGAGAATGTTCATTTGTTCACAGTAAACATGGGAAGAATCGATTGTTAAGAATCAACCCATTTGTGATCTGCTTTATTGCATGAACCTTCATTGTAATAGGGAAAATTTGGCCCTAATATTCCCTCATCGTTAATTGTGCTCTTCTGTCTTCCAGTGGTGTCATCATAGTAGGGAAGAGTCATCAACAGAGGGAGGAGTCTAATTAAAACCGATTTCGCCCATAACACATAATTTCCCCCCCGACCTGTCTTGAAATATGGAGCAAGGAGGAAAGAGACAAATAAAAACCAATTTCGCCCATAACACATGACATCAATATTGCATCATGAAAACGTATTGGTGTACTGGTGCAGTCCAACACACTAACAATGCCCTCATCTCCTATAATCTTTAGGCTGGGTACACATGGAGGGACTTTTTGTCCCGAGCGAGCGTTCGCTACGAAATATCCGTTGGTCGCGGCAAATTTGTCCGCGGCCGAATTTGCGCGCGATCGATCATGCTACCCTAGGGAACCGCACAGTCGATTGGAATTTATTGACACGTCCGATTGTTTGTTCGGCCGATTTGGCCGAACGAACGATCGATGTCAGTCGTGGCCGCCCCCCCACACCAGCCAATATTTTCGGACGATCGACCGAAAGTGTCAGGAATTGGTCGGTCAGCCGAAAATATTGTCTGGTGTGTACCGAGCCTTAAACTGGAATGTTGTATTTACTGTATTGTTCTCTATGAACTAAAATTAGTTTCTAGTGTGGCATAAAATGAACTATTTGACAGCTGGCAGACTATGGCTTGGCCATTATTTGGCACCCCCGATTCATTTTCCACAATGAAACTACACCCATATTTATTCTTCACAAGCACCTCAAATTATCCCCCACCCAAGTAAATTTATATTTTTTGTTTGAAGTTTTTAGCCTTTGTGATGTGACAGTCTGCATCCGTTTAGGACCTCAGATTTCCCAATGGCGAGCCCTCCCTTACAGACTCCCTGATAGTAGTTGGGATGACGGAGAGGGTAATTATTGGTGGACCTCCTGAATCCTCCTGGCAAAGGGAGGTCCTATGGATCCCCTCTTGGTTTGTCTGGCTTCAGCCAGAAGATTGAGAGGGGAAGATAATTTTGAACACCACACGGCACTTGTGCTTCATTGTGGCGCAGGGTGATGGCGAACTTGGGGTGTGTGGCGTCTGTGACATCATGCAGGGGCGGAGTCAACCATTTGGGTGTTGGAGGGGGCAGGGATATGGGCGTTCCGGGGGCATGGCAAGGGCATTCCCGGGGCATGTCACCCAGAAGGGGGCGTGGTGGGGAGGAGTTTAGAATCTCCTCTCTGTCTCGGGAGTCTGAGGTGGTCTCGCGGAAGCCCAGCCCAGAATGAGGGAGACTCCTGCGAGATGCGGGAGGGGTGGGGTACCTGCTGTAGTGTTTGGCATTAAATCCCTTTCATGGTTTACCAACAGATTGCTGCAATTATCATGTACACATCACAACACTTAGATTTCTCCCTTTGTGGGCCATAAATGTTGAAAGGGATGCTTTTCAATAAACAAGTTTTATTTTTTCCACTTATTCTTAGGGTAAAATTGAAGATATTTGCAGCGAGCAGTTGTGCAAGGCAGAACAAACCATTAGAACCCAATTCAATATGGAGAGAATCATCTACTGCCAGGATAAGCTTTATGGTGGCGAACTGCAAAAAGTCAGAGAGGAGAATCAGGAGGAAACTTCATTTAATGCTAAAAGTAGTATGAAGCCCCCGAAGTCCCCGAAGCAGATATCATTGGAAGAAATGCGCTCTCATATACAAGCCTATATGAAGGTGAGATTACCGATCAACATTTATTAATATAGTTCAGCATTTAGGTGAATCAGAGCTGGACCCGATATGGACCCGATATGCTGGTAAAAGGGTAACTGTGGTCTCCAATTCTTCCAAACTGTAAGGATTATATAAAAAGCCGCCCATCGTTCCTTCAAAATAAAACCTAAATCACAAGTCACCATGAGACGTTTGTTCGTAGAATACCACGTGGAAAAAAAACACTGCAATGGTATTCAATGGGTGTTTGTTAAAGGGCATGTCCACTCCCAAAACTAAAATTTAACCCAATACTGGACCCACTGTATAGTGTTCAAAAATCCTAATCTTACTCTTCGGTTCCTTATGGTTCTCCTGCAGTGCTTGTTCAAAGTCCCAGAAAGTGTGGTGTAGGAGCCATTTCTGGTGTAATTCGTTTCTGCCTCTAACTGTTCCTAGTCGAGTTTTCTGGCATATGCAGTGGAGCAGGGCTGCCATTAGGGGGGTAAAGGGGGTACTCCTGTATGGGGCCCGTACTTGACAGGGGCCCTGAGAGTAAGGGGTACTCATTGCTGTGTACAGGTACTGACAGTGACTGCTAAACTTCCTCTTGGGTGGCTGCTGGTGCAAGTACCTATTTAGCAGTGATGGCCATTAAGAAACTACAACTCCCTGCATGCCTTAGTTGCATTCTGCTAACAAGGCATGCTGGGAGTTGTATCTTACAAAACATTTGGAGTTCCAAGGTTTGGCCCCAGGAGAAAGTTTAACAGTCACTGTCAGTGTGTTTAAAGGACATGTGCATGTCTACCTCTTTCACTAACTTTTTGCCAAATAATAGTTTACCTTCCCCAGCCCAAACCGCTATAAATGATTTGTTAAAAAGTGCCCCGATAGTTACTTACCTTCCCTCTATCCTCTGCCACACAGTCCCAGACCTCTGCTTACATAGAACTGCAAGCAGGGGGCGGGAGCGGCAGCCGCGACGGTGATTGGCTGAGAGGCAGCCAATCACGGACGCGGCTGCCGGCTGCACAGAACGCCGGAGGATAGAGGGTAGGTAAGTAACTATCGGGGCACTTTCTAAGAAATCATTTATATTGTCCTGAGGACGGCCAGCATCAAGGCCGAAACGCGTTGATATAATAAAATTATCACAATATTTGTAACAAGTCCCACGAGTGCTCCTTCTCCAGATATACATACATACTAGCAAAATTGTGCTCGTTGGTATATAATGGAAATTATGTGTGTGTACGTTACTCAGGATAATCCTGCAGGTCTGAGAGTAGACCCAGGCAATCCTGCTACACTGTGTGGTTGAAACTAAACATGCTAGGTTAATACTTATTAGTATTCACACCTCATATATTATAACAGAAGGTACCTCACAGCATCATGTTATTGTAATAGCATTGCCCTAATAATCTAACGTATAAACAAACATTTCTCATTCCCAGTTTACCTAAAGAAATGGATTTATCCTTTATATACTCTTTTATACAGATCTAATTTTTAAAAAGTTGCTTCAGAGAAATTTTTAATAACTGATAACTGCTTTTTATTTCAGTATTACAGTAAATCCTTGGTATACCTGCCTGGCTTTACCACTAAGCAAAAGGCTAAGGACTTGCAAACGAGCACCTTCATCCCAACCATTAATAGTGGCTGCCAATTCAAATTGTTCTAGTCAATCAGTCCACTCCCTAGTTACCCCATCAAATGAATCAGGTTTAAAAATAGGTTTGGCAATTGGGCCTGGTAGAGCTACTGAGTCTAATTGGGGAATTTCATCTGCAGGTAGAAGGACAGGAGGATTTAAATCAATACTATCAGTAGCAGCCTCCATAGCTTAATACAGAGAACAAATATACAGAGAAAACAGGGAGAACAAATGGTATTACCAGCACCGCTGCCACTAATTTGTACCAGATCACTGCTTTATGGAAGGATTATGGGTAGCATGGCATGGTTACTCTGGTGGTCTGGCACAAAGCAGACGATGCACATAAACACATTACATGTGCAGTAATCAGGGGTGTCCCTGTCTATGGAGCACCACTTTGAATATTGACCAGGCCTGTATATTGTGTGTCCTTGTCTGTTGCCTCAGAGTTTGTATCCAATAAGGTAAATTGTCTGTCCAATAATCTGTCCCCCCAACAGGTGGTAACAGGGTCTTATATACAGGATCTTGTGTTAAAGTCAATATCACTCCAAAGAACACACCACAATCCACTTTCACTTTCTCTCCTCCTACCATAGAGAGCAGGGATGTCTTGTCTTTTATTACTCAGACACCACCTGCAGGCTGGAGGTGGTAAATAAGGAGCCTTGGTGTATATGTCCATTACAATACACATCATATCCTGTGTAGTAGACAGAAGCTTTTTTTGGATAACACTTCCTTTCATATGGAGCAGACACGGGTGTGGTTTAAGCTGCCATTTGACCATTCCATGTTAAAATAGGGATCTCAGCTCTGTAAGTAAGTTTATATATTTTCAGGGTTATTCAATAAAAGTTCTTATCGTTTAAAACGGTGCTAATTTTGCCCCAACCAATCAGATCTTATGTAACATTTGAAAGCTAACATCTGATTAGTTGGGGCAAAATTAGCACCATTTTAAACGATAAGAACTTTTATTGAACTCTGATTGTATATTTTGTGTTGTACCTAATATAAGTCAGTGCTGTACTTTATATACATTTACTGATGGTCATTTAGATGGAAACAGTGAGATAGTACACACATACATATACACCTTTCCTATGTGTAATATCTTATACCCCCCACCACATTGGTAGCTCCTAAAAACTCAATGCAATCTCCTATGGAGATATAAACATATTTATATAATATAAGGGATATACAAATATAAATATAAAAAAATATGCAGCTCAAATCTTTATTCATAACTACTTTCTGGTGCGGTGCAAATGAGAACGGCAATTTAAACATTACATAAAAGTCTCCAGCACTAAACTACACATATTGTCATAAATGAATAGACGTAAATGTTAAACAATGAAGAGTAGCCACCTGCACTGAGGTTAAAAATGGATACCTTTAGTTACATTCTATGTACAAATATGCGTCAACTGATGCCACTTCAAGACCGTATCCCAGCTTCAGTCCTAACCTAATACTTTTAGTATTAGGTTAGGGGGGGGGAAAGACCATACCTGCTTTACTCTTTATTTAGTATGACCTCTTCCAGGGAACCATATTGGCTCATATAGCTTATGAACCTTCTGGACCGCCTTAAAAGGGGCAGGGAATTAATTTACGCAGGGAGCACGCATACAATGGGGCTTGCCGCTATCGCCCTCTAGTGTATACAAATATAAAAAATATGCAGCTCAAACCTTTATTCATAACTACTTTCTGGTCCCCCCCAAAAAAAAAAAATATCCTTTTCCTTTATATTATAAAGGAAAAGGATATATTATTGCAGTGGGGGGTTTAGGATATTACATATAGGAAAGGTGTATATGTATGTGTATACTATATCACTATTACCATTTACATGACCATCAATAAATGTATAGCAATGACTTGTATTGGGTACAAGATAGAATATACAATTTATACAAAATAAATAAAATTGCTTTCAGAGCTGATATTCCTATTTTAATATGGGATAGTCAAAATGGGAGGTTAAACCACACCCCTGTGACTTCTAAG
Source organism: Hymenochirus boettgeri (assembly GCA_019447015.1). NCBI lineage: Eukaryota > Metazoa > Chordata > Amphibia > Anura > Pipidae > Hymenochirus > Hymenochirus boettgeri. The sequence continues at coordinate 17,907,873 of CM033470.1, read as the reverse complement.
GGGTCTCCATGTGAATACTGAAAGGAAGTGGTAATGTCAGTATAACATCCAATGATGTGCTGTTTTTACATGTAGCAGTCATAGCCAATCAAAAAAAAGTTACTGTCTGTTACACAGGACGTGATGTGTATTACATAGTAACATAGTAACTAAGGTTGAATAAAGACATACGTCAATCAAGTCCAACCTATTCACCCTCTTTTTTTTTTTTTTTTATAACCCTACCTAACAGTTGATCCAGAGGAAAGCAAAAAACCCCAGCTAAAAAGGGGGGAAAAATTCCTTCCGGACTCTAAACCCAATCGAAAGTATCCCTGGATCAACCAGATCTATATGCATTAATACCAGTAATTCTCAATATTTTTTAGTTTTAGAAACTTATCCAGGCCTTTTTTAAAGTTATTCATGAATTGCCATTACCCACATCTGCTGGAAGACAGTTCCACAGTTTCACCGTTCTCACTGTAAAGAAACCTTTCCTAACCTGAAGATGAAAATTCTTTTCTTCCAACCTTAAAGGATGTCCTCTGATATGACCTATTAGTGAACAATGCACCAGAGACTTTATTGTATGGCCTATTAATATATTTGTATAAGGTTATCATGTCCCCATGCAAACGTTGCTTCTCCAATGTAAACAGCCCTAACTTGTCTAATCTGCCTGCATTTTCAAGCCCCTCCATTCCCCTTATTATTTTAGTTGCCCTTCTCTGAACTGCCTCAATTTCCAAGATGTCCCTTTTGTATATGGGATTCCAAAACTGCACCGCATATTCCAAATGAGGCCTCACCAGAGCCTTGTAAAGAGGGAGAATAATATTTTTCTCTCTTGAATCTATCCCCCTCTTATACAAGACAATATCTTGCTAGCTCTAGCCGTTGCTACCTGGCATTGTTTGCTATAAGTCTGTTATCTACCAAACCCCCAAATCTTTTTCCATTACAGATGCACTTAACACAGATTTATTTAGGGTGTAGGTGCACAGGGATTATTAAATCCCAAATGCATCACCTTACATTTATCAACATTGAATCTCATCTGCCATTCTGCTGCCCATTTTGATAATCTATCTAGGTCTGCTTGCAGCACTTGCACATCATTGGAAGTTTCCAAAGCTCTGCATAGTTTAATGTCATCAGCAAACACTGAGACCTTGCTTCTGCATCCCCTTCTAAGTCATTTATAAACAGATTAAACAGAAGCGGCCCCAGTACAGAACCCTGAGGCACTCCGATTAGAACTTTAGCCCACATAGATGTAGCTCCATTGACCACCACTCTGTTTGCGATCCAACAACCAGTTCTCTCACCACGAACAAATGTTTTCTTCAAGGCCAACAGTCCTCAGTTTATACATTAGTCGCCTATGGGGCACAGTATCAAAAGCTTTCGCAAAATCCAAATATACCACATCCACTGCTGTGCCTGAATCTAACTTCTTACTCACTTCTTCATAAAAAACAATTAAATTTGTCTGGCAGGATCTATTTCTCATAAATCCATGCTGACTACTACTAATAAGATGATCTCTGGAGACAAAGTCAAGGATATGATCCCGTAACAAAGTTTCCATCACCTTCCCTACCACTGATGTAAGGCTTACAGGTCTATAGTTTCCAGGCTGTGAACGACTACCTTTTTTGAAATTGGTATTACATTGGCTTTTTTCCAATCCGGCGGCACATCCCCAGACCAGCGAATCTGAAAGATGAGAAACAGTGTCTAGCTAGAACTGAACTAAGCTCTTTTAAAATCCAAGGATGCAATCCATCTGGTCCTGGCGCTTTATTGATATTAACTTTGAATAATTGTTTCCGTACCATATCCTCTGTTAGCCGATGTGAATATTCCTCATTTCTCCCCTGCATATTATTACAATCCCTGCTGTAAGGACAAGGATTCTCAACAGTAAAAACCAATGTAAAAAAAACAGTTTAGCAGATTAGCCTTTCGGCATCCTCTACAACCACCTCAGTTCCATTATTTAATGGTCCCACATTCTCAGTCCTCGTCTTTTTACCATTTATATACTTAAAAACATTTTGGGTTGGACTGGCTTTGTTCGGCAATCCGTATTTCATTTTCTATTTTAGCTACCGTAGTTTAGTTGCTTTCTTGCACTCTTTATTACAGCTTTTGTACTCCCTGTAAGCCTGTTCTGTGCCCTCTGTTTTCAAAATTTTAAAAGCCTTTTTCTTTTTTTCCATTTTCCTTTTTACCTGAGCATTAAGCCATGCAGGAGTGGACCTAATTTTTTTACACTTTGTTACCTAAAGGTACAGATTTGAAATGTAATAGTTTAATATCCCTTTAAAAGTGGTCCACATCTGCTCAGTATCTTTACCTAGAAACAGTTCCCCTCAGTCTATGAGCAGGAGTGATTCCTTTAACAGCATAAATTAGCTTTCCTAAAGTTAAAAGTTTTTGTTAACCCAGTGCACTTTAGTTTTTTGCAACCTATATTAAATGACACTATATCATGGTCACTATTCCCTAACTTCCCATTACCTTCATCTCCAAAATAGCTCTGGGTTATTAGATATCACCAGATCCAACAACGCATTCTGTCGAGTAGGAACTTCAACTATCTGTAAAAAGAAAGGCTCATATAGGAAATTTAGAACTTTATACCTTTTGAGGGGCTGGCAGTTCCTTACTCCATCTATGTCAGGTAGTTAAAAATCCCCCATAACCAGAACATGCCCCATACCAGCAGCCTTCGCCAACTGCATATGAGATTCCACCTCCTCCCCGGCATTTGGCGGCTTATAACATACTCCAACAATTAATTTACCTACCTTCTTGCTTTCTGTACACAGTACCACCCATATTGTTTCTGCCGTGTCGTTTACTCCCCCATCTATTCCATCTTTTAAATTTGGCTTCAATTCCTGTTTAACATACATACATACTCTCCTCCTTTCTTATTAACTCTATCATGTCTAATAAGGAGTATCCTTCAATATTACTGTCCAGTCGTGTGAATCATTAAGCCATGATTCGGCTATCACCAATTCAATCATACCTTTCCTTTAAAGCTATTATTTCAAGTTCGCCGGTTTTTCCAGCCAGACATCTTGCATTTGTAAACATACATTTTAGATTATCAATTGATTTACTTCCATGCATGGTCGTACGTGTAATGGACATATACACCAAGGCTCCTTATATACCACCTCCAGCCTGCAGGTGGTGTGAGTGAGTAATAAAAGACAAGACATCCCTGCTCTCTATTGCTAGGAGGAGAGAAAGTGAAAGTAGATAAATGTGTGTGGTGTGTGCTCCTGATGGGACTGATCTGTTTGGAGTGATCCCTTGCACAGTGATGTCCTGCTTGAATGAAACACAAGATCCTGGGTATAAGATCTTGTTACCACCTGTTGGGAGGACAGATTATTGGACAGACAATTTACCTTATTGGAAACAAACTCTGTGGCAACAGATATGTGTACACCAACTTACAAGGACACAGAATATACAGGCCTGGTCAATATTAAGTAGTCCACCATAGGCAGGGACTACTCCATTACTGCACATGTTATGTGGGGAACTGTTTGTTTTGTTATTAAATCATTGCAATACTTACTGTTAAAGGCTATGTCCACCCCGAAAATAAATTTTTAATATTCTGCTCCCCCATGTCCCCCAGCCCCAACCGCATATTTTTTTTTTTCAGAAAGCCCCCCAAACTCTTACTACCTCCCCCGATCCTCTGCCGCACTGCCGGCCCTCTGCTTGCGAGAATGCAAGCAGAGGGGCGGTACCGGCAGTCGCGTCTGTGATTGGCTGAGCGGCAGCCAATCACGGACGCGCTGCCGTCATTCAGTGCAGCGGGAAAGCGGAAGGTAAGTAAGAGTTTGGGGAGCTTTTTAAAAAAAAAAAACATGCAGTTGGGGCTGGGGGACATGGGGGAGCAGAATATTAAGGGGGTTTTTCGCTAGGGGGAGGGATAGTAGAACGGGAGGGAAGGGAGGAGGGGAGGGAGGGAGGGGGAAAGGGCTGCAGCACGCATGGCAGGAATCTCCGGAGGCCAGGTAGCAGGCAGTGTCCTATATGGACCTGCTAGCCTCCTGGTGGGCAGTTTTTGGAACTTTGGGGGGGACTACAGGAGAACCAGATGGAGTTGGATGTGAGGTAGGATTAAACTACACTACATGGTGTGGGCCAGTAGTTGGGGGGATTATAGTTTTGGGGGTGGACATGCCCTTTAAAGGGCATGTCCACCTCAATTTACATTTTTTGCCATAATGTCTCTCTCCCCTGCCCACCCCCAACCACTGTGTTAGTTCTCTAATAAAGGTTTCCCAATCATACTTACAGTCCCTTCTTCTCTCTGCAAACCGGAAGCTGCAGAGAGGGGCCGGACCGGCAGCCACGTCTGTGATTGTCTGCCAGTCAGCCAATCACAGACATGGCTGCTGGCTAAGAAGACAGCCACGGGATCGAAGGGATATTTGTATGATTGGGAAACTTTTATTACAGGTCTAACATAGCGGTTGGAGTGAGCAGGGGAGAGGGACATAATGGCAAAACTTTTTCTCGCAAAGAAGAAAGTACAGGCAGAGAGGGATTTGAATGGTGGGAGGAAGGGGGGGGGGGTGTTCTCCCCTGCACATGTCACTCTACCTCCCGGAGGCAGCTACTACTCTTCAGTTTCCTGGACTTGGACTAGACATTGCAGGAGAACCATAAGGAGCAGAGATATAAGTTACTGGACAAATGCCCGGGTGCTGCCAGCAGGATATTCAAAGAGAGAAGGGTTCAGGCGCACTCCATGGACTAAACATAACGTTATTGTAAGGACAGTAGGCCAAAAGAAACCTACGCGTTTCAGCCCGATACTACTGGGCCGTCATCAACGTTATGTTTAGTCCATGTCTCTCTCTCTCTCATACAGTATGTATGTACCCTGCGTGTACGGTATATACAGTATATATATATATCCTGCGTGTGCGGTATATACAGTATATATATATATATATATATAAGCGATTCCTTAACACCAATCGATCAATTAAAATCAGGTTAATAGAAGGAAGTACTGCCGAAATACACAGGACGACAAGACTGTCAGAAACTCTTATATCGTTAATATCGTGTTTCAACTCCTATACAAAGAGATGGTCATTAGCCCCTGCTTGGTATAATTAGTTATAGACACAAAAAATATACACATTTCCCCATTGTGTTCATTATAAGATGGTGCTGGTTAAAGGATAAAGGGAAGTTTAAACAAATTTCGATTGGATTTAGATTTTCTTCATGTTGGTTCACTGATTAGAAAAACAATCGGAATAATCTCCAACCACTAGGACCTGGCGCAGTCTGGGATTCTTGGGCCGTATATCAGTGTCTCACCTGTCTGAAAACAATGCACAGTTGCTGTCATGGGACCCACAGGGGACCTGGGGCCCATCTCTGGGATTCTGTGTAGTAGATCATTTTAAGGCGTGCAGCAGAAGGTTAGGGGCCGGCGCAGTAAGTAATTAACAAAACGTATGTTAATTAGGAAACTAGTTGAATTATCTCTTGTTATTTTCTGATATAATATTAATATGTAAGTGGACAAAATATAATGGAAAGCACGGGGAATTTGTTTCCCAGTAACTGGCGCCAGATTAATACATTAAAACCAGGGATAGGCAACAGTAGATTTCCAAGATGTGTGAAAACTACAAACTCCCGCATTCCCTAACTCCAAAATCCTTATAGAGGAATGCTGGGGTTGTAGTTTTCAAATATCTGGAGATCTACTGGTTTGCCTATCCCTGATTAAAACAAACAAAATAGACGGGACCTGTGCCTTTAAATTTGTTACCCACGTTTGCCTTAAGTTTGTGACATGCCTGCAACTTTGTTTAATATTGTTATTGCTACTGGATTAACAACTGGATGAGCGTACACATGGTCGGTATGTTGGACATCAGCCATGTGTATGGAGGGAGGACCTAAACTGTCATCAAGGCAAACCTAATTGTGACAGCGATTTCTTATTGGTTCCCTGTACAATATTCTCAATTGATTGGGTTGACCAGACAACACTACTTGTAAAGGTGTGTCCACTGGCCGCATAAAACCTCATTACATACCTACCCCAGCTGATAGTCTAAACCTCCCGCTAGCTAAATGAGATAGTTAACATGTACCCAACACAGGCAGCATCTGTATGGACGTTTCAATATCATTTTCACTGTCCTACAGGGAGACAAGAAAAAGTCCAAAAACAGCCGCACTATGAAATGAGGATTGAAGACGAAGATGATTTACCGGTAATGAATACAGGAAGCTGTGCAGTCGGCAGCAGGGAAAAAAGGTGGATGAAGTGGTATCAAAAACAGGATGTATGGAGCCAAGGAGACAGGCTGCAGATGCCATTGAAGGGAGAACCATACTCAACGTTCCCACTTGGGGTATGTGGAAGGTAAACATGGTTTGGGTATGTAATATAAAATAGCAGGCGCATAGTAGTATGTAGTATGTACCATGTATCAAATCGCCTATTTTTTAACTGCGAACATCTTATTTGTTCTTTTTAAAGGAGAACTTAATACGGATTCCACAAACTAAATGCCAAAAAACCAGATCGACAAACTACAGGAACGGTTCCGGCTTGATTGAGCCATCTCAGTGGAGTCTGTCCATAGGCGCTTTAACTGCAAAAACACAGAGGCCTGCATGACACTGATGATGGCTCAAATAAAGCCGCGAAACTCTGTAGTTGTCGCTCTGTTTTGCCTTTAGCTTGTGTAATGCCGTAGGAGCTCTTTTTAAAAGACCTAAACTTCATGAGCTTCCATGGAAAACAAGTGTAAGTTCCAGAAGTTCTTTTGCTCCTTTATTTGCATAATAATCTAAAGAATTAATATTAAAGGGTACTCTATAGTGAAATGTATACATTGCTTTTTTTCCCCCCCAATCCAGACATAAATAAAAGTTTAGTGTATGCGCCTTATACCATCTTCCTCCTGTTATGCACACACAGTCGGATTACTTGCAGAGTCCCCAACTCCCCTCTTGAGTCATTCACACGTTTTCATATAGCCGTATGAGGAACCAAACCGCTAATGCGCATTAACTCCTCCTACACGTTCACTCTAACCTTTGGTACATAAATAAAAACAAATCTGTATGTAAGCCTGTTTAGAGGAATTGTCTCCATTGTTCTGGAGGATACGTGCCTACTAAGGTAGTGGGAGGGGGTTGGAGTGAGTAGGGGAAGACCCGAGTTCTGCCTTATTTCACTGCAAGCCCAAACCTCCCTTTGACAGGCAATAAATTGGTGAAAGCTCTGGGAGGAGGGGAACCAGTGATGCTCTTTCTGGCTCTTTCTCCTTTCCTTTACTTCGGTTTTTTAACCCAGTTTGTGCAAGCATTGTATGAGCAGGAAGGAGTCATTGGGGAGACTTGACTGTAAAACTGTGAAAGCCTACACACCACATGATGTTAAGGGATTTGTGATGAAGCTCAAGCTGGAGTGGTGTATGGCATCTTTACTTGTTTTAAAGGGCATTGTCCATAAACCCCAGAATTAATCTCCTGCTATTCACTTTTTTGCAGTTGACAGAGACATTGGCAGTTCAGCCCTTTTGGAGAAAGGGACTGTAAGAATTATCCAACACTACACAGTAGGGCCAGTTGGTGGGTTGAAATTTAAATTTAGTTTGGGGGTTTTGGACATGTTTTTTTTACATTTTTCCACGTATAGATGGCCCTTTAAGAAAATTTTTGGCAGTAAATAAAATGGTGTATAAAAACAAACACACCACTTTAATAGTAAATATAGCATTTACATACAGACTTTGTGTGCTTTCTGCTAACTCTATGAAAACACCTCTTCGCCTCTCAAGTCACATGACTCGATTTGAAAGTTTCCTAAATGGTCTTTACGTTACTTACTTAATCTTATGGGTTGGAGACTTCTAGTAGGCGGGAGACCTGAACTGTAACACGCTTTTCGCAGTCTTTAGGACTGCGGAATGTGCCGAGAAATGTCAGGAATGTAACACAGTGGGTGTGTCTTGTGAGACTAGAATGGTGGGAAAATTAGATACGTGATCTACATGTTAATAAGGTTTGAAACGCAACGTGGATGTTTTCTAAGCGCTTTTATTCCATGGCTTTATTTGGGCTTTAGATGTCCTTGTTTAAAAAATATTTTTTTTTCTGCTGGTTCAGAATTTTCACTTTGTGTTTGCTGTCTGTTTACAGGCCCCCGATGGTTACATCGCCTGGGAAGCTCTGCTCGGTGTACAAAATATCGCCAGGAATTTCCTTGTGGCAGATATCGGAGCCGTGTGCAGAACTATTTCACGGTCATGAATACAAACTCACAGGGCTATTCGCTATACGCTGGGGTCCGCGTCGGCCTTCAGACCAGTGATATATTAGAGCTATCTGCAGAAACTCAGGCAAACCGGCGTCCCGATGGCCATGTGCAGTTTATCAAGGCAAGTGATTTGGCGTAATGACCGTGGGATACAACGGATTCCACATGTCGGGATATGACAGGTCTCACCTTTCCATTGGTGTCAATAGGGTCACAATGACTTATATCCGGTAATTTAATTGGTTCACCACAGTGTAGGTTTAATGCAGGCGGGGCTATGGGAGCGGAACACTGTCATGGACATCACTGTCAATCACTGACAGCGAGAGGTTGTCATTAAAAATACGGTTAAAGAGCAACGCACCAAATAGTTTTATTTTAACCTTAGTTTTGGCGACATATTTACTGTCCTTTAAAGATGGAAAGCTTTAGCCTACTAGCTTGCTTGTGTGTTTGGGTTCCTGTATCAATACTTACAATATCCCTCTTCTCCCCTCTGCAGCTCTGCACTGTCAGTACGGAAAGTGTGAAGTTGGTCCTGAAACACAACAGGTACGTCGGTGATGGAATAAAATAACTTTGTCTCTTTCCGCTCATTATTAGAACATCTTTGTCCTCCATGTTTGGACCAAATGAATGTAATCGTGTATAGCGGTTACACGTGTGTCTGGTATAGCGTTTTACAAGTTGTGGTGTGTATAGCCTTTACTCCCCACTTGTCTCTTATGTTCCTTACTAACCCACTGGGCTGTCGAGATTTCAGACAGACTCTACCTTAACCACCATATCCATCTTATCCATTCCACCTCCTCTGTATTGGTAATCACTATGAGCAGTATATGTAAATGTAAATCATATGTATGTAATCCCATGAGCCAGTATATGTAACTGTAATCTATGTATGTAATTCACATGAGCATTATATGTCACTGTTAAATCTATGAGGAATCCAACATGAGCAGTATATGTAAATTAAATGTAAATCTTATGTAGGTAATCACATGAGCAGTATATGTAACGTGAAATCCTATGTATGTAAATCACATGAGCAAGTATATGTAACGTAAATACCTAGGTATGTAATAACCATGAGCAGTATAGGTAAACTGTAAATCATGTATGTTCATCACATGAGCATATATGTAACTGTAAATCCTAGGGATGTATCACATGAGCAGTATATGTAAATGTAAACCTATGTAGGTAATCACATGAAGCAGTATATGTAAATGTAAATCCTATGTATGAATCCAAATGACAGTATATGTAACTGTAAATCCTATGATGTAATTCACATGAGCAGTCAGTATTATGTAATGTAAATTATGTATGTAATCACATGAGCCAGTATATGTAAATCCTATGTTATGGAATCACATGGAGCAGTATATGTAAAAATCCTAGATATGTAATCACATGAGCGTATATGTAACTGGTAAATCCTATGTATGTAATCACATGAGCAGTATATGTAAATGTAAAATCCGATGTTATGTAATCACATGGAGCAGATAGTAAATCATATTATGTAATCACATGGAGCAGTATATGTAAATCCTATGTATGTAATACATGAGAGTTATGTACTGTAAATCCTATGTATGTAATCACAGAGCAGCTATCTTATAGAAATGCTAAATCTATGTATGTAATCAACATGAGCAGTATATGGAACTGTAATCCCTATGTATGTAATCCATGAGCGTATATTTAACGTAAATCCATATGTATGTAATCACATGAGAGTATATGTGAACGTAAATCCTACGTATTGTACAATCAACACCATGAGCAGTAATGTAATGTAATCCTATGTAGTAATCACATGAGCCAGATATGTAAATGTAAATCCGCTGTACTATGTAATCACATGAAGCAGTATCAGTATATGTTAAATGTAAATCTATGTAGTAATTCACATGAGCAGTGTAGTAACTGTAAATATATGTATGAATCACATGAGCAGTATATGTAAAATGTAAATCATAGATGGAATCACATGAGCAGTAATGTAACTGTAATCCTAGTATGTAATCACAGAGCAGTATATGTAACTGTAAATCCTAGGTATGAATCACATGAGCAGTATATGTAAAAGTAAATCCTATGTATGTCATCACCATGAGCAGTATATGTAAATCTTGTTTCTCACCATGAGCAGTATATGTAACTGTAAATCCTATGTATGTAATCACATGAGCAGTAGTAGATGTAGAGTAAATCCTATGTATGTAACACATGGCAGTAGATTGTAACTGGTAATCTCTATCGTATGTAATCACGATGAGCAGTATATGTAAATGTAAATCATATGTATGTAATCACAGAGCAGTATATGTATATTGTAAATCCTATGTATGTAATCACATGAGCAGTATATGTAATGTAAATCCTATGTATATATCACATGAGCAGATATGTAACTGTACAAATCCTATGTATGTACTCACATGAGCAGTATATGTAACTGTAAATCCTATGTATGTAATCAAGGAGGCGTATATGTAACTGTAATCTATGTAGTAATCACACTGAGAAGTATATGTAAATGTAAATCCTAGGTTCTGTAATCAAATGAGCAGGAATATGTATAGGTATCAATCCTATGTATGTAATCACATGGAGCAGTAGATTGTAAATGTAAATCCATGTATATATCACTATGAGATAGTATAGGAACTGTAAATCCTATGTATGAATCACCTGAGCGTAAATGTAACTGTAAAATCCTATGTATGTAATCACATGAGCAGTATATGTAACTGTAAATCATAGTATGTAGTCACATGGTTTTGGGGGCAGGATATGTAACTCGTTAAATCCTATGTATGAGTCAAATGAGAGTATATGTAAATGTAAATCCGATGTATGTAATCACCCATGAGCAGTATATGTAAACCTTATGTCTTAATCACATGAGCAGTATATGTAACTGTATAACTCATATGTATTGTAATCACATGAGCGTCAGTATATGTTAAATGATAAATCCTAGGTAGTAATCACATGAGCAGTATATGTAAATGTAAATCTATGTAATAATCACATGAGCAGTATATGTAACTGTAAAAGCCTATGTATGTAACACATGAGCAGTATATGTAAATGAAAAATGTTGCTATTTATTAATACATGAGCCGTTATATGGAACTGTCAATCCTATGTATGTCGTCACTATGAGACAGTATATGTACTGTAAATCCTATGTATTGTAATTAATATGAGCAGTATATGTAACTGTAAATCCGATGTATGTAAGACATAGAGCAGTAAGATATGTAAATCTATGTATGTAATCCATGAGCAGTATGTAATGTAAATCATATGATGTAACCACCATGAGCAGTATATTGTAAATCCATAGCTATGTAATCACATGGCAGTATATGTAACTGTAAATCCGATGTATGTATCACATGAGAAGTATATGTAAATCGTAAAGCCTATGTAGTAATCACCTGAGCAGTATATGAAAGGAAAATCCTATGTATGTAATTCACATGAGCCTTATATGTAACTGTAAATACCTTATGTTGTAAGCACTATGTCAGCAGTATATGTACTGTAAATTCCTATGTATGAATCACATGAGCAGTATATGTAAAATCCTTATGTATGTAATCACATGAGCAGTATATGTAAACTGTAAATCCTTGTAGGTAATCAAATGAGCAGTATATGTAACTAAAATTCCTATTGGATTGTAATCACAGAGCATATATGTAACATGTAAAGTCCTATGTATGTAATCACCATGAGCAGTAATGTAACCGTAAATCCCTGTATTTGTAATCACATGAGCAGTATATGTAAATGTAAACATTGTATGTAATCCATGAGCAGGTATATGTAACTGTAAAATCCTATGTATGTAATAACATGAGCAGTATATGGAACTGTAAATCCTATGTATGTAATCACATGAGCATATATGTAAATGCTAAACCTATGTATTGTAATCACATGGCAGTATATGTAAATGTAACTCCTATGTATGTAATCACTGGCAGTATATGGAACTGTAAAGCTTATGTACTGTAATACACCCAGGAGCAGTATATGTAATGCTAAATCTTATGTATGTAATCACATGAGCAGTATATGTAACTGTAAATCCTAGTATGTAATCACATGAGCCGTAATTAACTGTAAATCCTATGTATGTAATTACAATGATGCGAATATGTAATGTAAAATCCTATGTATGTAATCACATGAGCAGTATATGTAAATCATGTATGTATCACATGAGCAGTATATGTAACTGTAAATCTATGTATGTAAGCACATGAGCACAGTATATGTAAACTGTAAATCCTATGTATGTAATCAATGAGCGAGTATATGTAAAAATCCGAATGATTAATCACTATGAGCAGTATATGTAACGGTAAATCTATGTATGTAATCACCTGAGCAGGATATGATAACTAAATCTAAGTATGTAATCCACAGGAGGCAGTATAATGGAACTGTTAAATCCTATGTATGTAATCACATGAGCAGCTATATGGAACTGTAAAAATCCTATTGTATGTAATTCACATGAGCATGTGATGTAAACGGTAAATCGAGGTAGGTATTCAATGAGCAAGTATATGTAACTAAATACTATGTATATGTAATCAATGAGCAGTATATGTAATGTAAATACTATGTATTGTAATCACATGAGCAGTATAGTACTGCTAAATCCTATGTATTGTAATCACCATGAGCGTATATGTATATGTAAATCCTAGTATGTAATCACATGAGCAGTATATGTAAATGTAAATCCTAGTTATTGTAATCACATGAGCAGTTAAATGTAAATCTATGTATGGTAAATCACATGAGCAGTTATGTACATTAGGTATGTAATCACATTGAGCAGTATATGTAAATGTAACTCCTATGTATGTATCACATGAGCAGTATGAGGTAAATGTAAATCCTATGTATTGTAATCACCATGAGCAGATAGCTAAATGTAAATCCTATGTATGTAATCACTGAGCAGTATATGTAACTGTAAATCCTATGTATGTAACATGAGCAGTAATGTAAATGTAAAATCTATGAGTAAATCACATGAGCAGTATATGTAAATGTAAATCATATGTATGTAATCAATGAGCAGTATATGGTAAATGTAAATCCTATGTATGTAATCACATGCGCAGTATATGTAACGGTAAATCCTAGGTATGTAATCACCATGAGCAGTATATGTAAACGTAAATCCTATGTATGTAATCACATGAGCAGCTATATGAAATTTGTTAAATCCTATGGATTAATCACATGAGCAGTATATGTAAAAATATGTAAGTAAATCCTATGTATGTAATTCACGATGAGCAGTCAGATATGTAAAGGTAAATTCCTTGTATGTCATACATGAGCAGTAAGTAAATGTAAATCCTTGTATGTAATCACATGAGCAGTATATGTAAAGTAAACTATGATTAACACCAATGAGCAGTATATGTAAATGTAAACCTAGGTAGTAATCACATGAGCAGTCTATGTAAATCTATGTATGTAATCACATGAAGCAGTATATGTAACGTAACTCCTATGTATTGTACAAATGAGCAGTATATGTAACGTAAATCTATGTTGTAGCACAGCGACAGTATATGTAACTGTAACGCCTATGTATGTAATCACATGAGCAGTATAGTATATGTAAAATCTATTGATGTAATCAAATGACAGGATATGTAAACCTGTAAAATCCTATGTATGTAATCACATGAGCATTATAGTAATGTAAATCCCCTAGGTATGTATTCAAATGACAGATATGTAACCTGTAATATCTATGGATGTAATCACATGAGCAGTATAGTAATGTAAATCCCTATGTATGTAATCACATGAGCAGTATATTCGTAACTGTAATCCTATGATGTAACTCACCATGAGCAGTATATGTAAATGTAAATACTATGGATGTACATCACATGGCAGTATATGTAACCTGTAATCCTATGTAGGTTCGTTAATCACATGAGCAGTTCTATTGTAACTGTAAATCCTATGTATGTAATCACAGAGCAGTTATATGTAATGTAAATCCGATGTATGTAACACATGAGCAGGAGTATTGTTGTAAATGTAAAATCCTATGTAGGTACGTCACATGAGCAGTATATGTAAACTGTAAATCCCTATGTAATGTAATCACATGAGCAGTATATGTAACTGTTGTAAATCTATGTTATGTTAGTCCAGGGAGCAGTATATGGAACTGTAAAAGTCCATGTATGTAATACATGAGCAGCTATAGTAAACCTTGTATGTAATCACATGAGCAGAAGATGTAAAATGTTAATCATCCTATGGATGTATTTTATTTCACACCGGAGCAGTATAGGTAAACTGTAAACCTCCTATTGTAGTAATCACATGGCATATATGAAATGTAAAATATATGTATGTGAATACATGAGGTCAGATAGGCTTTTTCAAAGTTCTAAATCCTAGTATGTAATCACCATGAGCCCCGTGTATATGTAAACGTAAATCCCCTATGTAGTACTCACTGTGACCAGATAGTAAATGTAAATTCCTATGTATGTAATCACATGAGCCAGACATGAACTGTAAATCCTATGTATTAGTCACATGAGCATATATGTAACTGTAAAATCTCTTTATGTCACCCCCCCCCCCCCCTGCAATCACACTTGTTATTAGGAGAGTATATGTAAATTCATTATTTAGTATGTAACTCATTTTTTTTTTTTATGAGCAGTATATGTACTAAAATCCTATGTATTAATCACATGAGCAGTATATGTAACTGTAAATCCTATGTACCCTGTAATACCCCCCATGGTAGCACCCCCCCGCCCGCACTATGTAACTGTAAATCCTATGTATGTAATTCACCCATGAGCAGTATTTATATGTACCTGTAAATCCTACCGTATGTAATTCACATGAGCCGTATATGTAAATGTAAATCCTATGTATGTCATCACCCACGAGAGTAAGACCTGCGAACTGTAAATCCTATGTATGTAATCAGAATGAAGCAGGATATGTAACGGTACATCCTTGGAGGTAGTCCACCTTTTCCCCATGGCAGTTTTTTTTTTGTATAGGTAAATGTTTTAAATCCTAGTATGTATCCATGAGCATTATATGTAAATCCTTTGTATCGTTAAATTCACTTTGAGCAGTATATGTAACTGTAAATCCTATGTATGTAATCACATGAGCAGTATATGTAAAATGTACATCCTTTGTATGTAATCACATGAGCAGTCAAGTTATGTAAATGTAAAATCTATGTATTAATCACATGAGCAGTAAGTACCACCCCCCATTGTCAAATACTAGTATGTAATCACATGAGCCCAGTATATGAATATGTACAATCCTAGGTCTGCTAATCACATGAGACAGCCTATATGTAAATGTAAATCAACCATGGATGTAATCCACATGAGCTAGTATATGTAAATGAAATCTTATGTATGTAATCACATGAGCAGTATATGTAACTGAAATCCGATGTATTTGATACATGAGCAGTATATGTAAACTGTAAATCCTATGTATGTAATCACATGAGAGTATACGGACAACTGTAAATCCTAGGACTGCTCTCCATGAGCAGTATATTGTAAATTCCTTATGTATGTAATACTATGAGCAGCTCTAGATAGTTTCGTAAATCCTAGTAGGTAACGACACCATGGAGGCAGTATATGTAAACCCTGCCCACTCTGTATGGTTAATCATTTTATGAGCAGTAATGTAAATCATATGTAGTAATCCACATGAGCAGATACTGGAAGTACATCCTAGTATATCACATGAAGCACGTATATGTAACTGTAACAATCCTATGAATGTAATCACATGAGCCAGTTTATATGTAACTGTAAATCCTATGTATGTAATCACATGAGACCGTATATGTATAATGTAATCCTATGTATGTACTCAACATGAGCAGTTATGTACATGTAATCCCTATGTATGTAAGCACAGGAGCAGTATATTAAAGTAAAATACCTAGTATGTAATCAAATGAAGCATAATATGTACCATCTATGTTGTAATCAACATGAGCAGTATATGTAATTCCTATGTAGTAATCACTTATGAGCAAGTATATGTAAATCCTATGATGTAATCCAGCAGTATATGTAAATGTAAATCCTATGTATGTACTCACATGAGCATATATGTAACTAAATCCTAGTATGTAATCACATGAGCAGTATATGTACCTGTAATTCCTATTGATTTAATAACATGAGAGATATGTAAATGTACAATCTATGTATGTAATCACTTATGAGCAGTTAACTGTAACTGGAAATACTAGGTATGTAAATCAATCATGAGCAGATATGCGAATGTAAATCTATGTATGTAATCACATAAGCAGTTATGTAACGTAAATCCTATGTATGTAATCACAGAGCAAGTATATGTAAATGTTAAAACGAGGTATGTTAATCACATGAGCAGTATATGTAAACTGTAAATCCTATGATGTTAATCCACAATTGAGCTGTATATGTAAACGTAATCCTATGTATGTAATCACTGAGCAGTATATGTAAATGTAAATCCTATGTATGTAATAACATGAGCAGTATATGTAAACTAAAGGCCATGTATGGTAATCACATGCGCAGATATGTATAATTACTATGTATAGGAATCACATGAGTAGTAACCCGTAAATCATATGACTGAATCACCTGGGCAGTATATGTAAAATTCCCCCCATGTATGTAATCACCATGCCAGCAGTCCTAGTTAACTTTAACATCCTAGGTATGTAATCCAGTGAAGCATCTTGTAAATGTAAATCCTATGTATGTAAGCACAGTGAGCAGTCTATGTAAATCCGATGTATGGAATCACGATGGGCAGTAGCTATAGTAATGTAATCATATGTAGGTAAGCACATGAAGCAGTATATTAACGGGCTTGAGCTGAGCTGTTGGTACCCTCTCCCTCAACATTTATGACTGTGCGTCTCTATCTAATGCCCTGGACTGTTTCATTTGTGAATCGTTTTGTGACTTGCAATTGGGCATCAAGTGGCGTGATTTAGTTACATCTAAGGTGTTAAGAGCGTTTTTAGTTATATGTTTAGAGCTGCGCTGTATTTGCAGGTAAAAGTTATTATTATAATATAGCAATATATATGTCACTGTACTCCCAGCGGGATTAAAGCTGTGCTGTTTCTGCTCAATATTCTGCCTTTTCCCGTTGGAATAACATAATAAAAATGCCGTGATGGATCCTCAGATTATTTTGTGAATGAAAGTGCCCACCCAGAGGTCATCCAAGAGTGCTACAGGACTGTGTCATCGGAGCTGCCGATTGGAAACGCAGAGGGGGAGGAGACGGAAACTTATAACGGAGACGATCACTAGCAAATCTGCGGTTGGTAAGCAAATCCATGCAATTCCATCCACACAGCTAGGAGGCGCGATTGTATTATGGAAACTAGGATATCCCGTTATTTGTCGAGCAATTTTGCAAGTGGTAAATGGAAGACGGGCAAAGCCCCGGAATCTTCTCTTCTTGACTTGGCTCTGAACCTCTTCCATCACTTTAATTGTAGACAGGGGAATGTTCACCCATTACAAACTTTTAAACAACGTTCAGTTGTACGCCCCTTACCCCCTATTTCGCAACTATTTACCTGATCCCGGCGCTCCTGTAGCGAAAAAAATCTATCTTGGTCTTTCGCTGGCCCCTTACAGCTCTCAGGGTCGTAGCTGTTCAGTCAATGCCGCAAAGGAGGCTTGTCAGAAACGAAGTGAGCGACCCGAGGTAATGTACCGCATGCATTAGTGATGGCCCCGGTCTCGCAGATTCCGGATCAGCAGCGAATTGTCCTCATTCGCGAACGCCCGGATTTTCCGGATTTCCGCCTTCGACCTTCCGAGACGGTTTTCGAAAAATTTTCGAAATTACGGGATGGATTCTCGTCATTCCGCCCAAATGCACGGAAAACCGCATTCAAAAATTTCCGAAATTATGAGAATTTCTCGTATTTTCGGAAAAAAATAGTCCTTTAATGCCGTCCGCTCGCAGAATTCGAATTTTTACCTTTCCGAAAAGCAGGACCGGAGTTCGTGAATCCCCCCCCCCTCACGGACATCTCTACCCCGGATCACCAGCGGTTACACCCCACACGCTGTAGTTTATAAAAGGGATTGTTGAAGGCTCCCCCCTTTAACTTCCGACTTATTTTATCTCTCCAATAGTTTCCAAACATAATGAAATGTCTATGGACCATCAAACCACGAGGCTCCGGACGGGCAGGAGAAGTGAGGTTCCTGCCGACTTGTTGTAATTTATGAAAGATGGACAAGAAGGAGGAGAAACCCTGGAGGAATTTTGGAAGAGACCCAACTGTCTCGTTGAAGTTAATACAGGTGCCCCTTGCTTTTTAACCAGTCACTCGTCTTTGCGTTCTAGGTTCCTGTTAAGCAGGTGGAATATTGTGAATGAATTCTCTTATTGTCTGCCCCAGGAGAAAATCCGACCAGAAACTGCAGAAGCTTTCAGAAGCAGGCATCCACCTGGAATATTATCAACTCCCTAGCGGAATACGACTTTCGCAACGACACAATGAATCCAGGATATTAACATCGACCTTGAAGCCGACGGACATTCGTCAATTGAGCCCAATTACCAGGAAGAGCTGCGCAAAGATGTTTGCAATAGGTCGTGCGAGGTCGGTAGCCAAAAGTAACTGTTTACCTTGTGGTGAGGATATTTGTCTCGTCGCTGTGGTTTAGTGGATTAGTCGTTGATTGAACGGATTTGGCTCTGTCGCTGTTCATAGTCTTCCCATCCGAAGGGTGTCACTAACAGGAGCGGTCGGAATGTTGGATCCCGGCAGTGCAGAGAAGCGCTTGGGAAAAGATTATTAAAAGTTTCTCACGAGCAGCGTGTACAGTGGGGGGGTGAGGGTGGTGAGGTTCGATAGCGGATGGAATCTATCTGCTTGGAATCGGTAGATTAGATGAAGTGATCCTGGGCTAATTGGTCGTTACGGTAAGCTCTGCTGAGTTGGTTCAGTGTCGTGGTGGACAGTAGCGGCAGATTAGTGACCCGTTATTATACCCATAATAGCTGGTGGGTGTCTATAGCTCCGTTGCTGGCATCTAAAAATACCAGGGAAAGTCCTGGTGGGGAGGATCTGAACCGCACTGCTCTTCCATAAGAAGGAGTGAATGGAAGAGGGAAAGCGAGAAATCTTGGAACGGACATAATAAATCAGGTAATTCCACACCCAGCTTCATTCATTCCAGGACCAGGGTCATTCATTCCAGACCATGTCAGGTCATTATTCCAAAACCCATTCATTAGGCCAAAAACACGGCATTAATCAGGCAAACCATTCATGCATGTTATGCCAAACCATCATTATGCATCCAGACCATTCATTCATTCCACTTCCAAACCATGTCAGGCATGCCAAACATGGCAGGGCAGGCAGGCCAAACCCAGGAGCACCAGCATGGATTCCAAATCCATGCAGGCAGCAGGCTATTTGTCATGTCCCACTACACAGGCAGTAGGTCAAACCAGGCAGGCAGGAGGCCAGACCATGATAGGAAGGCAAAACCTAGGCAGTAAGGGCCAAACCATGGGATAGGGTCCCCCAGGCAGTCCAATACCAGAAGTCAGGCAGGCCCAAAACCAGGCATCAGTCAGGCGCATAATCCCATTTCGAGAATGGACGGCGCAAACCAGGCATCAGGGCATGGCAGGCAGTCAAACCAGCGCAGCAGTGCCAAAACAGGCGGCAGGGGAGTGTCCAGAGCAATGCAGTGCAGTCATGCAATCAGGGCAGGCAGGATGTCCAAACCAGCAGGCAGGCAGGCCCACCAGGCAGGCAGTGAGGCCAAACCAAGTCATGCAGGCAGGCAGGCAGGCATTCCAAAGCTGGCAGGCAGGCCAAACCACAGGAAGGCAGGCCAAACCATTTAGTCATCAGTTCATTCCAAAACCATTTCATCATCTCTTCCAAACCATTCATTCATTTCCAATCCATTTCATCTTTCCAACCATTCATTATTCAGTTCATTTCATTTCAGTTCAGTTTCATTTATTACTTTGAATTGTTGTAAAGTTGTTAGCTGTGGGCGGAAGTAAGGAAGTAATTGGCCATTACCTGATGTCACGTGATTTGTTAATGGTACTAAAGTCGTGAAACCCGTAGTAAATGGCAGATTGGTTCCTACTTTCCCTTTTCGCTAAGTCTCTGTATGTTTGTTTTATTTGTTACATAGTAAACCCCTGCCGTCAGCAAGTCAATTTTAACTTGGAGGTGCGAGAAAGTTTGGTGTGTGTTACAGCGTGGCTTTGTACAGTTCGAAACGGTTGCCTGGTCTGGGGACCTCTGCCTGTGTCGTGGACAGTGGAAAGCGCTTAAAATGTGGTCCACCATCGATGATAGTCACGATCTGCGGCTTTACTCGATGCCAAGGGACAACAAAGCCCATTGGCTGCTCCATTGGCCATCAGCACACTCTATGTGGACCCACAACAAGAGGTCATGGGAGGCGGAGAGAGTTAGAGTGCTGAAGAGCCAGGAATGGGGGGGTGATGATTCTGGATGAGTGCACACGATCACCAGGTTGACATATCATAAAGATAAAAAATTACTTTTCACATGTTGTCTTGGTGAATACAGGAACTGAGAGTAAATACAAGGGACAACCATTTCTAGCCCAGAACGAGATGTCTTTTAGCGTCACATAAATGTTACTCGATTATAACCATAGCGACACAAAAATGCGAAAAGCTTGTTGTTTGGCGAGGGGTTGCTATTGTAACACCCCCCTGCAGTTGTTGTGGCCTGCCGCTCCCCTATTCAAAATGGGGTTTGCTTTTAGTCCATTTAAGTGTGCAGAGCATGAGCTCCTTCCAAAAGTCTCCAGATCTTGGTGGCATGCTGTAATCCAGGACTGGGATCAGCACAGCTGAAATATTTAGTGGGCTTAGTGCTCTTTAATTTATAGGGGGAGGTGGTGGGTTGTGGTGATAATTTTCTGGACATGATAATTTCTTTTTAATTTCAGCCTAAAGTTCCGTAGAGTATTGACACATTGAGTTTGTCCCAGGACCCCCATTGCAAGCGGGGACCGACACGCGACTCTCGTCCGAGAGATGAGACAAAATCGTTGGATTTGAATAGTTTCTGATTGGTCCTAAACTGTACGACGAAGCCAAACTGGATGGAAACTACAAAAATAACGGGTATATGCGAAGTCCCAGTGTGCGGAGGTGAGTGATGTGGATTAACGATAGAATATGTTTCACACTTATGGCCACAGGAAATAAACATTATTCCACGTAATAGAAGAATGATTTTTGTTTAATTGGAAAACTAAAGGTTAAAATGTTATTTATGGTGATCTCCTAGGTTATAGTACACAAGCTGCTGTCAATTCTCTTTCTACATTAAAGTGCTACTACCTTCCCTAGAAATGCACTGGAAACATGTTGCAGAGCTATTTCTTTCTTTCCATGGTCCCTCTGTCGGTAAAACTGTTTTCTACGGAATCCTTTAGGGTAGCGGATGACCAAATTAAAGGATAAGTTAAAGGATAATTAAAGATTAAAAACACACCTTTTTTGGGGGGGGAAAAACTCGATATTGCAGGTGTTATGTTACAATTAGTGCCTAAGTAGTCTTGTAGATTTGTATAAGATTCCACGACACTTTCTACATTAGTTACATTTCGTATTTGTAATAGCCACTATAATGTCGGGGGTTCTATAAATGAATCTTTTTTTTCATCTAGCTCACATCAGTATTTATATAGCCCGATAAATCGGGGGGTTCTATATAAATGGATTATAGTTAAATAGTATGTAATAGCGCCTATATGTCGGGGTTTGGTCTCATATAAAGGGATATAGTAAATAGTATGGTTAATAGCCCGACAATGTGGCGGGGTTTATATAATGGATCTAGTACACGCTGTATAGCCCTATATGTCGGGGGGGGTGTATATAAATGACTTATAGTTACATAGTATGTAATAGCCCTACACTGTCGGTGGTTTATATAATGGTTATAGTTTAGTTACATTAGTATTATAGCCCTATAATGTCGGGGGTCTTATATAAATGAATTATAGTTACATAGTATGTAATAGCTCCCTTACAATGTAGGGTTGGGTTTATATAATGATTAGAGTTACATTAGTATGTAATAGTTTTACCCTATATCGGTCGGGTTGGTTCCCCCTATCATAAGATCGGATTATTAGTTACATAGTATGTAATAGCCCCCCCTAATAATTGGGCTCTTTGGGGGTTTATATAAATGAATATAGTACATAGTATGTATCGCCCAAATTGTCGGGGGTTTATATAAATGAAGTATAGTGTTACATTATACCTGTATAGCCCTACAATGTCGTGGTTTATATAAATGATTTATGTACATAGTATGTAATTAGCCCTATACCATGTCGGGGGTTTATATAATGAACTTATACGTTTACGTAGTATGTGATAGCCCTACAATGTCGGCGCGGTTTATATAAATGGATTATAGTACATAGTATGTAATAGCCCTATAAATGTGGGGTTATATCAATGAAATTATAGGTACATAGTAGTAATGCTACAATGTGGGGGGGCTTATATAAATGAATTCCCATAGTTTTACCAGAGTAACGTACTAGCCCCCTACAATGTCGGCCCGGGTGTTATATAATGCAATTTAGTTACATAGTATGTACAGCCCACAATGTGGGGGTGGTTATATAATTGATATAGTTTACATAGCTAGTAATAGCCCCTATAAGTCGGGGGTTTATATAAATGAATTATAGGTTACAATAGTAGGTAATTAGCCCTAACAATGTCGGGGTTTATATAAATGATTATAGACATAGTAGAATCGACCATATGTCAGGGTTATATAAATGGAATTATTAGTTTCATAGTAGGTAATAAACGCCCTACAATGTCGGCGGTCTTCTATAAATGGATTATAGTTAATAGTATGTCATAGCCCTATAATGTCGTGGGTTTATAAAATGAATTATAGTTTACATAGTAATGTAATAGCCTCATAAGGTCGGGGGGTTTATTATAATATGAATTATAGTTACATAGGATTAATTATGCCTACAATGTCGGGTTATATAAATGGATTATAGTTACATTAGTATGTAATAGCCCTAGATTCGGGTGTTTATTATAAATGGATATAGTTACGTAGTATGTGATAGCCCTACAATGTGGGGTTTATATAATGGATATTAGTTACATTCGTATGTAATAGCCCTATAATGTGGGTTGCCGTGGGGTTTCTATTATTTAAAAAAAAACAAATGAATTATCGACATAGTATGTAAAGCCTACCATGCGCGGGGGTTTATATAATGAATTACTAGTTACATAGATTGTAAGAGCCCTACAGATGTCGGGCGGTTTATATAAATGCACCTATAGTTACATAGGATTGTAAAGCCCTATAATTGCGGGGTGATATAAATGAATTATATTACATAGTATGAATTGCCCTATATGTCACGGGGTTGTTATATAAATGAATTAGAGTACAAGTATGTAAGTAGCCCTCACAATGTCGATGTTGGGGTTTATAAATGAATTATAGTTACATAGTATGTAAAGCACTACAATGTCGGGGGGTTAGATAAATGGATTATATATAGTTCACTTAGTATGTAAAAGGCCCTACAATTTCGGGGGTTTATATAAATTGGATTATAGTTAATAGATGTACATTAGCCTCTAACAATCCTGGACGTGGGGTTTATATACAAGGATTATAGTATCATGTATGTAATAGCCCCTACAATGCGGGGGGTTTTATTGATAAATGGCTTATAGTTGACCTAACTAGGCTGTAATAGCCTACAATGTCGGGGGTTTTATATAAATGCGATAAGATACATAGTATGTAATAGCCCTACAAATGTGTGGGGCTGCGTTATATAAATGGATTATAGCACATAGTATGTAATAGCCCTACAATGTATTCGGGGGTTTATATAAAGGATTAAGGTACAAGTATGTAAAGCCCTACAAGTCGTGGGGTAGAAAATTGGAATATATCTTACATAGTATGGAATAGCCTACAATGGCCGGGGTTTATACAAATGAATTAAGTTATCATCAGATTTAATAGAACCTACAAGTCGGGGTAATAAAATGGATATAGTTACATTAGTTTGTAATAGCTCTATAATGTGGGGGGGTTATATAAATGAACCCCATTATAGAGTTACAGAGTATCGCAATAGCTCTTAATCGCGGGGTGTATATAAATGGACCTCTAGTTACATAGTTTTTATGTAATAGCCCACCCAATGTCGGGGGTATATAAATGGGATCCATAGTTACATAGTTAGTCGTAATATGCTATTATACAAGGTCGGGGTTTTTTATTTAATAGGATATAGTTACATAGTATGTAAAGCCCTATAGGTCGGGGGGTTATATAAATTGATTTATTAGTACATAGTCATAGTTATCTATTATCTATAGTAATGGTTGTACGAGGCTTTCAGTGGCAGGGGGTTTATATCATAAATTCTTTTCTGTGCACCCTGACAGTTATTAGGGTGCCAATGTACAGTCCAATCCGGGTGCCCAATGTACAGTAATCCGGCGTGCCCAGGCACAGTAATCGGGTTCCCCCTGGTGCCCATGTACAGTAACGGGTGCCATGTACAGGAATCAGGGTGCCCATGTCAGTAATCGTGGTGCCATGTACAGTAATCTGGGTGTTCCATGCCTCAGTTATTCGGGGTGCCATGCTACAGGAATCAGTTTGTGGCCCATGTGACAGGAATTCAAGTGTCCCCCATGTACAGTTATAGGGTGCCCCAGTACAGTAATCGGTGCAATGATCACAGTAATCAGCGGTGCCCATGTACAGTATCGGGATTGCCCATGTACTAGTCATCCGGGTGCCCATATGTAAGTAATCCGGGGTGCTCCATGTACAGTAGTCGCGGTGCAAATAGACAGATAATACGGGTGCCCATCCGTACAGTAATCCGGCGTTGCCATGTACGTAGTCCGGGTGCCCATGTACAGTATATTCGGGTTCGGTGCACCATGTACAGTAGTCGGGTGCCATGTACAGTAGGCCGGGTGCCCATGTACAGTAGGTCCGGGTGCCCAGTAAAGTAGGAAGGGTGCCCATGCTACAGTATGTATCGGTTGCCCATGTACAGTAGTCCGGGTGCCATGTACAGTAGTCCGGGTGCCCATGCTACAGTAAGTCCGGGTGACAGGCTACAGGAGTCCGAGTGCACAATGTTACAGTAGTCCGTGTTGCCCCATGTACAGTAGTACGGGTGCCCATGTACGTGAGTCCCAGTTCTTTGGTTGGCCCACTGTACAGTATCACTTGGGTGCCCATGTTTACAGTAATCTGGCCTGGTGAAAGGGGCATTTTTTGGCCCATTCAAAACTCCAATTAAACCGAGACCCTGCCTCTCTGTACTTTATTGTGATATTGTAACTGTCCTGCTCCCCCTAGGCCCAGATGTGTTGGTTCTAAAATAATTCTTCTCCCATTGAGACTTGGTCCCTGGACGGACCTGTAACCATTCCTCTTGCTTTCGCCCGGGCCGTCTGTGTGCCAATGTCCGGAAAATGTTAAAGCAGGCATACGTCGCCATTTAAAAACAAGAACCCCTTGCGACCGGAACTATACACCTGACCCCAAGAAAGTCCGAGGTTGCTGTCGTCCACTATTAAATTCCATGAAAGAGGAACGACAAGATCATTGTGTGTCGCAGACAATGGGTTTGCCTTGACGGACATACGCCATGAGTCTGAACAAAGTAGGTGGGCACTATCCTAGGAGGAGGGGGACGGGCCCCGGGCCTTATTGTAGCCTGGCATGTGTTTAAAGGCGGAGTTCAGGGACCCTCCATGCCCCCATAGAGACTTTGGATCTATGATTTTGGTCTGTTGTACTTTAAGCTCTTTTTATCATGAACCCTTATAGAAAGGCGAGATCACGAGAATCACTGCCCATTAGGGATTGACAAGTCAGGGGGGAGACGAGAGAGCAGTCCTGCAGTTGTTTATCTGTTTAGACCGGGTTTGTCGCAGTTGCAGTTGTATCTGTTAGGGAGACTGGAAGGAGCAAAAGTGCAGTGGTATCTGTTAGACGGGTGGTGTAGCAGTTGCAGTGGTATCTGTTAAGGAGATTGGAGCACGCTGCAAGTGTATCTGTTCGACGGTGTAGCAGTTGGCAGTTGTATAATGTGTCTTAGACCGTCTGTTTGGCAGAGTGCAGTTGTAGTTGTTTGTATTTCTGTTTTCGAAGACACGGGTGTAGGCAAGTGCACGTTTGGATCGCCGCTTAGACCGGGGTGCGAGCAGGGCAGTTTATATCTGTTAAGGAGCATGGAGCAGTGCAGGTTTGTATCGTGTTAGACCGGGCTGTTTGTAGCTGTTGTGTCGCAGTGCAGTGCAGTTGTATCTGGTAAGGGAGAATGGAGCAGGTGCCAGAGTTGTATCTGTTAGACCGGAGGTTGCCTGTTGTGTAGCAGTGCTAGTTGTATCTGTTAGACGGGTCAGTCGCAGTGCGTGGTATCTGTAGAAGGGGGTAGCAGTGCAGTTGATCTGTTAAAGGAGCCAGGAGAGTGCAGGGGATCTGTCTAGACCGCGTTTTTGTTAGCAGTTGCAGTGTATCTGTTTAGACCGGTTTTGTCATTTATGTCTGTAGCAGCCTGCAAGTTGTCTCTGTTGACGGGTTCTGTAGCCGATTGCTTTTTTGTTGCTGTAGCAGCTGCAGGTTCTGTTAAGGAGAATGGCGCAGTGCATGTTGTATCTGAGCCCGGTTTTGCGACAGTGCAGTTGTTATCTGTTTAGCACAGTGGTTTTCCCTCCCCTGTTGTACAGTGCAGGTATTGGTTAGCACGGGTTGTAGCCAGTGAGTTGTATCGTTCGACGGGGGAGCAGTCTGGCAGTATATCTGTAAGGCGAATGAGCCATGCTGACAGTGTGCTGTTAGGGAACAGGGTTGTCGCATTGCCGCGTACTGTTACGGAGAAGGAGCAGTTGCAGTTGTCTCTGTTAGAGGGTTGTAGCAGTGCCGTGATCTGTAGGACCGGTGGGCCAGTGCAGCTATGTTACGGCGAATGGGGCGGCCGTTGTATCGTCGACGGTGTTTATAAGTGCCGTGGCTCTGTTAAGGAGCAGCGCGTGCGGTAGGTAGAGGGGGATCATCGGCATGTAGTCTATAGAAGGCGAGCATTGAGCGGCAGTTCTGTTCGAGGGGGAGCCAGGCAGTGTTACTGTTTAGTACCTGTTTGCGCCCAGGGCCTTTTTAGTTCGGGCGACTGCGCCAGCCGGTTATTGTTAAGGGAGCATGGAGCATTTCTGTACTTTCGACGTTTCCGCATTTCTTTTCCTTCTCCTTTTTCGTCATCCTTCCCTTCATTACTCCTTTCTCTTTCCCTTTTTTCTTTTTCTCCCTTCCTATCCCTTTGTTGTCTCCTTTTTTCTTTTTTCTTCTATTAATTCATCTTTATTTTCTCTTTTTAATTTTTTGCGATGCCATGTCTTCATTCTCCCGCACCCTACGGGCGAGAACCCCACCGTAGCGGCTTCACGTTCACTTCCTCCCCATCCGCTCATGAACATGCTTCCATGACTAGCTATCACCTCGCCACCCAGATCCCTTCGCTTTGGGCAGAAACGACAGGTCGCATTCTTCTGTCGTTTCCCGTTTCGCTCGTTCGTCCTCTCAGACCCTGCCACGCCACTACAGTCTCCAAAGTGACCACCCCCCGTTGCAATATCTCTTTTCTCCCTTTTTCTCCTATTTCGTTTCCTTTTAGACCGGGTGGGAAGGCAGTTGTATCTGTTAAGGAGAATGGAGCAGTGCAGTTGTATCTGTAAGGAGCATGGAGCAGTGCTGCAGTTGTATTATGTAAGGAGAGTGGAAGCAGTTGCAGTGTATCTGTTTTAGACCGGGTTTCGTAGCTGTGCAGTGTACCTGCTCAGACCGGGTTGTAGCAGTGCAGTTGTATCTGTTAAGGAGGTGGAGCGAGGCAGTTGTAATCTGTCTTAGACGGGTGTAGCGGTAGCAGTGCAGTTGTATCTGTAGATGGGTGGAGCAGTGCAGGTTGTATCTGTTAAGGAGAATTCAAGCAGTGCAGTTGTATCTGATTAAGGCGAATGGATGCAGTGCGTGTATCTGTTAGACAGGGGGAGCAGTGCAGTTGTATCTATAAGGAGAAGGCGCAGTGCCAAGCTGCTATCTGTGTAGACGGGTTGCTAGCAGTCTTTGCAGTGTATCTGTTAAGGAGAATGGAGCAGTGCAGTTGTATGGTTAGAACGGTGTAGCAGTGCGTTGGTATCGTTAGGGGGAGAAAGAAGGGAGAGACAGTTGGTATCTGTTAAGACCGGGTGTAGCAGGCGCAGTTGTACTGTAAGGAGAATGGAGCCAGTGCAGTGGTATCTCGTTTATAGGGGACCGGGTTGTAGCAGTGCAGTTGATCTGTTAGACTGGGTGGAGCAGTGCGTGTATAAGTTAGGGACCGGGTGGCGGTGGAGCAGGGCAGTGTATAGTTAAGGAGAATGGAGCAGTTGCAGTGTATTTGGTTAGATGGGTGTGTTGTAGCAGTGCAGTATGTATCTGTTAGACCGGGTTGTTAGCAGTGCAGTTTATCTGTTAAGGAGTGATGGAGTCAGAGCAGAGGCAGTTGCAGTTGTATCTGTAAGACTGGGATGTAGAAGTGCATTGGATCTGTAAGGAGAATGGAGCAGTTGCAGTTGTATAGCTGGTGAGACCGGGTGTAGCAGGGCAGTTGTATCTGTTAAGGAGAATGGAGCAGTGCAGTTGTATCTGTTAGACCGGGTGTAGCAGTGCGGTCGTATCTGTTAAGGAGAATGGAAGCAGTGCAGTTTGTATCTCTTAAGGAGAATGGGAGCAGTGCAGTTGTATCTGTTAGACCGGGTATAGCGCAGTGCAGTTGTATCTGTTAAGGAGAGTGGAGCAGTGCAGTTGTATCTGTTAAGGAGAATGGAAGCAGTGCCAGTTGTTCTGTTAGGACAGGGTTGTGTAGCAGTGCAGTTGTATCTGTTAGACCGGGGGGGGGGTTAGTGCAGTTGTATCTGTAAGGAGAAGGAGCAGTGCATTGTATCTGTTAAGGAGAATGGAGCAGTGCAGTTGTATCGTTAGGAGCTCGTGTGGAGCAGTGCAGTTGTTCTGTTAAGGAGAAGGGAGCATTGCCGTTGTATTGTTAAGGAGAATGGAGCAGGCAGTTGTATAGTATAGAGGGTTGTTTTTGTTTTGGCGCAGTGGCAGTTGTATCTGTTAGACCGTGTTGGGTAGTGCAGTTGTATCTGTTAAGGAGAATGGAGCAGTGCAGTTGTATCTGTTAAGGAGAATGGAGCAGTGCGTGTATATGTTAGACAGGGTTTGTTGTAGCAGTGAAGTGTAATCTGTTAAGGAAATGGAGCAGCTGCAGTTGTATCTGTTAGAACGGTGTGAGTGCAGGTGTTATCTGTTAAGAGAAGGAGCAGTTGCAGTTGTACTGGAAGGAGAATGGAGGCAGTGCAGTTGTTTGATCTGTTTAGACAGGGTTGTTTGTAGCAGTGCAGTGTATTGTAAGGAGAGGGAGCAGTACAGTGTATCTGTTTAGACCGGGTTGGTGTAGCAGTGCAGTCTGTATCTGTAAGGAGAATGGAGCAGTGAGTTGTATCGTTTAGACCGGGGGGGAGCAGTGCAGTTTGTATATGTTAGACCGAGGTGTAGCATTGCAGTTGTATCTGTAAGGAGAATGGAGCAGTGCAGTTGTATCTGTTAGACCTGGTTTGTTTGAGAAGTTGCAGTTGTATCTGTTATGAGAATGGAGCAGCAGAATGCAGTTGTACTGGGACCGGGTTGTAGCAGTTGGCAGTTGTATTGGTTAAGGAGAATGGGCAGTGCACGTGGTATCTGCTAGACCGGGGGGTTTTTTGTAGAGTGCAGTGTAGCTGTTCTAGAACGGGTGGTAGCAGTGCAGTTGTATCTGTTAGACCGGGTGGAGAAGTGCAGTTGTATCTGTTAAGGAGAATGGAGCAGTGCAGTTGTATCTGTTAGACCGGGTGTTAGCAGTGCAGTTGTATCTGTTAGGGAGATGGTAGCAGGAGTTGGTATCGGTGAATTAGACCTGGTGTAGCAGTGCAGTTGAAGCTGTTAAGGAGAAGGATCAGGCAGTTGTATCTGTTTGGACCGGGTTGTAGCTAGCAGTGCAGTTTGTATCTGGAGAGACGGGTGTTGTTGTGTTTGTTGTTGTTGTAGGTGGGGGTTGTAGCAGGGCAGTTGTATCTGTTAAGGAGAAGGGAGCAGTGCATTGCTGATTGTGTAGACTGGTGTAGCAGTGCAGTTGTATCTGAAGGAGATGGAAGCAGTTGCAGTTGTCTCGTTAACCGGGTGTAGAAGTTTGCCAGTTGTATCTGGTTAAGGAGAATGAGCAGTGACGGAGCAGGCGGAGGCTTGTACTGTTTAGACGGGTGTTAGCGTGTAGTTGTATCTGTTAAGGAGAATGGAGCAGTGCAGTTGTATCTGTTAGACCGGGTGGAGCAGTGCAGTTGTATCTGTTAAGGAGAATGGAGCAGTGCAGTGTATCGTTAGAACCTGTGTCGCAGGCAGTTGATCTGTAGGCGAATGGAGCAGTGCAGTTGTATCTGTTAGATTGGGTGTAGCAGTGCAGTTGTATCTGTTAGACCTGGTGTAGCAGTGCAGTTGTATCTGTTAGACCTGGTGTAGCAGTGCAGTTGTATCTGTTAGGGAGAAGGCGCAGTGCAGTTGTATCGTTAGACCGGGTGGTTGTTGTAAGCAGTGAAGTTGGATCTGTTAGACCGGGTGTAGCAGTGCAGTTGATACATGTTAGATTGGGTGTTGTAGCAGTTGGCAGTTGTATCTGTTAGACGGGGGTGTAAGCAGTGCAGTTGGATCGGTTAGACGGGTGTTTTTGTAGCAGTGCAGTGTATCTGTCGATCGGGTGATAGCAGTGCAGTTTTATGCTGTTAGACGGGGTGTGCAGTGCTAGTTGTATCTGTTGATCGGGTGGTGGGTTGTAGCGTGTGCGTTGTATTGTTAACGGAGAATGGAGCAGTGAATTTGCCGCGGACCGTACGGACATTTGTTACGGATTCTCCAGAGCGATTGCTCGAGCGAGCGCCATCGAATGGACAAAAAGTCCCCCATGTTACCCAGCCTTAATGGTCTATTTAACTACCAGAGTGAATGTAAACACAGATGGAGATTTAAGTTGAATGGAAGAACAAGAGGAATGGATCCTCAACATTGACCTGAGCATTGAAATACCTATCAGCATTTATGACCTCGCTTCCCCTTTTCACATCCTTCCCTCTACCCCCATACATTCCAATTATCCCCTTATCTTTATGTTGTTAATTGTACAAATCCTAACTCTGTGGATTGAGTGTTCTTGTACACGCAGGGAAATGATTGTGCGCTCCCATTGGAACCACACGGATCGGCGGCGATTTACCTAGTGGCCCAATCCCCCATTCCTCCGATCCTGATGATCGCTCCGCACACACGGTAAGATATTTTCAGCCGACCGACCGATACACATCAGTCAGTCATCCGAAAATATCTCATATACCAGCCTAAAGCCCCCCATACACGGGATCGTCATTTTGAGCAATCCGATCAGTTTGATGTATAATATACATAGACACATGTACTATATACATAGACACATGTACTATATACATAGACACGCATACTATATACATAGACACATGTACTATATACATAGACACATGTACTATAAACATAGACACATGTACTATATACATAGACACACGTACTATATACATAGACACACGTACTATATACATAGACACATGTACTATATACATAGACATGCATACTATATACATAGACACATGTACTATATACATAGACACGCATACTATATACATAGACACATGTACTATATACATTGACACATGTACTATATACATTGACACATGTACTATATACATTGACACATGTTCTATATACATTGACACATGTACTATATACATAGACACACGTACTATATACATAGACACGCATACTATATACATAGACACATGTACTATATACATACACATGTACTATATGCATAGACACATGTACTATATACATAGACACATGTACTATATACATAGACACATGTACTATATACATAGACACACGTACTATATACATAGACACGCATACTATATACATAGACACATGTACTATATACATTGACACATGTACTATATACATTGACACATGTTCTATATACATTGACACATGTACTATATACATAGACACAGTACTATATACATAGACACGCATACTATATACATAGACACATGTACTATATACATACACATGTACTATATGCATAGACACATGTACTATATACATAGACACATGTACTATATACATAGACACACGTACTATATACATAGACACGCATACTATATACATAGACACACGTACTTTATACATAGACACACGTACTATATACCTACACACACATACTATATACAATAGGCCCCATACAATATCATATTATGTGCACACTGGCATACATTATAAACATAGAAAAGATAATCAATGCACATTCCTAGGCCCCATACAATATGATATTATCTGCACACTGGCATACATTATAAACAAAGAAAAGATAATCAATGCACATTCCTGGGCCCTATACAATATCATATTATCTGCACACTGGCATACTTTATAAATATAGAAAAGATAATCAATGCACATTCCTAGGCCCCATACAATATCATTATCTGCACACTGGCATACTTAAAACATAGAAAAGATAATCAATGCACATTCCTGGGCCCCATACATATCATATTATCTGCACACTGGCTTACTTTTAAAAACAAAGGGGTTTTAGTATACATTACTGTGATCACATGAATGAAAAGCCTTCCAACCATGTCAAGGTAACTCCAGTCTGGAAGGTCCTAACTTCTATCCAGGATCCAGTGCACAACTATGAGAAATGCAAAAGTTTGCTAATGGTAATTGAAGTAAAAAAGTTTGGAAGTTGCAATTAATTATTCAGTCTCAGCTTTGCTGCATGTGTTTCTAACATCCCTTTGATTACCATGTTACTCATCTCTCTATGTTCTATTACTGGAGATTATTTCGGGGGAAATATTGGAACCAGATATTCCAATACATCAATAGCTCTGTTATTCAGATCTCCTGGTACTTAGTTGGGATAATGAACTAAACTTTTGCTGAAAATGTTTTATCTTAGCTACTGATAGGGCTGCCCATTCAAACTACCCAGTCCGAATCACTTAATAAGCTTACTGTATATACTCGAGTATAAGTTGATCCGAGTATAAGTCGAGGTACCTATTTTACCTAAAAAATTTGTAAAAATTAATTGACTCAAGTATAAGTTGAGGGTTGAAATTATGACCACTACTGCCTTCTGATTCTGTGTTGTTTTTAGGCTTTAGTTGCCCTTTAAATGGACAGCAGAATTCCCATACATGAATCCCATACAGTAATAGCCAAATCCAGTACCAGTAACCTCCAATTCCTTGGCACTACAACTCCCAGCATGCTTTGTTGCTGGGGAGTTTCAGTTTCTAAACATGTGGAGTGGCAAGGTTCAGTAAACTTTTAATTAAGCTTACCATCATTTACAATTCTCCTGAACCCCATATAGTAAAGGGCACTCTGACCCCCATATAGTAAAGGGCACTCTGACCCCCATATAGTAAAGGGCCCTCTGACCCCCATATAGTAAAGGGCACTCTGATCCCATATAGTAAAGGACTCTGACCCCAATAGTTAAAAATGTCACCTGAGAGATGTAGTTTCAAACTGTCATTTGCACTGTACTAGCAGCCTTTATTTGCCCCAAAATGAGAAGACCCATCAGATTTACAGCATCCAGATGAGCAGTGACAGTGCTGAGTGAGTCCAGAAGCCAGACTACAGGAAGCAGGAAGTGTTAAGGCAGATCAGCTCCTGTAACTTTCTATACATGTTAACACAGCGCCATCTACTGGTTACTATCTGCAATTGCAGAACTTGGATCTAAATTAGGACTTGACCTGAGTATAAGTCGAGGTTAGGTTTTCAGGCTAATTTTAAAGCCTGAAAAATGTGACTTATACTAGAGTACATACGGTATATCCCAGTACATGCCTTAGTACAAAGACATAACATTTCAAGACTGAAACTAGCTCTACTTACTGAACATTCACTATTTATAGTAACTCCTAAACCCACCCCCAATATCTGATTGGTCCAAGATCCTATCAGATTTAAGATTGTATCTAGACCAATCAGACTTGGGGAGGGGTATTTAAAATGCTATAAAAAGTGAGAGATCTGAGTTACAGCTTAGCATAAGCTGGGCAGCTATATGGTCATTTCTTGTAATTGTAGATATTTGTGGCGGGACAGGCTGGGTCAGCTTTCCCAATTGAGCCCTTCCTGAAGACTCGCTGTGGATTGAAGGGGAGATTAGTATTGGTGGGCCTTCTGAATCCTTCTGGCAAAGAGAGGCTCTACGAATCTCCTCTTGGTGGTTCCAGTTGCGGCTTGAAACCAAGGGGGAGATGGTCTCTACCACCATACAGTATTCCAGTGGTGTGGAGGCCCCAGGCCAAAATATCCAAGCCCTCCCCTGCTTACTCTTCATGCAAATAAGGGAAAGAGAGACTTGTGGGTAAGGTGCCAGCTTGTGATTAAAAAATAGGTTGGGTAAATCGCTTGACTCTACTGCACATGTCAGAAATCTCTGAGCGGAACAGAAACAAATTACAACAGCAAATGGCTCCTACTCTTTAGTTTCCTGGATTTTCATCAGGCCCTGCAGGACAACCATATGTAGCACAAGAGAAAGGTAGGGGTCATTTCACACTACACAGTAAGGCCAACATTGCGGCAAATTTCCGTGGGGGGCAGATATGCCCTTTAAACTGAACATGTGGCCCCTTATGTTTTTTTCAGGGGAATAACTACAAATCAGTGGGGGTGCTGGGAAATTAAACGTACTTACATGGTATTTGTTACCCAGCATTCCATTATTACAGGTTTTGAACCTCATTTAAGTCATTTCTCCAGAGCGATCAAGCTCTTGAGCGATTTTCTGTTTTAAAGGGATTTTTCTGTTTTTAAGGGAATTGAGAGCGTTAAAAAACGAAAGCGTTTATTAACTGTGGTTTGCAGCCTAGTAAACGTACTAACCTAACAGTATTTATTTCTAGGAGTGTGCCTGTGTAAGTAATTAATCACTGGTGTGTTTTTTGTTTTTTACTACTTACTGCTTGAATAAGGTAGTAGGAATTGTTTGAGTAAACTCAAAGCACTGGGTTACTGAAACAAATACTGGTGTTTAAACAGCACTGTTACCTGTAGAGCGGGGGTTGGTAAGAGACAAAGGAAAGGCATTTTTTTTCCTTTTCACTGATTGGATGGGGGTGTAGCTAATTGGTTTAAATTGGCTGAGGGCTGTTGGCTCTTTGGTTTTGAACCTCATTTAAGTCATTTCTCCAGAGCGATCAAGCTCTTGAGCGATTTTCTGTTTTAAAGGGATTTTTCTGTTTTTAAGGGAATTGAGAGCGTTAAAAAACTAAAGCGTTTAAGAACAACACTGCTATTTCTCTGCTGTGTATTGCAGTTTCTCTGCTGTGTATTGCTGTTTAGTATGGACAGTTTTGTTGGGGCCGTGCAATGTGCATCCTGCCGCATGTATGGGATCTTGGAGCAGCCGCCCCAAGGGACCTATGTATGTGTCAGATGTGAGTGGGTTGCCCATTTGGAATCTGAGGTCCAGAATCTAAGGGGTAAACTTGCAGCATTGCAGAGCTTGGCAAATCTGTGGGAAATGCAGGTACTGGCAGGGGCCAGTAAACTGGAGGGTGGAGATGGGGCAGATAAGGTAGAGAAGGAAGATAGATTTGTAAGGGTCACCAGGGGAAGTAGGGGACGGAAGGATAGGGACGCTTCTTCCCAGCTGGTCGATCCCAACAGATTTGCCATTTTAGGCGAAGATGTGGAGGACGATGGCTCGGAAGCAGCATGTATGGAGCAGGCCTTTCCCTTGAGCACCCAGGAGACGGCCATCTCCAATACAAGGGAGGGAGAACTGGGGGCTAGGAAGGATAGGCAGGTGGTAGTGGTAGGGGACTCCATTATTAGAAGGGTAGATAGGGTAATCTGTTGCCAAGACCCTACATGCCGAACAGTGTGTTGTCTGGCTGGTGCTAGGGTTCGACATGTGGTGGATCGTGTAGACAGATTATTGGGTGGGGCTGGGAGTGACCCGGTGGTCTTGGTTCACATTGGTGCCAATGACAAAGTTAGAGTTGGAGGTGAGGTCCTTAAAAATGATTTCCGAGAATTAGGGGCCAAGTTAAAAGCAAAGACCTCCAGGGTAGTGATTTCAGAAATACTACCGCAGCCACGTGCTACGCTAGGGAGACAACGGGAGCTCAGGAGTATAAATGTGTGGCTAAGAGGGAGGTGTAAGGAGATGGGGTTTGGGTTTTTAGAGAACTGGGCTGATTTTTCTGTTGGCTACAGGCTCTTTAGTAGAGACGGATTGCATCTCAATGGTGATGGTGCAGCTGTTTTGGGGGAGAAGATGGCTAGGGGGTTGGAGGAGATTTTAAACTAGGTATGGGGGGGAGGGAATGTTTAACTACACAGGGGTAGATAGAGAAGTTAGGGATCTGGGGGCTAGTAACACAACGGAGGGAGGAGAAGGGGGAGGGGGGAGCATAGAGGATAAGGAGGCATGTACGACCTGTTTGGAAGTAAATCAATTGATAATCTAAAATGTATGTTTACAAATGCAAGGAGTCTGGCTGGAAAAACGGCGAACTTGAAATAATATGCATATAAAGGAAAGGTATGATGTAATTGGTATAGCAGAATCATGGCTTAATGATTCACACAACTGGACAGTAAATATTGAAGGATACTCCTTATTTAGACATGACCGAGTTAATAAGAAAGGAGGAGGAGTATGTATGTATGTTAAACAGGAATTGAAGCCAAATTTAAAAGATGGAATAGATGGGGGAGCAAACGATACGGCAGAAACATTATGGGTGGAACTGTGTACAGGAAGCAAGAAGGTAGGTAAATTAATTGTTGGAGTATGTTATAAGCCACCAAATGCAGAGGAAAAGGTGGAAATGAATCTCCATATGCAGTTGGCGAAGGCTGCTGGTATGGGGCATGTTCTGGTCATGGGGGATTTTAACTACCCTGACATAGATTGGAGTAAGGAAACTGCCAGCACCTCTAAAGGTATAAAGTTCTTAAATTTTCTATATGAGCATTTTCTTTCACAGATGGTAGAAGTTCCTACTAGACAGAATGCGTTGTTGGATCTGGTGATATCTAATAACCCTGAGCTCATTATGGAGATGAAGGTAATGGGAAGCTTAGGGAGTAGTGACCATGATATAGTGTCATTTAATATAGGGAATAGTGACCATGATATAGTGTCATTTAATATAGGTTGCAAAAAACTAAAGTGCACTGGCTGAACAAAAACTTCTAACTTTAGGAAAGCTAATTTTATGCTTTTAAAGGAATCGCTCCTGCTCATAGACTGGGTGGAACTGTTTCTAGGTAAAGAAACTGAGCAGATGTGGACCACTTTTAAAGAGATATTAAACTATTACATTTCCAAATCAGTACCTTTAGGTAACAAGTGTAAAAAAATTAGGTCCAGTCCTGCATGGCTTAATGCTCAGGTAAAAAGGGAAATGGAAAAAAAGAAAAGGGCTTTTAAAATTTTGAAAACAGAAGGCACAGAACAGGCTTACAGGGAGTACAAAAGCTGTAATAAAGAGTGCAAGAAAGCAATTAAACTAGCTAAAATAGAAAATGAAATACGGATTGCCGAACAAAGCAAGTCAAACCCCAAAATGTTTTTTAAGTATATAAATGGTAAAAAGATGAGGACTGAGAATGTGGGACTATTAAAAAATGGAGCTGAGGTGGTTGTAGAGGATGCCGAAAAGGCTAATCTGCTAAACCGTTTTTTTACATCGGTTTTTACTGTTGAGTATCCTTGTCCTTACAGTAGGGATTGAAGCAATATGCAGGGAAGAAATTAAGAGTTTTCACATTGGATAACGGAGGATATGGTACGGAAACAATTAGACAAAGTTAATATCAATAAAGCGCCAGGACCAGATGGATTGCATCCTAGGATTTTAAAAGAGCTTAGTTCAGTTCTAGCTAGACCACTGTTTCTCATATTTTCAGATTCGCTTTTGTCTGGGGATGTGCCGCTGGATTGGAAAAAAGCCAATGTAATACCAATATTCAAAAAAGGTAGTCGTTCACAGCCTGGTAACTATAGACCTGTAAGCCTAACATCAGTGGTAGGGAAGGTGATGGAAACTTTGTTAAGGGATCATATCCTTGACTTTGTCTCCAGAGATCATCTTATTAGTAGTAGTCAGCATGGATTTATGAGAAATAGATCATGCCAGACAAATTTAATTGGTTTTTATGAAGAAGTGAGTAAGAAGTTGGACTCAGGCACAGCAGTGGATGTGGTATATTTGGATTTTGCAAAAGCTTTTGATACTGTGCCACATAGGCGACTAATGTATAAACTGAGGACTGTTGGCCTTGAAGAAAACATTTGTTCATGGATAGAGAACTGGTTATTGGACCGCAAACAGAGAGTGGTGGTTAATGGAGCTACATCTATGTGGGCTAAAGTTCTAAGCGGAGTTCCTCAGGGTTCTGTACTGGGGCTGCTTCTGTTTAATCTGTTTATAAATGACTTAGAAGGGGGCATTGAGAGCAAGGTCTCTGTGTTTGCTGATGACACTAAATTATGCAGAGCTTTGGAAACTTCCAATGATGTGCAAGTGCTGCAAGCAGACCTAGATAGATTATCAAAATGGGCAGCAGAATGGCAGATGAGATTCAATGTAGATAAATGTAAGGTGATGCATTTGGGATTTAATAATCCCTGTGCCATCTACACCATAAATAACTCTGTGTTAAGTTCATCTGTAATGGAAAAAGATTTGGGGGTTCTGGTAGATAACAGACTTAGCTGTAGCAAACAATGCCAGGTAGCAACAGCTAGAGATAGCAAGATATTGTCTTGTATAAAAAGGGGAATAGATTCAAGAGAGAAAAATATTATTCTCCCTCTTTACAAGGCACTGGTAAGGCCTCATTTGGAATATGCGGTGCAGTTTTGGAATCCCATATACAAAAGGGACATCTTTGAAATTGAGGCAGTTCAGAGAAGGGCAACTAAATTAATAAGGGGAATGGAGGGCTTGAATATGCAGGCAGATTAGACAAGTTAGGGCTGTTTACATTGGAGAAGCGGCGGTTGCGTGGGGACATGATAACCTTATACAAATATATTAATGGCCCATACAATAAACTCTCTGGTGCATTGTTCACTAATAGGTCATATCAGAGGACTCGTGGACATCCTTTAAGGTTGGAAGAAAAGAAGTTTCATCTTCAGGTTAGGAAAGGTTTCTTTACAGTGAAACTGTGGAACTGTCTTCCAGCAGATGTGGTAATGGCAAGTTCATTGAATAACTTTAAAAAAGGCCTGGATAAGTTTCTAAAACTAAAAAATATTGAGAATTACTGGTATTAATGCATATAGATCTGGTTGATCCAGGGATACTTTCCGATTGCCGTTTGGAGTCAGGAAGGAATTTTGCCCCCCTTTTTAGCTGGGGTTTTTTGCCTTCCTCTGGATCAACTGTTAGGTAGGGTTAAAAAAAAAAAAAGTGAATAGGTTGGACTTGATGGACGTATGTCTTTATTCAACCTTAATTACTATGTTACTATGTTACACAGTTTGGTCACTGACCATTATGTTCAGTGGCGTGGCCTAGCTGGGCACATACAGACAGTTGTTTACTGGAGTAGTATTTTACAGTTTATTTGTAATATAAAAATGTGGGTTTAATTCTCCTGTAAAGGTCCTATTATATTTTGTCAATTCCATTTTGTGATAAAACGTTTAAATTATAACTGTTTCAGGGGCAAGTTCATTATCAACGATCATTTTGTAAGTAATAAAAGTTAAAATGAGTAATTTTGGAAATGCATTTATTTTGCTCCAGAACTGCATTGAACTGTCACTAAAATTGATGATTCTTCCCATTTTCATACCCAATAGTTTCCCCATTGATTATGAGATCGGACGACAGTCTAATGATCTAATCCCATATAACAGAACACTTTGGCTAGTTGAGTAATAATTGCTTTCGTTTTGCAGAACACCACGGAACGCTTAGCCAATCAGATCCCTCTTATCATCCAATATCACCTGCTGTACGAATTCTCCCGTAATTTAGAAAATCAAATGATGTATCTGATCCAGGAGAAAGAGAATCTGAACATCCTTCTCGCTGAAAAAACCGATCTCACCAGATGTAGAAAACAAATCAAGGATCAGATGGAGCGTCTCTTCTCTGCACAGAAAGCTCTAGCAAGGTTCCAGTGTTAGGTTCTAATAGCCTGGGACAAATATAGCCTAGCCTCCACCCTGAAAACCACTGTGGGTGAAGCACAGATAGGGGCCCCACCATAGTTTTTTTGGGGGGCGAGTAATTCCTAGTTACGCCACTAGTTAGGTTCTTTTTATTATGGCTCCCCCCAAATACAGACCTTATAGGAAATATATATATTATATACATTATCTTGATTAGATTTTATATAGCGTATTTAAAGGAACTTTAGTTCCAATGACACTAATGGAACTAAAGTTCCAGTGTCCCCGAGCGTACTATTATTCACACCTCCCTGTAAATAATAGAAACGGATGGAAGATACTTGAAAAACTTTAGTGTTCCTTTAAATAAATGTATGTTTATTAGCAATAGGGGTTTGTTATAGACATAAAGAGTTCATTTATCCAGAGGTGCGAATTGCTCCGGGCAAATGTGGCTTCGGGTATTTAATACTGGATTTGCACCTGGTGGTAAATCCCAAGATTTTACCCCAGCGCCACTTTAAGACGAGCCATTAGCTGGAGTTAAAAGTGGTGCAAATCCTTTATTAAATCGATTGCGCCGATTGCACGGGTGTCTTTTGTGAAACTGGTGCAGCCAGTGCAATTATGGAGTTATATTTACACTAACCTACCGTATTCAATATTGGTTAGCGCAAGTTTAATCCCTATTTTTAGCACAGCACATGTGGGTAAATCAGGCTCAAGGTTCCCCAAGTTATAGGATTTTATAAAGGTCACAGCGCCCCCTTGCTTGCTAATTTAGAAGGCAAGGGATCATCCAGAGAGCCCATATGCTGCAGTACAATTCCCAGCTAACAGCTTTCGTATATATCAGTTTCGTTATAGAATAGGAACAGTTTGAGTCGTTTTAGTTCAATATATTTGCTGAGGCCAAATATTAATGCAAATAAACATTTATTTTACAAATCATTTGGTTTTTTGTTTTGTTTTCTAAATTATTTGATGAAAGGATTAAATAAATATAAAGAAAATAATGCACCTAAGTTATAAAATATAAGGATATTACTTACAAACAAGTTCCAAGACATGTTAAAATGACAAGGTGTATCCTTATCAATAGGATATACAATACTGGGTATACAGTAGTATTGCCTATGGCAGCTCCAGCATTATCTGTAAGGGCTAGGCCAGACTTAACATGTTTCTCACACGCTTACCATCGCGTTTTGCGTGTGACACACGGCACGCAAGACATTTTGTGTTTTTTACCGTGCGTTGTGGTAGCAATGCAGCCTAAGAGTATAGTTAGTAGTATAGTATATATATATATATAGTATATATTGTCACAAACATTGTAAGGAAACGGAACTCCATATCCACTGAGGAACATATAGATATTTCTTGCCAAGGGAAATTAATCTCAACCAACAAAATGTGGTTTAACGTTCTCCAATAAAATCTGTATTATTAATATTATTGCAAAGCATGGTATTTTTATTCTATTATTATTCTATTGAGTGTTATCTTTAAAGGGCCAGTTCACCCTTCAAGTGAAAAATTATGTATAGTTAAATCACCCCTCCCCCACACAAATTAGTTAAAAAGCTGAGCGGTTTCGGACTAACCTGTTATGCAGCAAAATGTTCTCTCAGCCTCTCTAAAGGTTTCTGCCCCATCTCCAAGCTCTCCAAGCTTTTTTACAAGCTTGCACGTGCTCAGAAGAGTCATCTAAGGGAATAGTTTTTACTCATTGGCTGTCATATCCATGACTGACAGCTGCTAATGAGAGGAACCAGGAAGCAGAAAGAGAACTGGCAATATAAATAAATACAGTACTATGTACTATAGGGGTTATTTTTAAGTGATGTTGTTAAATTACAATATCGCTCACATTAAATTTCTTACTGATTTTGGTAATTTATGACCGCAGCATAAATCACTTACCAGGGTGTAAAATACCGATATTTCATGGTCATTTAACGGCTTTAAATGGTCTCATTCGTAAAATGTTCAGTAGGTATCAATGCCGATGGTGGTAGTTCTTCGACATTATCACCTATCCATACACATTCCTGATGTTCAGCAAATACCGTCGGATTCAACGGTATTTGCTGAAAATCGTCTATGTGTATGGCCACATTTAGTCCTTGGAATAAACAACTCCAACTTCCTGTGTTCCATATCGTTATATATTGAACACACGCAAAATAGCGACACTGTGCCCCTTTATTACAAACCCACAGACAGAAATTCATTGTTACAGGCAAGTAGCTTCCACCCTAAACACATACATTCGCGGGTATCAAGTCCTTATTCCTGCTTATTCAGAAAGATGAAATGGAACAAAATTAATATGGAAGGATTACCCTACATTCCCTTCTTACAGAACTTCACCTGAGCATCTGGTACAATTAAGGAAGCTATTAAAAAATACTGGCCCATCATAGAGGAAGACTATCAAGCATAGACCATAACATGTTTATAGGAAGGGGTTTAGTCTATATCAGGGGTGTCAAACTCAATCACATAAGGGGCCAAAATCAAAAAGACAGGCTAAGTGGTGGTCCAGATTTTTTTAAAGGGTTGGGACTCTGTCACACTTGTGCCTAGTGCTGGGTCTTGCCCAGGGACGCCCCTCTAATGAGGCAACCTGAGAAAATATCTCAGGGCGGCACCTCTACCTGTTACCAGAGAAAAAAATTCTAGCTTACCCGCAGACAGGGCTACAGAGGCGCGGGCACATGCTGCCAGATTCAATGGCAGCATGTGCCACTCCCACCAGGGCAGCTGGAAGGACAGGTGCACCGATATTAAAGAACAGTGCAGACATGCGCACAGCAAGCGCGTGTTCAGTGTCAGTTTGTGAACAGGCGGAGGAGATCTTTGATGAGCCTGTTGAGGTTCCATTACTGTTACTTGCTGGATTAATGGATAATAGTGGTTGGTGGTCTTAAATTGCTTTTGTTTAGAGAGGGGGGTTAGTATTTTTGTATAGGAAGGAGGGTTAGGGGTATTTAATCATTAAGGGGACACTTCTGGGGATCTCTGTGGGGTGACTGAGGCATATGGGGGCATCTGTGGGGATACTGGGGCATTTGTGAGGGACTGGGGCATCTTGGTTGAGTGACTGGTGCATGTGTGGGGTGAAGGGGCATCTGTGGGGTACTGTGGCATCTCTAGGGTGAATAGGACATCTGTGGGGTAACTGGTCCATCTGTGGGGTTAATGGGATATTAAGTAATTAGGGGGCCACTTGTGGAGTGACTGTGGGATCTCTGTGGGGTACTGGGGTGACTGAGGCATCTTTGTGAGATGATGGGGCATCTGTGGGGGACTGGGGCATCTCTGTGAGATGATGGGGCATCTGTGGGTGACTGGGGCATCTCTGTGAGATGATGGGGCATCTGTGGGGGACTGGGGCATCTCACTAGGGAAAGGGTGTGAATCACACTATTTAGGACTGGGACCCCTATCTATGGCATGAGCTAATGTGGAACATCCATCTCTTCTGGCGTGGTAAT
This sequence comes from Hymenochirus boettgeri, assembly GCA_019447015.1. Classification (NCBI taxonomy): domain Eukaryota; kingdom Metazoa; phylum Chordata; class Amphibia; order Anura; family Pipidae; genus Hymenochirus; species Hymenochirus boettgeri. Next base: position 17,863,549 of record CM033470.1, on the reverse strand, counting down.
GGAATGGCCAACTCCAATGGTAGGACCTTTATCACACCTCTCTCCACTCTCCAGTGCCAGGCTAGATACGCAATCAGCGGTGACTGCATCCAAGTCTTACTACACTGCTATCCATTTGAGTGTCAGAACTATAGATCCGCCTGCTAGATACCGCAATCAACTGTTTTCACGGCAATCAAGGTGCACTCAATCAGCTGTTTAAAAAGAGCCGATTGCAGATCTATAGTTATGCCACTACTTGGGATTGCACAAATGCATAGCAGTGTAGTAAGTCTTGGATGCTTTACAGTCACTGGGGGCCACAAACAATGGCCAGAAGAGCCGGATTCGGCCCGAGGGCCTTGAGTTTGACACATGTGGTCTATATAATCACTTGGTTCAGGCAGACACTATGCTGAAATATCAGAAAGGAAGTCACAAATTACTACCAATACCCATCCTTACACTAGGACGACCTACAAGGTACCTGGACATGAAAGCCCACCAATAGCAGCACATTTTCTAGTGGCAGGACATTCTGTACATGAACTCAGGGGGGTGGTGATCGGTCCCACCATACTCCCACCTAAAACTGGGGGGATCGAGGAAACATTAGTCAGAAAGGAGTCCTTTTGGATTTATACCTTGGGAACATTACAACCAAAGGGCCTCAGTCTAAACCTAACCTCAGCTGGCGTATAATAGTAGCATTAAAACTAGCGCAAACCCTGGTATTAAATACATCGTGTGGGTGTCTTTTGCAATAGCATACACCCCCAACTGTTTTCTCCGGGACAGACCCGGTTTGAAGGGTCTGCCCCTCGAGTCCCAGTAATACCTGTAAAGTCCCTCGATGGGCGGGGCATTGGCACTCCAGGGGTGTGGCAGTTACATTTGGGGCGCGTGGTCGTGATGTTTGGGGTGTGACTGGGCAGAGCCAATTACATCATCGTTCTGCTTTGCCCACTTCTTGGTCCCAGTCTTCAGAAATTTGGAAAGTATTTGATACTCGATGAAGGTGTTTCACTCTCGCTATTCAATATCGTAATTAAAAGTTTAACTCCTTATTTTTGCGCATCGTCCGGCAGTAAATGAGCCCCAATGTATCTATCAATTGTACATTAGTTTGATTATATGCAGCATTTTATATATTGACCACTAGATGGAAGTATGTTATTTCCACATCCTATCCTATATAAGGACTATTATTATTATTACTGTGCATTACTATATTAATATATTTTGAAAGTTTAGGACTTTTATTTTGAAATTTTGTGTGCGTTAGAGTAGATCATTTCAATTTCCGATTATCGGCCGAAATGAAGGTTCGTACACATCGTGCGTAGCGGGTCGGGACCCACGATCGTACGTGTATACGAACCTTTACTCCTAGCGCTACACAGTGTTCTGTCGTCCTATTAGCAGACACAATTAACTCTACTTTCCCTTTTAGTAACTATTTTACATGGGAAATATCTGAAAAATAAAACAAAACGAAAAAGAATTTTTATATTTTTATTTTTCCTAATAAAATCACAGACGCTGCAGAGAATCACACAGAGGAAGGAGTATTTGGTTTTCACAAAACGATTTCACATACAAATTTAAAGGAGAAGTAAATGTACAAACACAAGCTTTATAGAATATAAGGTAGCAGTTTAGCTCTACTCCGTCTTTATATTCCGCTTTGTTATTTTATCATTAAATCATTTTTTAAACAGCGAATATCTGGTTGTATTTTCTATGGTTCTTCCCCTCTGTGATGACAAACTCTTCAGCTGTTTTTCTGCAAAATAAAAAATAAATGTTTAAGCAGTGGCGTAACTGGGAAACTCTGAGCCCCCTTGCAAAACTATGATGGGGCCCCTATCCGTTCCTCATCTGCAGTGGTGTTCTTGGAGATGGCTATATCTGTCATAGGAAAAATAAGATGGGGCCCACTTGGCTCCCAGACCCCACTGTAGTTACACGCCCTTAAATGTTTAAAGGACAACTAAAGCCTCAGACCAACATTGAATTAGAAGGCAGATCTCCTTGTTATAAAAGCAGTAATCAGTGTCTCACCTTTCATTGAGTTGTGGTTGTTGAGAAATGTAACTTTGTAACATGAGGTTTGTGCCTTATTTCCCAGCATTCCAGTATCGCACAGTGTGGTCACTGACCATTATGTTCTTTACACATGCTCAGTCCTAAGATACTGCAGGAACTTGTTACAGTTGGTCACACCCACAAGTAGCCTCTAGCCAATCCTTTTACAGGACAGAATAGACAAGGGAGCATGTGACTGAGATCAGGGGTGTGGCCAGTCACTGTACATACACACAGTTATTTCATCCAGTTCTTCAAGTGGTAACATTTACTTTAATGCTATTTACTGTATTTCTATTTTACAGTTTATTGGTGTATTTAGAGGGGAAATGTTCAGATTCTGGGGTGTACAAATTGTGGGTTTAGTTCTCCTTTAAGCTAAAAGCATTGAACGGTCAGGTCAAGTTTCTGAGACTCCGATTCGCTTAAGACAAACGTTGCCTAAAGTGGACTCTTACTATCAACAGTGCAATCCAGAACCCCTTTTATTTTTTATGTTTACTTCTCCTTTGAACAAATGTCACTCTAATTTTAAGTAGAACTGTGGTCAAAATACAACATGTGTTATGGTGTGACATCTGTAAAGCTGGGAAAGATCTTATTGAATTTGTTTGTAGTTGACTAATTGCCATTTATATAGCCCATATTTGATCGCTCAGGTGGCCTCACACTTCCAAGATTGCTATTGGCTTCCCTTATTGAAAGAACAACTATCTATACTGTAAAATGTATTTTTTAAAAATTAAAAAAGGATTGATTATTCCTACCTCCCAAAATTGTTTTGTTAAGGAGCTACAGCACATACAGTACTGCCACGAAGGAGATGCTTTCTTTGTGAATCCCCTCCTTATAGAAATTATATTGGGAGGTAGAAAGTTTGATCTTGCAATAAACTTGATTCACTCACTATTCCCAGGGAATAACTGGAAGATTTATTGACTTAATTAATACTGTAATTATAATGTGGGACTAGTTGAGATGTTTTGGAACTTTCTTCTTGATCTACTAGTACACGCATGTCCAGTTTACTCTTACACATGGTGTCTGTACTGTTTATAGTAAGAGGGATATGGTGATTTACTTCATAGGGAGGACCATGGATATGGTAATTCTCAGCAGGAGGACGTGACTATTAGAGATGGGATCCGGGTTCGACGCGTAACCCCTCGGTTTCCGAAATCTGAAAGATCCGCCCGAATCCGGACGGATCCTCTGGATTTCGGGACTCCGCAAAAAAGTATTTTCGATAATTATTGAAAGTACAAGGCTATTTTCGATAATTAGCGAAAATAGCCCGAACGTTCGAAAATTATCAAAAATATGATCAGAGACTCAAAAATGGTCTCCAATCGTATTTCCAATAATTTTCAAACGTTTGAGGCTATTCTCGCTAATTATCGAAAATAGCCTTGTACTTTCAATAATTATCGAAAAATTTGTTCCGGTTTTGGATTTTCGGATCTTTGGGATTTTCCCGAGATCCGGAAATCCGAAAACGAAACTACTAAGTTTCGGCCATCTTTCGTGACTATAAATGCCGTTCACTTTGATTGACAGTTCCTCCCACTGAATCGTTAAAACTTAAATCTATAGGGATATGTACCGAGAGCCGTTATCAGCTATTTGGTTAACGTGACTTTAAGACACAATGTATCAAGTGTTAACGTGACTTTAAGACACAACTGATGGCACTTGCGACGTTACGCAAAATTTGTGTCACATAAGTGACGCAACCAATGTATTGAGCCATTAACGACTCTTTAAGACGTAATCTCTAAAGCAAGCAGATAGCTCCATTCACAATGCACTGAGAGCCACTATCAGCTCCGTACATTGCCTAAAGGGGGCAGTAGAGAGCGGTAGCGACTCGGTACACAGCCCGGCTAATATCTACAAAACGAGTTAACGGATTGGAAAAAGAATGGGGGATGGGGGGAATTATAGTTTTATAGTATAAGGTTATTAAAGTTTGAATTTGGATATTAGTTGCCCTTTAACCCATGGGTTATTTACGTTTTTAAAGAGAACTTATTCCTTTATTCATTCAGGTTTCTTAGCTTTCCATGACTGGCCCCACTACACTGTGGAGGACACTTTGCCATTTTAATCCGTTACCTGCAGCCAAGTCAATATCAGTTCCAGGAACACGGTAATATTTCCATAGACTCCAGGTTTGTTGGCTCTGGCACAACCTTCTCCCCAGCTCGTGTCACCCATAAGCCACCACAATGAATTTGTTTTCGTGACCAAGGGGCCACCACTGTCACCCTGTGTAAACCAGACAAAAGAAAGTGTTTAATGTGTTTGTTCCAGAAGTTGTCTCTTTACAATTAAAGAATAGCTATACGCTAAAAGTTCATCTTTAATAATGGAAAATACCTGGGCCAAGGCGGTAGGATTGATTATTCCTACGGTCCTACCTCCTAAATTGTTTCATTGAGGAGCTAGATCACTAATGGTTTTCATGTGCCAGGTTAGTCCTGGACTAGTCCTGTATTAAAGATAGTGCTAAGGCCAGGAGGAAGACTAGCAGAATCAGTTTTCTTTGGGCTGGTGCTCCTCACAGACACAATATTGGGAGGTAGGAATAACCAGTCCTATATCCCTGTACCAAGTACTTTTCATTGTAACTGTATTTTAAAAATAAACTTTATACACACAATAGTTATGCTTTAAGTTTAAGGACTATACTAGGCATCTATATCTATCATCTATCCATCCATCTATGTAACCAGTTGGTAGATTGGTTACTATCAGTGATATAAAAGGCAGGTCCATTCACTGCTTTCCCTTCTCCCTACATTAGAGTGACAGTGTACACCAGTTGGTAGATTAGATTACTATCATGTATACAAGGCAGTCCATTTCACTGCTTTCCTTCTCCCTAATTAGGAGGTGACAGTGTAACCAGGTGGTAGATTAGTTACTATCAGTGAGATACAAGGCAGGTCCATTCACTGCTTTCCTTCTCCCTACATTAGGAGGTGACAGTGTACCTTGGTAGATTGTTTACTATCAGTGAGGTACAAGGCAGGTCTATTCACTTCTTTCCTTCTCCCTACATTAGGAGGCGACAGAGTAACCAGTTGGTAGATTAGTTACTATCAGTGAGGTACAAGGCAGGTCCATTCACTGCTTTCCTTCTCCCTACATTAGGAGGTGACAGTGGAACCAGTTGGAAGATTAGTTACTATCAGTGAGATACAAGGCGGTCCCTTCACTGCTTTCCTTCTCCCTACATTAGGAGGTGACAGTGGACCGTTGGTAAGATTAGTTTACACAGTGAGATACAAGGCAGGTCCATTCACTGCTTTCCTTCTCCCTACATTAGGAGGGTACAGTGTAACCGTTGGTAGATTAGTTACAATCATGTGATATCAAGGCTGGTCCATTCACTGCTTTCCTCTCCCTACATTAGGAGGTGACAGTGTACCAGTTGGAAGATTAGTTATCAGGTAGATACAAGGCAGGTCCATTCACTGCTTTCCTTCTCCTATATAAGGAGGTGACAGTGTAACCGTTGGTAGATTAGTTACTATCAGTGATATAAAAGGCAGGTCCATTCACTGCTTCTTCCTCCCTACATTAGGAGGTGACAGTGTAACCGTTGTTAGATTAATTACTATCAGTGATATACAAGGCAGGTCCATTCACTGCTTTCCTTCTCCCTACATTATAGGAGGTGACAGTGTACCAGTTGGTAGATTATTACTATCAGTGAGATACAAGGCAGGTCCATTCACTGCTTTCCTTCTCCCTACATTAGGGAGGTGACAGTGTAACCAGTTGGTAGATTAATTACTATCAGTGGATACAAGGCAGGTCCATTCACTGCTTTCCTTCTCTCTACATTAGGAGGTGACAGTGTACCAGGTTGGTAGATTAGTTACTATCAGTGAGATACAGGCAGGTCCATTCACTGCTTTCCTTCTATCCCACTTAGGAGGTGACAGTGTACCCAGTTGGTAGATTAGTTACTATCAGTGAGGTACAAGGCAGGTCTATTCACTGCTTTCCTTCTCCCTACATTAGGAGGCGACAGAGTAACCAGTTGGTAGATTAGTTACTATCAGTGAGGTACAAGGCAGGTCCATTCACTGCTTTCCTTCTCCCACATTAGGAGGTGACAGTGGAACCATTGTAAGGTTATTACTTATCAGTGAGATACAAGGCAGGTCCATTCACTGCTTTCCTTCTCCCTACATTAGGAGGTGACAGTGGAACCAGTTGGAAGATTAGTTACTATCAGTGAGATACAAGGCAGGTCCATTCACTGCTTTCCTTCTCCCTACATTAGGAGGACAGTGTAACCAGCTGGTAGATTAGTTACAATCAGTGAATACAAGGCAGGTCCATTCACTGTCTTTCCTTCTCCCTACATTAGGAGGTGACAGTGTAACCAGTTGGAAGATTAGTTACTATCTGTGAGATACAAGGCGTCCATTCACTGCTTTCCTTCTCCCTACATAAGGAGGTGACAGTGTAACCAGTTTGGAAGATTAGTTACATCAGTGAGATACAAGCAGGTACATTCACGCTTTCCTTCTCCCTACATTAGATGGTGACAGTGTAACCAGTTGGAAGATTAGTTACTATCAGTGAGATACAAGGTCATTACCTTCACTGGTTTCCTTCTCCCTACATTAGGAGGAGACAGTGTAACCAGTTGGAAGATTAGTTACTATCAGTAAGATGCAAGGCAGGTCCATTCACTGCTTTCCTTCTCCCTATATTAGGAGGCAAAAGTGTAACCAGTTGGTAGATTAGTTACTATCAGTGAGATACAAGGCAGGTCCATTCACTGCTTTCCTTCTCCTTACATTAGGATGTGACAGCATAACCAGTTGGTAGATTACTTAATACCAGTGAGATACAAGGCAGGTCCATTCACTGCTTTCCTTCTCCCTACATTAGGAGGTGACAGTGTAACCAGTTCTAGATATTTACTATCAGTGAATACAAGGCCGGTCCATTCACTTCTTTCCTTCTCCCAACATTGGGAAGTGACAGTGTAAGCAGTTGGAGGATTAGTTACATCATTGATGATCAAGCAGGTCCATTCACTGCTTTCATTCTCCCTACATTAGGAGGTGACAGTGTAAACAGTTGGAGGATTAGTTACTATCAGTAAGATACAAGGCAGGTCCATTCACTACTTTCCTTCTCCCTACATTAGGAGGTGACAGTGTAACCAGTTCCTAGATTAGTTACTATCAGTGAGATACAAGGCAGGTCCATTCACTTCTTTCCTTCTCCCAACATTAGGAAGTGACAGTGTAAGCAGTTGGAGGATTAGTTACTATCAGTGAGATACAAGGCAGGTCCATTCACTGCTTTCCTTCTCCCTACATTAGGAGGCGACAGTGTAACCAGTTGGAAGATTAGTTACTATCAGTGAGATACAAGGCAGGTCCATTCACTGCTTTCCTTCTCCCTACATTAGGAGGTGACAGTGTAACAAGTTGGAAGATTAGTTACCTTGGCAGTAACTAATCTTCCAGTAAATCTGCAGTAAGCAATCCAGGGCATCCACCCCTAAGATGCGGATGCAAGCCAGGGCCTAGTTGCCTTGTGGGAAATCTGGCCTGATAATCAGTGCTTAGCAATGTCATCAGTTATAATCAGTGTTTAGCCATGTCATCATTATAATCAGTGTTTAGCTATGTCATCAGTTATAACATGTATAGCTATGTCATCATTATAATCAATGTATAGCTATGTCTCAGTTTAAATCAGTGTTTAGCATGTCATCAGTTATAATCATTGTTTATAGCTATGTCATCAGTTATAGTCAGTGTTTAGCTATGGTCATCGTTTATTATTAGTGTTTAGCTATGTCATCAGTTATAATCATGGGTTAGCTATGTCATCAGTTTCTAATCAGTGTTTTAGCTATGTCATCAGTTATAATCAGTGTTTAACTAGTTCATCATTTATAATCAGTGTTTAGCTATGTCATCAGTTATAATCAGTGTTTAACTAGGTCATCAGTTATCAGTGTTTACTATGTCATAGTTTATAATCAGTGTATAGCTATGTTATCATTATAATCATGTTTAACAGGTCATCAGTTAATATCACTGTTTAGCTATGTCATCATTATAATCGTGTTTTAGCTTTGTCCTCAGTTATAATCAATTGTTTAGCTATGTCATCAGTTTAAATCAGTGTATAGCTATGTCATCATTTAAATCATTGTTTAGCTAGGTGTCATCAGTTATAATCATGTATAGCTATCATCAGTTTAATCAATGTATAGCTATGTCTGTTTAAAGTGTATGCTATTCTGTTATAATCAGTGTTTAGCTTGTCATCAGTATAATCGTGTTTACTTTGTCATCAGTTACAATCAGTTTTAGCTTGTCAACAGTTATAATCAGTGTATAGCTATGTCATCAGTTATATCATGTTTAGCTTTGTCATCAGTTATAATCTCTCAGTGTTTAGCTATGTCATCAGTTATAATCAGTGTTTAGCTATGTCATCAGTTTAATATCAGTCTTTAGGTAGTCATAAGTTTAATCAGTGTTTCTATGTCATCAGTTCTAATCAGTGTTTAGCTATGTCATCAGTTATATCAGTGTATAGCTATGTCATCATGTTATAATCAGGTTTAGCTATGTCACCAGTTATAATCAGTGTTTAAGCTATGTCTCAGTTATAATCGTGTATAGCTATGTCATCATATTATAATCAGTGTTTAGCTATGTCATTCAGTGTTATAATCAGTGTATAGCTATGTCATCAGTTATAATAACTGTTGCTATGTCATCAGTTATAATCAGTGTTTAGCTATGTCATCGTTATAATCCAGTGTATAGCGATGTCATCAGTTTAATCAGGGTTTAGCTTGTCATCAGTTATAATCAGTTGTTAGCTATGTCATCAGTTATAATCAGTGTAAGCTATGTCATCAGTTATAATCAGTGTTTAGCTATGTCATCAGTTATAATCAGTGTATAGTCTAGTCATCAGTTATAATCACTGTTTAGCTATGTCATCATTATAATCAGTGTATAGCTATGTCTCAGTTATAATCAGTGTTTAGCTTTGTCATCAGTTATATCAGTGTTTAGCTTGTCATCAGTTACAATCAGTGTTTAGCTAGTCCATATTTAATCAGTGTATAGCTATGTCTCAGTTATAATCATGTTTAGCTTTGTCATCAGTATAATCAGTGTTTTAGCTATGTCATCAGTTATAATCAGTGTTTAGCTATGTCATCAGTTATAATCATGTTTAGTTAGCTATGTCATCAGTTATAATCAGTGTTTAGCTATTCAAGTTCACCTGTTAGCTATGTCATCATTTATCAGTGTATAGCTATGTCATCAGTTATAATCAGTGTTTAGCTATGTCATCAGTATAATCAGTGTATCTATTTCATCAGTATAATCAGTGTTTTAGCTATGTCATCAGTATACACAGTGTATAGCTATGTCATCAGTTATAATCAGTGTTTAGCTTTGTCATCAGTTACAATCATGTTTAGCTAATCATCAGTTATAATCAGTGTTTGCTATGTCATAGTTATAATCAGTGTTTACTATATCATCAGTTATAATCAGTGTTTAGCTTTGTCATCATACAATCAGTTTTTAGCTATATCATCAGTTATAATCAGTGTTTTAGCTATGTCATCAGTTACAATCAGTGTTAGCTTGTTATAAAGGAATAATGTAAATTATTAGGATATTAGAAGTCACTGGGGGTTATGTGACCATATAAGGTACAAGGACACAGAATATATATATATATTCATTCCTGAATTTACCTGGCAAGTATCCACTCCTCCAGTACTGATGCCTGCGCATATCATAAAGACGTGATGGCAGAGGATCCAAATTTTGCATAGTCTTGGCTGCCAAATTTTGGAGTCAACCAAGGTACATTAGCAGCTCTCAGTGGAGAAAAAGACTACCTGGGGAAGGAAGGAAACAGGTGAAATTAAAACAACATTAGTAGAACCATTACGCGTTTACATACTAGAGAGCAATTAAACTGATAGTGGGTGATCAATAACCTCACAGGGGAACTGCTGCAATTGATATGTAATGGAGATAATAGAGATATTAAATGTATTATAATAAACAATAGTGTCGGTAGGGGTAAGATAGATATGTAATGGGGGATAATAGAGATATGAAATGTATTATAATAAACAATAGGAAGTCGGTAGGGGTAAGATAGTTTATGTAAATGGGATAACAGAGATATTAAATGTATTATAATCAAACAATAGGATTTGGTAGGGTAAGATATGATATGTAAATGGGATAATAGAGATACGAAATGTATATTATATAAACAAAAGGATGTCGGTAGGGTAAGATAGATATATAAATGGGGATAATAGAGATATGAAATGTATTATAATACCCATAGGGGTCGGTAGGGGTAAGATAGATTGTAAATGGGGATAATAGATATTGAAATGTATTATATAACAACTAGGAGTCGGTAGGGGTAGATAGATATGTAAATGGATAATAGAGATATGAAATGTATTATAATAACAATAGGAGTCGGTAGGGGGTAAGATAGATATGTAATGGGATAATAGAGATATTGAAATTATTATATAACAATAGGAGTCGGTAGGGTAAGATAGATATGTAAATGGGGATAATAGAGATATGAAATGTATTATAATAACCAATAGGATTCGGTAGGGGTAAATAGATATGAAATGGAGATAATGAGATATTGAAATGTTTATAATAAACATAGGAGTCGGTAGGGTAAGATAGATATGTAAAAGGGGATAATAGAGATATGAAATGTATTAAATAAACCAATGAGTCGAGTATAGCGGTAAGATAGATATGTAAATGGGGATAATAGAGTATGAAATGTATTATAATAAACATAGGAGTCAGTAGCATAAGATAGTATTTAGGGGTAGTACATATGGGTGTAGAGATATGATGTATTATAATAAACAATAGGAGTCGGTAGAGGTAAGATAGATATGTAAATGGGGATATAGAGATATGAAATGTATATACTAACAATAGGATGTCCGGTAGGTAAGATAGATTTGTAATGGGATAAGAGAGATTGTGAATGTATTATAATAAACCATAGGAGTCGGTAGGTGGTAAGATAGTATAGTCAGAGTAGGGATAATAGAGTATTTGAATTATTGTACATAAACAATAGTGTCGGTAGGGGTAGATAGATATGTAAATGGATAGATAGAGATGAACGATGATTATAAAAACAATTGGAGTCGGTAGGGTAAAGTTGATATGTAAATGGTATAATCGAGATAGAAATGTATATATAAACACTGGAGTCGGTAGGGGTAAGATAGATATGTAAATGGAGATATATAGATATGAAATGTATTATAATAACAATCTGAGTCGGGTAGGGGTAAGATAGATATGTAAATGGGATAATAGAGATTGTAATGGGCATTATAATAAACAATAGGAGTATGGTAAGGGGTAATATAGATATTGTACATGGGGGATAATAGAGATACGAAATGTATTATAATAAACAATAGGAGTCGGTAGGTGGGGTAGATAGAGTACAATGGGGATATAGAGAATACGAAATGTATTATATAACCAATAGAGTCGGTAGGGGTAAGATAAGATACGTAAAGGGGATAATAGATACGAAATGTATTATAATACACATATGATTCGGTAGGGTAAATAGATATGTAAATGGGGATGTAGAATACGAAATGTATTATAATAAACATAGGCGTCGGTAGGGGTAAGTAGTATAGTAAATGGGAATAGAAGTATACTGAAATGTATTATAATAAACAATAGGAGTCGGTAGCGGTAAGATATATGTAAATGGGGATAGTAGAGATAACGAAATGTATATAAGTAAACAATAGGAGTCGGTAGGGTAGATAGATATGTAAATGGTGATCAGTAGAGATACGAAATGTATTATAATAAACATAGGAGTCGGTAGGGGTAAGATAGATTGTAACTGGGGGATAGTGAGATACGAATGATTATAATAAACAATAGGAGTCGGTAGGGGTAAGATAGATATAATGGGGTGTGAGAGATACGAAATGTATTATAATAACACAATAGGAGTCGGTAGGGGTAAGATAGATATGTAATGGGGATAATGAGATATTGAAATGTATTATAATAAACAATAGAGTCGGTAAGGGTAGAGAAGATATGTACAATGGGGATAATAAAAAACATTTGAAATGATTATAATAAACAATAGGAGTCGTAGGGGTAAGATAATATGTAAATGGGGATAATAGAGTATGAAATGGTATTATAATAAACATAGGATCGGTAGGGGTAAATAGATATGTAATGGGGATAATAGAGATTGAAATGTTATATAACAATAGGAGTCGGTGTAGATGATATGTATGGTGATAATAGAGATATGAAATGTATTTATAATAAACAATAGGAGTCGGTAGTGGTAAGATAGATATGTTAAATGGGGATAATAGAGATATGAAATGTATTATAATAACATAGAGTCGTGTAGCGGTAAGATAGATATGTAAATGGGGATAATAGGATAATGAAATGTATTATATAAACAATAGGAGTCGGCGGTAAGATAGTAATGTAATGGGGATAATAGAGATATGAAATGTATTATAATAAACAATGGATCGGTAGGTAAGATACATATGTATGGGGAGTAATAGAGATATGAATGTATTATAAATAAACAATAGGAGTCGGTAGTCGGTAGATAGATATTAAATGGGGAATATAGATACGAAATGTATTATAACTAAACAATAAGTCGAAGCGGTAGATAGATATGTAAATGGAGGATAATAGAGATACGAAATGTATTATAATCAACAATAATCGGGGTAGATAGAATAAATGGGGGATACGATAGTAGGAGGTAAGACATATTAAATGGGATTATAGAGATATGAAATGATATAATAAACAATAGGAGTCGGTACCCGGTAGAAGATATGTAAATGGGGATTAAGATATGCAAATGTATTATAATAAACAATAGGAGTTCGGTCCCGTAAGATAGATATGTAATGGGGATAATAAAAGAGACTTTAAATTTTAATACATATGGTCGGTAGGGGTAGACTTGATATGTAACAATGGGGATAATAAGATACGAAATGTATTATAATAAACAATGGAGTCGGTAGGGGTAAGATTGATATGTAAATGTGAAAATAGAGATATGAAATGTATAAATAAAATAGGGTCGGTAGGGGAATATAGTATGTAATGGGAATAGGATACGAAATGTTATTATAATAAACAATAGGAGTCGGTAGGGGTAAGATAGATTGTAAATGGGATAATAGAGATACGAATGTATTATAATAAACAATAGGAGTCGGTAGGGTAAGATAGATATGTAAATGGGATAATAGAGATATGGAATGATTATAAAAACAATAGGAGTCGGTAGAAGTAAGATAGATATGTAAAGGGGATAAATAGAGATATAATTGTATTTAAGTAACAATAGGAGTCGGTAGGGGTAAGATAGATATGTAATGGGGATAATAGAGTATGAAATGTATTATAATAAACAATAGGAGTTCGGTACCGGTAAGATAGATATGTAAATGGGATAATAGAGATATGAAATGTATTATAATAAACAATAGGAGTCGGTAGCGGAAAGATTGCGGATCTCCGAACGAACAGCCGTTTTTGGTGATAGTGCCTACATACGGGCCGATTATCATCCGAAACATTCGTACACATCGTGTGTCGCGGGTTGGGACCCGCTATCGCATATTATACGAACTTTAAAACTGCCTATGATATGTAGGTAGATGACAAACAGTCCCAACCCAATTGTGGATCGGCAATCTGGGGAGGTGGCTATTTATGGGACACGCTATTGGTGCTGGATAGAAAACCATGGGCGTATTTTTAAAGGCAGCGGTACAATCAATTTAATAGGATCACTCACCTGATTCAGATGTAGTGCCCCATCCGCTTATCCAGCATTTCTGCCCAGATTCCATGGCATCCCGGATTGGGTAAACCACGGGTGCTACAGTGTCTGTGGGAACAAAACTCAGTGCTGTGTGCAGTGTCTATTATAATGGGATCTATAGATATGAGCATGCTCACTAGACGCTTTTATATTTAAGGGAATGGGTGCTAGACTTACCCGTGGGTACTTCTAGCTAATCACAGTCCCTGAGGGCCAATTTTTACTCAAACTTGGTCCATTTGACAAAATAAATGTACATGTTTCAACTCTTTAACCATCGCAATGCCTGTACATCAGACAACACTTGGTCTACAAAGAGAAGGCTGTCAAATACTTTGCAAATGTGAATGCTAAAGGTGACAGGTCAGGGGCAAATGCAGGATTTCAGGAATCCGGTATGTGGTGTTATACTTTTTCATAGTAACATAGTACATAGTAACTTTAGTAATTAAGGTTGAATAAAGACATTCGTCCATCAAGTCCAACCTATTCCCTTTTTTTTTTGTTTCACTGCTTTCCTTCTCCCTACATTAGGAGGTGACAGTGTAACCAGGTGGTAGATTAGTTACTATTGTCATCAGTTACAATCAGTGTTTAGCTATATCATCAGTTATAATCAGTGTTTAGCTATGTCATCAGTTATAATCAGTGTTTAGCTATATCATCAGTTATAATCAGTGTTTAGCTTTGTCATCAGTTACAATCAGTGTTTAGCTATATCATCAGTTATAATCAGTGTTTAGCTATGTCATCAGTTACAATCAGTGTTTAGCTTGTCTATAATAGGAAATAATGTAAATTATTAGGATATTAGAAGTCACTGGGGGTTATGTGACCATATAAAGGTACAAGGACACAGAATATATATATATATTCATTCCTGAATTTACCTGGCAAGTATCCACTCCTCCAGTACTGATGCCTGCGCATATCATAGAAGACGTGATGGCAGAGGATCCAAAATTTGCATAGTCTTGGCTGCAAATTTTGGAGTCAACCAAAGGTACAGTAGCAGCTCTCAGTGGAGAAGAAAGACTACCTGGGGAAGGAAGGAAACAGGTGAAATTAAAAACAACATTAGTTAGAAACCAATTACCTGTTTACATACTAGAGAGCATTAAACTGATAGTGGGTGATCAATAACCTCACAGGGGAACTGCTGCAATTGATATGTAAATGGAGATAATAGAGATATGAAATGTATTATAATAAACAATAGGTGTCGGTAGGGGTAAGATAGATATGTAAATGGGGGATAATAGAGATATGAAATGTATTATAATAAACAATAGGAGTCGGTAGGGGTAAGATAGATATGTAAATGGGATATAGAGATAGAAATGTATTATAATAAACAATAGGAGTCGGTAGGGGTAGTAGAAGATATGTAAATGGGATAATAGAGATATGAAATGTATTATAATAACAATAGGAGTCGGGTAGGGGTAGATAGATATGTAAAGGGATTGAATAGAGATATGAAATGTATTATAATAACAATAGGAGTCGGTAGGGTAGATAGATTGTAAATGGGATAATAGAGAGTATGAAATGTATTATAATAAACAATAGGAGTCGGGTAGGGGGAGATAGATATGTAAAAGGGGATAATAGAGATAGAGAAATGTATATAATAAACAATAGGAGTCGGTAGTAGGGGTAAGATAGATATGTAAATGGGGATAATAGGAGATACGAAATGTATTATAATAAACAATAGGAGTCGGTAGGGGTAAGATAGATATGTAAATGGGGATAATGGAGATACGAAATGTATTATAATAAACAATAGGAGTCGGTAGGGGTAAGATAGATATGTAAATGGGGATAATGGTGCTTTCCTTATCCATACATAAGAGGTGACAGTGTAACCAGTGGAAGATAGATTAGTTGCATCAGTGAGATACAAGGCAGGTACATCACTGCTTTCCTGCTCTCCTACATTACGATGGTGACAGTTTTGTTGTAACCAGTTGGAAGATTAGTACTATCAGTGAGATACAAGGTCATCTACTCACTGGTTTCCTTCTCCCTACATTAGGAGAAGACAGTGTAAGGGAGACAGTGTACCAGTTGGACGATTAGTTACTATAAGTTAAGACAAGGCAGGGGCCATTCACGCTTTCTTAATCCCTATATAGGACGGCAAAAGTGTAACCAGTTGGTAGAGTAGTTACTCTCAGTGAGATACAAGGCAGGTCCATTTCACTGATTTCCTTCTAACTTAAATTAGGATGTTACAGCATATAACCAGGTGGTAGATATTAATACCAGTGATGATACAAGGCAGTCCATCACGGCTTCCTTCTCCCTACATTAGGATTGGTGACAGGGATGTAACCATGTTCTTAGATTAGTTACTATCAGTGAGAGGAGATACAGGCCGGTCCATTCACTTCGCAATCCTTGGGCTAAAACCCAGGCGAACATTAGGAAGTGACAGTGTAAGCAGTGGAGGATTAGTTTACTATCAGTGAGAACAAGGCAGGTCCATTCACTGTTTCATTCCCTATATTAGGAGGTGACAGTGTAAACAGTTGGAGGATTAGTTATATCAGTAAGATCCAGGCAGGTTCCATTCACTTACTTTCCTTCCCTACATTAGGAGGTGACAGTGTAACCAGTCCTAGATTGTTATATCAGTGAGATACAAGGCAGGCCATTCAATTCTTTCCTTCCCCAACATTAGGAAGTGACAGTGTAAGCGTGGGAGGATTAGTTACTATCAGTGAGATACAAGGCAGGTCCATTCACTGCTTTCCTTCTTCCTACATTAGGAGGCGACAGTGTAACCATTGTGGAAGATTAGTTACTATCAGTGAGATACAAGGAGGTCCATCACTGCTTTCCTTCCCACAATTGGAGGTAGGTGACAGTGTAACAAGTTGGAAGATTAGTTACCTTGGCAGTAACTAATCTTCCAGTAAATCTTGCAGTAAGCAATCCTAGGGCATCCACCCCTACAGATGCGGATGCAATAGGCCAGGGCCTAGTTAGCCTTGTGGGAAATCTGGCCTGATAATCAGTGCTTAGCAATGTCATCAGTTATAATCAGTGTTTAGCCATGTCATCAGTTATAATCAGTGTTTAGCTATGTCATCAGTTATAATCAGTGTATAGCTATGTCATCAGTTATAATCATGTATAGCTATGTCATCATTATAAATCAGTGTTGCTATGTCATCAGTTTTAATCAGTGTTTAGCTATGTCATCAGTTATAGTCAGTGTTTCTACTGTCATCGGTTATATAGTTTTAGCTATGTCATCAGTTAATAGTGTTTAGCTAGTTCATCAGTTATAATCAGTGTTTAGCTAAGTCATCAGTTTAATCAGTGTTTAAATAGTTCATCGTTCAGTTATAATCAGTGTTCTGGCTATGTATCATCAGTTATAAGTCAGTGTTTAAATAGGTATGCAGATGATAATCAGTGTTTGCATGTCATCAGATAATCGTGTTAGAGCTATGTACTCAGTTAGAATCAGTGTTTAACTAGTCATCAGTTATAATCACTGTTTAGCTATTCATCAGTTATAATCAGTGTTTATTTAGCTTAGTCATCAGGTATTAATCAGTGTTAGCTATGTCATCAGTTATAATAGGTATAGCTATGTCATAGTTATAATCATTTTAGCTATGGCATTTATATCAGTGTATAGCTATGTCATCAGTGATAATCAATGTATAGCTATCATCAGTTATAATCAGTGTATAGCTATGTCATCAGTTATAATCAGTGTTTAGCTTGTCATCAGTGATAATAGTGTTAGCTTTGTCATCAGTTACAAGCAGTGTTGCTATGTCATCAGTTATAATCAGTTATAGCTATTGTATCAGTTATATAATCAGTGGTTAGGCTTGTCATCAGTTATAATCAGTGTTTAGCTATGTCACTCAGTTATAATCATGTTTAGCATGTCATCAGTTATAATCAGGTGTAGACTTGTCATCAGTTTATAATCAGTGTTTTAGCTATGTCACCAGTTATAATCAGTGTTAGCTATGTCATCAGTTATAATCAGTGTAGAGCTATGTCATCAGTTATAACAGTGTTTAGCTATGTCACCAGTTATAATCAGTGTTAGCTATGTCATCAGATTATAATCAGTGTATAGCATGTCATCAGTGTTATAATCAGTGTTTAGCTATGTCATCCGTTATAATCAGTGTATAGCTATGTCATCAGTATAATCAAGTTAGCTATGTCATCAGTTATAATCAGGTTTAGCTAGTCTCATCAGTTTATAATCAGTGGATAGCTATGTCATCAGTTATAATCAGTGTTAGCTGATCAGTTATAATCAGTGTTTAGCTATGTCATCAGTTATAATCAGGTGTTAGCATGTCATCAGTAAATCAGGTTTAGCTAGTCATAGTTATAACAGTGTATACTATGTCATCAGTATAATCACTGTTTAGCATGTCATCAGTTATAATCAGTGATAGCTATGTCATCAGTTTGAATCATGTTAGCTGTCTCAGTTATATCAGTCATGTTTAGCTTGTCATCAGTTACAATCAGTGTTTAGCTATGTCATCAGTTATAATCGTGTAAGCATGTCATCAGTTATAACAGTGTTAGCTTGTCATGTTATAATCAGTGTTTAGCTAGTATCAGTTATATATCAGTGTTTAGCTATGTCATCAGTTAAATCAGTGTTTACGTATGTCATCAGTATAATCAGTGTTTAGCTATGTCACCAGTTATAATCAGTGTTAGCTATGTCACAGTTTATAACGTGTATAGACTATGTCATCAGTTATAATCAGTGTTTAGCTATGTCATCGGTTATAATCAGTGTATAGCATGTCATCAGTTATAATTCAGTGTTTAGCTATGTCATCAGTTATAATCAGTGTTGTATAGCTATGGTCATCAGTTATAATCAGGGTTTAGCTTTGGTTTCATCAGTTCAATCAGTGTAGCTATATCATCAGTTATAATCATGTTTAGCGTAGTCATCAGTTATATCGTTTTTAGCTATATCATCAGTTATAATCAGTGTTTAGCTTGTCATCAGTTACAATCATGTTTAGCTATATCATCAGGTATAATCAGTGTTTAGCTATGTCTCAGTTACAATCAGTGTTTAGCTTGGCTATAATGGAATAATGTAAATTATTAGGATATTAGAAGCACTGGGGGTATGATGACCATATAAAGGTACAAGGACAAGAATATATATAGTATCATTCCTGAATTTAATGGACAGAGATCCACCTCCAGACTGATGCCTGCGCATATCATAGAAGACGTGATGGCAAGGATCCAAAATTTGCATAGTCTCTGCTGCAAATTTTGGAGTCAACCAAAGGTACAGTAGCAGCTCTCAGTGGAGAAGAAAGACTACCTGGGGAAGGAAGGAAACAGGTGAAATTAAAAACCAACATTAGTGAGAACCAATTTACCTGTTACATACTAGAGAGCATTAAACTGATAGTGGGTGATCAATAACCTCACAGGGGAACTGTGCAATTGATAGTAAATGGAGATAATAGAGATATTGAAATGTATTATAATAAACAATAGGTGTCGTAGGGGTAAGATAGATATGTAAAGGGGGGATATAGAGATATGAAATGTATTAAATAAAACAATAGGAGTCGGTAGGGGTTAAGATAGTTATGTAAATGGGGATAACAGGATATAAATGTATTAATAAACAATAGGAGTTTGGTAGGGGTAAGATAGATATGTAAATGGGGATAATAGGATACGAAAGTATTATAATAACAAAAGGAGTCGGGAGGGGTAAGATAGATATATAACTGGGGATAAGAGATATGAAAATGTATTATAATAAACATAGGGGTCGGTAGGGTAAGATAGATATGTAATGGGGATAATAGAGAATGAAATGTATTATAATAAAAAACAATAGGAGTCGGGGTAGGGGTAAGATAGATAATGTAATGGGGATAATGAGATATGAAATGATTATAATAAAACAATAGGAGTCTGGTAGGGGTAAGATAGATAGTAAATGGGGATAATAGAGATATGAAATGTATTATAAAAACAATAGGAGTCGGTAGGGGTAAGATAGATATGTAAATGGGTGATAATAGGATATGAAATGTATTATAATAAACAATAGGAGTCGGGGGGTAAGATAGATATGAAAATGGATGTAATAGGATATGAAAGATGATAATAAACAATAAGAGTCGGTAGGGGTAAGATAGATATGTAAAAGGGGATAATAGCGATTGAAATGTATATAATAAAACAATAGGAGTCGGGTAGCGGGTAAGATAGATATGTAAATTGGGAGATAATAGAGATAATGAAATGTATTATAATAAACAATGGAGTCCGTAGTAGTAGCAGTAGATAGATATGTAAATGGGGATAATAGAGTATTGAAATGTATTATAATAACCAAAGGAGCGGTAGGGTGAAGATAGATAGTAAATGTGGGTTAGGGGGTATGATATGAAATGTATATAATAAACAATAGGAGCGTTCGTATAGCAGTAGTAGATAGTTAAATGGGGTTACGAGATATGAAATGTATTATAATAAACAATAGGAGTCGGTCTGGGTAAGATTAGACTGTAATAGGGGATAAGTAGAGATTTGAAATAGTATTATAATAAACAATAGGAGTCGGTAGGGGTAAGATAGAATTGTAAATAGGATAATAGAGACGTGAAACGGATTATAATAAACAATAGGTGTCGGTAGGGGTAAGAATAGATATGTAAATGGGGATAATGAGATATGACTGTATTATAATAAACAATTGGAGTCGGGGTAGCGGTAAGATTGATATGTAAATGGAGATAATAGAGATACGAAATGTTTATAATAAACAATAGGAGTCGGTTAGGGGTAAGACAGATTGGTAAAATGAGATAATAGAGAATGAAAATGTATTATAATAATCAATAGGAGGCTGGTAGGGGTAAGATAGATAGGTAAATGGGGATAATAGAGATATGAAATGCATTATAATAAACAATAGGACTAGGTAAGGGTAAGATAGATATGTAAATGGGGGGGGATAATAGAGATACGAAATGTATTATAATAAACAATAGGAGTCTGTAGGGGTAAGATAGATACGTAAATGGGATAATAGAGTACGAATGGTTATATAAACATAGGTGGAGGGGTAAGATAGATACGTAAATGGGGATAGATAATAGAGATACGAAATGTATATATAAAACAATGGAGTCGGTAGGGGTAAGATAGATACTGAAATGGGGATAGTAGAGATAGAAGATTATAATAAACAATAGGGCGTCGGTAGGGGTAAGATAGATATGTAAATGGGGATAGTAGAGATACGAACTGTATTTAATAAACAATAGGAGTCGGTAGCGGTAAGATAGAATGTAAATGGGGATAGTAGAGATACGAAATGTATTTAATAAACCAATAGGCAGTCGGGTCAGCGGTAAGATAGATATGTAAATGGTGATAGAGTAGAGATACGAAAGTATTATAATAAACAATAGGAGCGGTAGGGGTAAGATAGATATGTAAATGGGGATAGTAGAGATACGAATGTATTAAAATAACAATAGGAGTCGGTAGTAGGGGTAAGATAGATATGTAAATTGGGGATAGTAGAGATACGAAATGTATTATAATAAACAATAGAGCGGTAGGGGTAAAAGAGAGTTTGAAAGGGATATGGTGTTTTAAAAAGGATGAAAGGGGGTGGGTGGGGAGATGGGGGTAAAAGAAGGGGGTGGGGGTGAAGATGGGGGGGTGGGGGTATGTACGGGGGGAAAGGGGGGGGGAGGGAGGGGGGGAGGCGAAGGGGTTGGTGAGCAGGAGGGAAGGAGGAAGTGATAGAAGAAAGAGGGAAAGAGGAAGGAGGGCGGAAGGGCGGGCGGGTGTATTATATTTAAATGGGGATAATTGAGATACGAAAGTATTATAATAAACAAAGGAGTCGGTTGGGGTAAGATAGATATGGAATGGGGAATAATAGAGATTTGAAAGTATTATAATAAACAATAGGAGTCGGTAGGGGTAAGATAGATATGTAAATGGGGATAATTGAGATTTGAATGTATTAATAAACAATAGGGTCGTGGTAGGGGTAAGATAGATATGTAAATGGGGATAATAGAGATTTGAAATGTATTAGAATAAAAATAGGAGTCGGTAGGGGTAGATAAGATATGTAATGGGGATAATAGAGATATGAAATGTATTTAATAAACAATAGGAGTCGGTGGGTAAGATAGATAGTAAATGGGGATAATAGAGATACGAAATGTTTATAATAAACAAGAGGAGTCGGTGGTTAGCGGTAAGAAGAAGTAAATGGGAGATATAGAGATATGAAATGTATTATAATAAACAATAGGAGTCGGTTAGCGGTTAAGATAGATATGTAAATGGGAATAATAGAGATATGAAATGTATTATAATAAAAAATAGGAGTCGGTAGGATAAGATAGATATGTAAATGGGATAATAGAGATATGAAATGTATTATATAAAATAGGGCGTCCGGTAGGGTAGCGATAGATACGTAAATGGGGATAAAGAGATACGAAATGTATTATAATAAACAATAGGAGTCGGTAGGGGGTGGGTAGGATAGATATGTAAATGAGATAATAGAGATACGAAATGTATTATAATAAACAATAGAGTCGGTAGGGGTAAGATAGATATGTAAATGGGGATAATAGAGATACGCAATGTATTATAAAAAACAATGGAGTCGGTAGGGGTAAGACAGATATGTAAATGGATATAATAGAGATATGAAATGTAATATATAACAAATAGGAGTCGGTACCGGTAAGATAGATCATGTAAATGGGGATAATAGAGATATTGAATGACGAGTTTTATATAACAATAGGAGTCTGGGAGGTAAGATAGATATGTAAATGGGATAATAGAGTACTGAATATGTATTATATAAACAATGAGGAGTCGGTGGTAGGGGTAAGAAGATATGTAAATGGGGGATAATAGAGATAGAAATGTATTAGAATAAAACAATTGGAGTCGGTAGGGTCTGGTAAGTAATTAAGATTGTTATAATGGTGAAAATAGAGATACGAAAGATTATTAAGATCAACAATAGGAGTCGGTAGGGGTAATGATAGATATGTAAATGGTGATAATAGAGATACGAAATGGTATTATAATAAACATAGGAGGTCGGTAGGTGTTGTAAGAGTAGATAGTAAATGGGGATAATAGAGATAGCGAATGAGTATCAATAAATAATAGGAGTCGGTTAGAGGTAAGATAGATATGTAATGGAGGATAATAGAGATATGAATGGTAGATAATAACAATAGGAGTCGGTTAGGGGTAAGATAGAATTGTACAAAGGGGATAATAGAGATATGAATGTATTTAATAAACAATAGGAAGCGGTAATAGGTAAGCATGATAGATAGTAAATGGGATAATAGAGATATTGAAAATGATTATAATAACAATAGGAGTCGGTAGGTACGGAAGAGGGTAAGATAGATATGTAAATGGGGATAATAGAGATATGAAATGTATTATAATAAACAATAGGAGTCGGTAGCGGAAAGATTGGCGGATCTCCGAACGAACAACCGTTTTGGGTGATAAAGTGCCTACATACGGGCCGATTATCATCCGAAACATTCGTACACATCGTGTGTCGCGGGTTGGGACCCGCTATCGCATATGTATACGAACTTTAAAACTGCCTATGATATGTAGGTAGATGACAAACAGTCCCAACCCAATTGTGGATCGGCAATCTGGGGGAGGGGCTATTTATGGGAACAGCTAATTGGTGCTGATAGGAAACCATGGGCCGTATTTTTAAAGGCACGGTACATCAATTTAATAGGATCATCTCACCTGATTCAGATGTAGTGCCCCATCCGCTTATCCAGCATTTCTGCCCAGATGTCCATGGCATCCCGGGATTGGGTAAACACACGGGTGCTACAGTGTCTGGGGAACAAAAACATGCAGTGCTGTGTGCAGTGTCTATTATAATGGGATCTATAGGATATGAGCAATGCTCACTAGACAGCTTTTATATTTAAAGGGAAGTGGGTGCGTAGCAATCTTACCCAGTGGGTACGTTCTAGCTAATCACAGTCACTGAGGCCAATTTTACTCAAACTTGGTCCATTTGACAAAATAAATGTAACATGTTTCAACTCTTTAACCATCGCAATGCTGTACATGCAGACAACACTTGGTCTACAAAGAGAAGGCTGCAAATACGTTGCAATGTGAATGCTAAGGTGACAGGTCAGGGGCAAATGCAGGATTTCAGGAATCCGGTATGTGGGTGTGATACTTTTTCATAGTAACATAGTAACATAGTAACTTAGTAATTAAGGTTGAATAAAGACATTCGTCCATCAAGTCCAACCTATTCCCTTTTTTTTTTTTTTTTTTTTAACCCTACCTAACAGTTGATCCAGAGGAAGGCAAAAAACCCCAGCTAAAAAAGGGGGGGGGGGGGAAATTCCTTCCTGACTCCAAACGGCAATCGGAAAGTATCCCTGGATCAACCAGATCTATATGCATTAATACCAGTAATTCTCAATATTTTTTAGTTTTAGAAACTTATCCAGGCCTTTTTTAAAGTTATTCAATGAACTTGCCATTACCACCTCTGCTGGAAGACAGTTCCACAGTTTCACCGTTCTCACTGTAAAGAAACCTCTCCTAACTTGAAGATGAAACTTCTTTTCTTCCAACCTTAAAGGATGTCCACGAGTCCTCTGATATGACCTATTAGTGAACAATGCACCAGATGGTGGTTGCGCAATCAGCGTGCCACTAAAATGTAAGCCACACCCACATTAAAGGACATCTGCATTGTCCAAGTTCCCCCGATCTTTATTTACTTTCCCTCTCTCCTCCACCACGCTGCCCAGCCCTCTGCTTGCATGGAACTGCAAGCAGGGGGCAGCACCGGCAGCTGCGTCTGTGATTGGCTGAGAGGCAGCCAATCACAGATGCGGCTGCTGGCAGTTCAGAATGTCGGAGGAGAGAGGGAAGGTAAGTAAAGTTCGGGGGAGGCTCTGGAAAATATATTATAGCGGTTGGGGCTGGGGGAACTAGCTCTACTATATGTACACGGGGATTTACACTAGGGGGAGGGAGAACAAAACGGGTGGGAGTGGGAGGGAGGGGAGGGCTGCTCTAAGCAAGCCAAAAACCTCTGAGAGGACAGCTCATAGGTGGAAACAATTTCCCTGGTGGCCAAGCTCCTGGTGGTCAGTTTTCTGGACTTTGGGGGAACTTTACAGGAGAACCATTTGGAGCAGGGATGTAAGGTAAGGATTTTTATGGTTTTTTTGGGCCGTTATAGTTTTGGGGGTGGACATGCCCTTTAAAGAACAATTAAACTTTACTTTGTACTGTACAGTAATACTTACCTTAAAGTTTCCCTCTGCGTTCCATTCCACCCCTTTGCCAGTGACCGTCCGCGATGTCAGATTGTGTCTTCCCATTGGCTACAACGCAGACTGTGGAAGAAGACTAGAATGCAGAGGGAAACTTAATATAGGTAAGTACAACTGTTAGGTAAAGTATCCAGGGGTGAGGACTAAGCGTTTTAGATCCTCACCCTGGGTACTACTAATTGGAGTAAGAAACGCAGCGAGGGGAAGGCCCCTAGTATTTCTAAGACCCAGAAAACTCAACAAGCTGCTAACAGGAAGAACCAATATCAGTATTGTGCCAGAACAGCAGGTAACCATGTTCTCTTTTTATAAAACCGCGGAATCAGAAAGTTCGATACTGCAGAGGCGGTCATACATTTACAACTGTGACTAAACATTATCGTCTGCCATTGTACAATACTAATATGGTATTGTGTAGGAGAAACCGCATGGTAGTACAATACCATGTCATACCGGTGAGACACAACTGCAAATGTGTGACCACGAAAACAACTCTCATTAAAGGCGCGGGGCCCCATGTGTTAGCCCAGCAGGTGGACCAGGTTTGTGTGAAATAGTCAGTGGCTATACAAGGGGAGAGTGGGTCTTGTTTAAAAAAGACAAAACTTTGCTTAAAGGAAGAAAAAATAATCCTATGACGTCTATGTGCATTTGATATAGTTATAGATAATTTTATTCTCTCTTTCCTTGGATGCCATTTTTATGAGCTTGCACAAGCTCAGAGAAGGCAGCTAGGGAAAGTCAGCCATTGGCTGTTACACCCATGACAGCTACTAACGGGAAGAACCAGGAAGCAGAAAGTGAGGTAACAGGCTGCTTTTCAGGTTAGACTTACATCTCTATAGCAGTTTGTGGGGTGATTAACATATATCCATTCCAAATTTAAGTGACATCATTGGAAATCCCACCCTCTTCCTTTATTGGTCCCATAAATTTATCAAAATAAATAGGGGGTTGATTTGCTCACTCCGCAACTTCCAGCTGGAGGAATGTGAGACTTCAAGGCATCTCTAAATAGCAAGCAAGTAAATTGGAAATATGAAATTTGAGATGTTTAGGTAACAAACCTGGGCGTCTTATTGCAATAGCTAACACATGGAATGGAAATAAATCCACTAACGTAATAGTAGTATAATGTGACTGGTCAGTCTATCCAATGTAATATCAGAATAGACTTCTGGGTAATATCCATGTTTCCATGGTAGCAGGATGTAATATCAAAATAGACTTCTGGGTAATATCCATGTTTCCATGGTAGCAGGATGTAATATCAGAAGAGACTTCTCGATAATATCCATGTTTCCATGGTAGCAGGATGAAATATCAGAAGAGACTTCTGGGTAATATCCATGTTTCCATGGTAGCGGTTGTAATATCAGAAGAGACTTCTTGGTAATATACATGTTTCCATAATATAAACACTTACTGTTAAATACCAATGACACGGTAAGTTTTAATAGCCCGATATCATTGTTATATGTAGTTGTATCAAACTCAGGGTGTATGAGCACGCGTTCCACTGTGTAACTCCCACTATAATTGGTTGGGAATGACAGGATTCCCACAAATACTCTAAATGCAGAAGGAATGGAGGTGAGCCTAAGGGGAAGTAGAAAACACAAGTGATTTAATTTCTCACTATACAGTGTATCAAGCACATAATCAACCATATGATAGAGATGAACTTACTGAAATCCTCAAAATCTGGTCCAAAACCCATTAAAGCAGGATTTTTCTAATTTAACCCTGCCTTTAATTTTACCCTGTCTTTAATTTAACCCCGCCTTTAATTTAACCTTTAATTTAACCCCACCTTTAATATAACCTTTAATTTAACCCCGCCTTTAATTTAACTCCACCTTTAATTTAACCCCGCCTTTAATTTAACCTTTATTTTAACCCGTCTTTAATTTAACCCCGCCTTTAATTTAACCTTTAATTTAACCCCGCCTTTAATTTAACTTTTAATTTAACCCCGCCTTTAATTTAACCTTTAATTTAACCCCGTCTTTAATTTAACTCCACCTTTAATTTAACCCCGCCTTTAATTTAACCTTTAATTTAACCCCGCCTTTATTTTAACCCGCCTTTAAGTTAACCTTTAATTTAACCCCGCCTTTAATTTAACTCCGCCTTTAATTTAACCCCGCCTTTAATTTAACCTTTAATTTAATTTCCGAGAATTCTGTGTATCGGATCTGAAATGAAACCAGTTTCTCTACATATGGAAAATAATTATTCTCTTCCTAAATTTACTGTATGTCTGGGGGAGATTATTAACAGACAGTTATATAAATGTTATAACCTGGGTTAAAAAGCCTCGTAAACTATACAGGCACAAGTCACATTCCAATATGGATTACTACCAGTTATGAAGGTCAAGCCTTCTTTCAGGTTGCCGGATATTCCCCGAGCCATTTCAGGAGGGGTGTATCAGGAGGCATGGTGAGGTGGAGAGTGGGTGTGGCGGATGCCAGTTCCATCCCTACGGCAGGACTGTGGGATTCCCTGCTGTCGGGACAATCCCGTCCAAAAAGAGATACCTAGAAATCCTGGGCTTTAGTGTACTTGGCAAATCAATTGCATTTCATAGATGTGACAGGTCACATGACAAAGGTCTTTTGTGAATTTGGAACCACCAAGACACGTTTATTCCACAGTTGAACTCAATGAAAATCTCATCTGTTCTAAATTTAATTTGATAATTATTAATAATCCTACAGTATATATTAAACCCCTAAGTGCTGCGTCCATTCCAGGAGGCACGGACGCAGGACAACTATACTTACCTTACCCACTGTCCACCGATGGTAAGTTCACGGAGCGAGGGCCTAAACCACCAGCTCCTTACTGCTGGGTTCATCTATGATTTGGAATACTGGCTGGGAATTTTTTTTTTTTTTTTACCAATACTTACCCATAAACGCAATGAGCAGCCGTCAGTATCCAATTCTTATTGATGATCGATCCACCACACACGCCTATCCCTCTTCCAGTTTGAAACACAACCAATACTTGCCACGGCCAATCTCCAGATGAAGCAGGAGCTCCGCCTACTATTCTACTTTCCACTTTGGAGGAGAGTCCGCAATCTAGAATAAGAGACAATTAGTAGTTGGACTGGATAGAAAAATTCAAGATGTCAACTAAATAGGAGATTCAGAAAGACATTAGAAAGGCAGGGTCAGACCAGGGTACGGGGGTTGGGGGGTTAGATACAAGGGGAAGGGGAGAATGAAAATAATTAATAACCTCAAGGAGACACAGGAGTAAGACAGATATGGATTTTGGTATAATGTTCTGATTAAAATTATGTAACTTTCTATGATGGTTTCCAGAGGCAGCTTTATAAATTCCTTAAATTGTGCAAAGGAATTTTAACGATTTAGGGTGCGGTACAAGGTGTGGAAATCTAGTGACCTGCACGACCAAGTGCTGGATGGGTCCTATGAAAGTTTATATTCTCTAAAGAACATAATTGTTCTGATGTAACACTTACTTATACAACGCAGTGAAACCACATTCTTAGTGCTGCAGGTAGAACTGAAAATAAGAACAAGGAGAATTTTAGATTATATCCTACTAAATGCCTTTATCATATATTAAGTGTTATATATATAAATCTCCATATAAACAATGTGAAATATATGTATATCCCGTAATGCACGATGTGTATAATCCACCCATCCCCTCTCCAGAGGTCTCCAATCAGCTGTTTTTAAACAGCTGATCGTGCGTATGAAAAAAACATATGCATAAATAAATTAATAACGATAACGTGTTTTTATGTCATTTTTTAACCATTAAAACCTTTTAAATAAAATACCTGTATTGAAGATTTCGGTACAACTTTCCAGTAATACTACTTTTTGTGAGAGTTAAAAATCCATTGTTTGAATCTTGCGACATCGTATTACTTTTCAAATAACTGTCCCTGGAAAAAAGGAAAGATGGAAGATTTAATTTAAAGATTTGAAGCAGAAATAATAGTACAGTCGAACTGATAAATGAAATATTGTTTATTTGCATGATTTTTTTGGGATGACCATCCAATTTTACCATGTATCGGTTGGTCTTCATGAAAAACTGGAGGGTTTATTTATGGGTGGCCACTGATCTCGACTGCGTATATGTTGGAAAATCAAGTTGGAATGTTGGAAAATCACACAAACTGTCTCGACCAACGGTATTTTGTCACGGCCAACCACTCGCTAGTGGCGAACGGTCAGTCTTAGGAGAGAGTGCCCAAACTACTGGACTACAATATCAGCACTTTAGTTAGTTACCCTGCCCCCAGCCTCTCTTTCAATTGACTCCTACCTCTTTAAACACCAGAACAATAAATCATTTTTTAGAGCTGTCAAGAAACTCCTCCGGTCCGAAATCCGAATGATCCATCCGAATCCGGATTATGGGACTTCGGAGCACATTTTCGATAATTTTAGAATGTACTGAACTATTTTCGATAATTTTAGATGTATCTGACTAATTTTCGATAATTTTAGAATGTACTGAACTTTTTCGATAATTTTTAGAATGTACTGAACTATTTTCGTAATTTTTTTTGAATGTACTAAACTATTTTCGATATTTTAGAATGTACTGAACTTTTTCGATAATTTTTAGAATGTACTGAACTACTTTCGATAATTTTTAGAATGTACGAACTATTTTCGATAATTTTAGAATGTACTGAAACTTTTTCGATAATTTTTAGAATGTACTGAACTATTTTCGATAATTTTAGAATGTACTGAACTATTTTCGATAATTTTTAGAATGTACTAAACTATTTTCGATAATTTTAGAATGTACTGAACTATTTTCGATAATTTTTAGAATGTACTGAACTATTTTCGATAATTTTTAGAATGTACTGAACTATTCGATAATTTTTAGAATGTACTGAACTATTTTCGATAATTTTTAGAATGTACTCGAACTATTTTCGATAATTTTAGAAGTGTACTGAACTATTTTCGATAATTTTGAATGTACTGAACTATTTTCAGATAATTTTTAGAATGTACCTATAAAACTATTTCGTAATTTTTAGAATGTACGAAACTATTTTCGATAATTTTTAGAATGTACTGAACTATTTTCGATAATTTTAGAATGTACTGACTATTTTCGATAATTTTTAGAATGTACTGAACTATTTTCGATAATTTTTAGAATGTACTGAACTATTTTCGATAATTTAGAATGACTGAACTATTTCGATAATTTTTAGAATGTACTGAACTATTTTCGATAATTTTTAGAAGTACTGAACTTTTCGAAATTTTTAGAATGTACTGAACTATTTTCGATAATTTTTAGAATGTACTGAACTATTTTCGATAATTTTTAGAATGTACTGAACTATTTTCGATAATTTTTAGAATGTACTGAACTATTTTCATTAATTTTTGAAAATAGCATCAAACGCTCGAAAATCCTTGAAAATACGATCGGAAACTCGAAAATGGTCTCCGACCGTATTTTCGAACGCTCAAGGCTATTTTCATAAATTATCGAAAATAGCTCCTTATATACGAAAATTCGTTCCGGTTTCAGATTTTCGGATCTTTGGGATTTTCTCAAGATCCGGGAATCCGAAAATGGAACCAAACTAGTGAGTTTCGTCCATCTGTACGCGCTTGTATTGTAAGCTCTTCGGAGGAGAATAACCCCTAGGGCGTCAAGGAAAGCCGCACCTATAATCATCCGTAACTTTAATGTTACTGTTTAATGTTTATATTCATTCATTTGATCTAGTTAGATGTCTGCTTGCACTTGTCCCCTTGTCCATATAATTGCGCATTATAAATAAACAAATCCATACAATACAAAATGAAGACTGTGTACAAAGTTGAAACTGACTTGTATCCAATGTCCTGGCAGGTAGACTTTCCAATGATATCGTTCCAGTTGTCATAACACACTGGCAGCCATTTTGATGTTGAAGCGTAATAGGCCTGCAGCTGAAAGTTTTGTCCGTACAGTCGAACTGGAGAATAAAATCATTAGATTATTGCAATTGGATTTTTTTTTATAAATAACTCAAAAGCCCCAACTGTCTAAAAGAAGGGTCTGTGAGTATATCCCACATTTAATGTACTGGGGGGGTTGTTTTTACATCTTGTCACGGTCACTACGCACCACAAAATTGTTCATCTTCTCCATTAGGACACTGGACAGTCCCATCACACCACTGGGAAGTGAGAACACAGCTTAAAGTGGTTCCGCATCTCATTGGACAAGGAAGAGTAGTAACAGCAACTCTGGATGATGATGCAGATGCTGCGGGCAAAAAAACAAGGGTCCTTGATTAGTTACACAGAGATATAAAGCACACAGAGCATGAAAAAAGAAATCGCAGAGGGGCAAACAACAGAAGCATTATCCACTGAAAAGAAAACAAAACTTTTAATGCTGTATTTTTGCATTAAATAGACAGTTGATGCATCAATAAAGGGCAACTGCAGTGCTGTTGCTCCTCCCTCTCCTGGCCCAGGGCCTAACCAATGTGAAGACACTCTCTGCAAGAAGTGATTTTCCCATTGGATAGATTGCAGACTGAGGGGGGGCAGAGATTGAACTATACAGTTGTCCTTTAAAACCAGCATGTATCTTTAAGGACATGTCCACCCCCAAAACTAAAATTGAACCCACTACTGGCCCCACTGTGTAGTGTTAAAAATACTTACCTCCTGATGTTTCTTCTACAGTGCCTGTCCAAAGTTAGGAAAAGAGAAGAGTAGGAGCTGTCTGTGTGACATCCGGTCCCTGCTACTTCCTTGTCCTCCTGGAGGACTCAGACGTGCAGAAAAATTAAGTTTGTGGGGTGGGCACCTTAAGGCTATTTACACATAGGAGGATATTTTGGCCCTACTGATATTTTAGTATTTGGATGATCAGGCTGAAATATCAGTGGTACTATTTTGTCTGACGCCAACTGATGTCAGTATTTTTTTAGTTCAAAGCTACCGAAAGTTCAACTGAGCATGTCTGTAAATTTCTGCCCATCGTCTGGTCTCCAATGAACTGCTCGATTGGTCTCACAAAATATCTGCCTCACTGTCTGTATCTACCTAGCCTTAATATGCCCTTTATTTTATTTGTATCTTAGCTCTAGGGCCACCTGTACATGGCCAATAAGATATACAGTAAATGCATTTTACTTTTAAATATCTTCCTGTATTTCTTCTGCATCTGAAAATACAATAGAAAGAATGTGGGATCACTGAATCCTGATAGTGAATTCCAATTAAACATCTTAGAGGTGCTACTGATCTGATAAAAAATAAATACAAACTAAGAAAAGATAATCAATGTACATTCCTAGTCCCCATACAATATCACACTGTGTCCTTCCATACATTATAATCAATGTACATTCCTAGTCCCCATACAATATCACACTGTGTCCTTCCATACATTATAATCAATGTACATTCCTAGTCCCCATACAATATCACACTGTGTCCTTCCATACATTATATCAATGTACATTCCTAGCCCCATACAATATCACACTGTGTCCTTCAACATTTAATCAATGTACATTCCTAGTCCCCATACAATATCACACTGTGTCCTTCCATACATTATAATCAATGTACATTCCTAGTCCCCCAAATATCACACTGTGTCCTTCCATACATTATAATCAATGTACATTCCTAGTCCCCATAACAATATCACACTGTGTCCTTCCATACATTATAATCAATGTACCATTCCTAGTCCCCATACAATATCACACTGTGTCCTTCCATACATTATAATCAATGTACATCCTAGTCCCCATACAATATCACACACTGTGTCCTTCCATACATATATCAATGTACATCCTAGACCCCATACAATATCACACGTGGTCCTTCATACATTATAATCAATGTACATTCCTAGTCCCCATACAATATCACACTGTGTCCTCCAACATATAATCAATGTACATTCCTAATCCCCATACAAATCACACGTGTCCTTCCATACATTATAATCAATGTACATTCCTAGTCCCCATACAATATCACACTGTGTCCTTCCATAAATTATAATCAATGTACATTCCTATACCCCATACAATATCACACTGTGTCCTTCCATACTTATAATCAATGTACATTCTCGTACCCCAACATATCACACTGTTCCTTCCATACATTATAATCAATGTACATTCCTAGTCCCCATACAATATCACACGTGTGTCCTTCCATACATTATAATCAATGTACTTCCTAGTCCCCATACAATATCACACTGTGTCCTTCCATACATTATAATCAATGTACATTCTAGTCCCCATACAATATCACACTGTGTCCTTCATACTTATAATCAATGTACATTTCTAGCCCCATACCATATCACACCGTGTCCTTCCATACATTATAATCAATGTACATTCCTAGTCCCATACAATATCACACACTGTGTCCTTCCATACATTATAATCAATGTACATTCCTAGTCCCCATACAATATCACCCTGTGTCCTTCCATACCTATAATCAATGTACATTCCTAGACCCCATACAAATATCACACTGTGTCCTTCATAACATTATTATCAATGTACATTCCTAGACCCATACAATATCACACTGTGTCCTTCCATACATTTAATCAATGTACATTCCTGTCCCCATACAATATCACACTGTGTCCTTCCATAACATTATATCAGTACATTCCTAGTCCCCATACAATATCACACTGTGTCCTTCCAACATTATAATCCATGTACATTCCTAGTCCCCATACAATATCACACTGTGTCCTTCCATACATTATAATCAAGTGTACATTCCTAGTCCCCATACAATATCACACTGTGTCCTCATACATTATATAATGACATTCCTAGTCCCCATCAATATCACACTGTGTCCTTCCATACATATAATCAATGTACATTTAGTCCCCATACGATATCACACTGTGGTCCTTCCATACATTATATCAATGTACATTCCTAGTCCCATACATATCAACACTGTGTCCTCCATAACTTATAATCAATGTACATTCCTAGTCCCCATACATATCACACTGTGTCCTTCCTATCATTATAATCCATGTACATTCTAATCCCCATACAATATCACACTGTGTCCTTCCAACATTATAATCAATGTACATTCCTAGTCCCCATACAATATCACACTGTGTCCTTCCATCATATTATAATCAATGTACATTCCTAGCCCCATACAATATCACACTGTGTCCTTCCATACATTATAATCAATGTACATTCCTAGTCCCCATACAATATCACACTGTGTCCTTCCATACATTATAATCAAGTACATTCCTAGTCCCCATACAATATCACACTGTGTCCTTCCATACATTATAATCAAGTACATTCCTAGTCCCCATACAATATCACACTGTGTCTCCATACATTATAATCAATGTACATTCCTAGTCCCCATATACAATATCACACTGTGTCCTTCCATACATTATAATCAATGTACATTCCTAGACCCCATACAATATCACACGTGTCCTTCCATACATTATAATCAATGTACATTCCTAGCCCCAACAATATCACACTGTGTCCTTCCATACATTATAATCAATGTACATTCCTAGACCCCTACAATATCACACTGTGTCCTTCCATACATTATAATCAATGTACATTCCTAGTCCCCATACAAATCACACTGTGTCCTTTACATAATATAATCAATTACATTCCTAGTCCCCATACAATATCACACTGTGTCCTTCCATACATTATAATCAATGTACATTCCTAGTCCCATACAATATCACCCTGTGTCCTTCCATACATTATAATCAATGTACATTCCTAGCCCCATACATATCACACTGTGTCCTTCCATACATATAATCAATGTACATTCCTAGCCCAACAATATCACACTGTGTCCTTCCATACATTATAATCAATGTACATTCCTAGTCCCCATACAATATCACACTGTGTCCTTCCATACATTATAATCAATGTACATTCCTAGTCCCCATACAATATCACACTGTCCTTCCATACATTATAATCAATGTACATTCCTAGTCCCCATACAATATCACACCTGTGTCCTTCCATACATTATATCAAGTACATTCCTAGTCCCCATACAAAATCACACCGTGTCCTTCATACATTATAATCAATGTACATTCCTAGTCCCCATACAATATCAAACTGTGTCCTTCCATACATTATAATCAATGTACATTCCTAGTCCCCATACAATATCACACTGTGTCCTTCCATACATTATAATCAATGTACATTCCTAGTCCCATACAATATCACACTGTGTCCTTCCATACATTATAATCAATGTACATTCCTAGTCCCCATACAATATCACACTGTGTCCTCCATACATTATAATCAATGTACATTCCTAGCCCCAACAAATCACACTGTGCTTCCATAATTAAATCAATGTACATTCCTAGCCCCATACAATATCACACTGTGTCCTTCCATACATTATAATCAATGTACATTCCTAGACCCCATACAATATCACACTGTGTCCTTCCATACATTATAATCAATGTACATTCCTAGACCCCA
Organism: Hymenochirus boettgeri; assembly: GCA_019447015.1. Classification (NCBI taxonomy): domain Eukaryota; kingdom Metazoa; phylum Chordata; class Amphibia; order Anura; family Pipidae; genus Hymenochirus; species Hymenochirus boettgeri. Next base: position 17,827,561 of record CM033470.1, on the reverse strand, counting down.
TACAATATCACACTGTGTCCTTCCATACATTATAATCAATGTACATTCCTAGTCCCCATACAATATACACACTGTGTCCTTCCATACATTATAATCAATGTACATTCCTAGTCCCCATACAATATCACACCGTGTCCTTCCATACATTATAATCAATGTACATTCCTAGACCCCATACAATATCACACTGTGTCCTTCCAACATTATAATCAATGTACATTCCAGACCCATACATATCACACGTGTCCTTCCATACATTATAATTAATGTACATTCCTAGTCCCATACAATATCACACCGTGTCCTTCCATACATTATAATCAATGTACATTCCTGACCCCATACAATATCACACGTGTCCTTCCATACATTATAATCAATGTACATTCCTAGTCCCCATACAATATCACACTGTGTCCTTCCATACATTATAATCAATGTACATTCCTAGGCCCCACAATATCACACGTGGTCCTTCCATACATATTAATCAATGTACATTCCTAGTCCCCATACAATATCACACTGTGTCCTTCCATACATTATATCAATGTACATTCCTAGACCCCATACAATATCACACTGTGTCCTTCCATACATTATAATCAGTACATTCCATCCCCATACAATATACACTGTGTCCTTCCATACATTATAATCTGTACATTCTAGTCCCCATACAATATCAACACTGTGTCCTTCCATACATTATAATCAATATGTAAATTCCTAGGGCATATTATAAGTCGTAACTCCCGTTTCGGCCATACCATAAATCGCATTTCCCATTAGGCCCAAAGCCCGAAGTATACATATCACACTGTGTCCTTCCATACATTATAATCAATGTACATTCCTAGCCCCATACAATATCACACTGTGTCCTTCCATACATTATAATCAATGTACATCCTAGCCCATACAATATCACACTGTGTCCTTCCATACATTATAATCAATGTACATTCCTAGACCCCATACAATATCACACTGTGTCCTTCCATACATTATAATCAATGACATTCCTAGACCCCATACAATATCACATGTGTCCTTCCATACATTATAATCAATGTACATTCCTAGTCCCATACCATATCACCACTGTGTCCTTCCATACATTATAATCAAGTACATTCCTAGTCCCCATACAATATCACACTGTGTCCTTCACTACATATAATCAATGTACATTCCTAGCCCCATACAATATCACACTGTGTCCTTCCATACATTATAATCAATGACATTCCTAGACCCCATACAATATCACACTGTGTCCTTCCATACATTATAATAATGTACAGTTCCTAGTCCCCATACAATATCACACCGTGTCCTTCCATACATTATAATCAATGTACATTCCTAGACCCCATACAATATCACACCGTGTCCTTCCATACATTATAATCAATGTACATTCCTAGTCCCATACAATATCACACTGTGTCCTTCCATACATTTAATAATGTACATTCCTAGTCCCCATACAATATCACACATGTGTCCTTCCAACATTATAATCAATGTACATTCCTAGTCCCCATACAATATCACACTGTGTCTCCACATTATAATCAATGTACATTCCTAGACCCCATACAATATCACACTGTGTCCTTCCATACATTATAATCAATGTACATTCCTAATCCCCATACAATATCACACTGTGTCCTTCCATACATTATAATCCATGTACATTCCTAGTCCCCATACAATATCAAACTGTGTCCTTCCATACATTATAATCAATGTACATTCCTAGGGGCATATTTATAATGGTTCGTTAACTTTTCGCGGCCGTTTTCGCGGCCATTAACGCATAAATCGCATTTACCGCGATTTATAAAGGCCCGAAAACGGCCGCGAAAAGTTAACGAAGCGTTAACCTTTCGCGCCGATACTTACCTGTTACCGCCGCTTCTATTTTAAAGCGGGGGGTACTGGTTTCGCTCGGCTAGTATCGGCTGTTTTACTTCGCCACCTTGAAGGAGGCGAAGTCAGCCGATACTAACCTCCCGCGGGGGGATGGGCAGGCAACCCGGGCGGGTGGTCGCACCCGCCCGGGAGACACGCCCACCCGCCCACACCCCCCGCGGCGGCAGCGGCGACCACCCGCCGCCGCCGCCACTTCCCAGCAGCCCCTCCCAACCCGTTCCCCGTTCGCGGCAATCTCGGAACGGGAGGCTAGAAGGGGCTGCCGGGAAGGGGCCGCCAGCAGGTGGTCGCGACCACCCGCCGCGCACCCCCTCCCCGGCAACCCCTCCAAGCCCCCCGCCCCGGCCGCTCCCGGGGAGGGGGACGGGAGGGAGCCACTGGGGGGTGGAGGCTCCCTCCAGCGGGGGCCCTGAGAAGGGCCTTTTGGGGCTTAGGGGGTCCCGCAGCTCGAACCGGGACCCCCCTCCCCGCCCTTATAAGGGCCCTTGCGCACTGACAAGTGCCCTTGCGGCTCTTATAAGAGCCCTTTGGGGCTTAGGGGTCCCGCAGCTCGAAACAGGACCCCTCCCGGCCCTTGTAAGGGCCCTTGCGGCACTTACAAGTGCCCTTGCGGCACTATAAGTGCCTTTGGGGGGTCCCGCAGCTCGAACCGGGACCCCCAGTGCGGCTCTTAAAAGAGCCCTTGGGCGACGTCTTCGGGCTGGCGACACCAACCCCACTCAGGTCGCCGATGCCAGGCAGACTCACTGCGGCCGCAGTGAGCCGCTGGCACCGCCGGCTCAGCGGAGCGATGTTGGCAGCCGCTTCTTTCTTCTTTCTCAGCCATCTACTGCGATGGCATCTGAGTTCCGCGGCGGAAGCTCCTCTTTATATAGGTTGCAGAAATCATAATCCGTTCTGATTGGTCAATTTTTTAATACTTGCTTTACATTAACCAATCAGATTTCTGGAAAGTTCTGAAATCTGATTGGTTAATGTAAAGCAAGTATTAAAAATTGACAATCAGAAACGGATTATGGATTTCTGCAAACCTATATAAAGAGGAGCTTTCCGCCGCGGAACTCAGATGCCATCGCAGTAGAGTGCTGAAGAAAGGAAGAAAGAAAGAAGCGGCTGGCAACATCGGCTCCGCTGAGGCCGGCGCGGTGCCAGTGGGCTCACTGGCGGCCGCAGTGAGTCTGCCTGGCATCGGCGACCTGAGTGGGGTTGGTGTCGCCAGCCCGAAGACGTCGCGTCGGATCAAGACGCCGGCAACATCGGCCTCGTTGAGGTCGCCGGCGCCCGCCGGGGGTACCCCTGGCGGGCCGCAGGGGTACCCTCGGGGGGTCGGCGGCCTCGGCGGAGCTGGTGTCGCCGGGACTGGAAGAAAGAAGACGTCGCCCAAGGGCTCTTTTAAGAGCCGCACTGGGGGTCCCGGTTTCAGCTGCGGGACCCCCGCCAAAGGCACTTGTCAGTGCCGCAAGGGCCCTTGTAAGGGCCGGGGAGGGGGGTCCCGGTTCAAGCTGCGGGACCCCCTAAGCCCCAAAAGGCCCTTCTCAGGGCCCCGCTGGAGGGAGCCTCCACCCCCCCGCGGCTCCCTCCCGTCCCTCCCCGGGAGCGGCCGGGGCGGGGGGCTTGGAGGGTTGCCGGGGAGGGGGGTGCGTGGCGGTGGTCGCGACCACCTGCTGCGGCCCCTTCCCGGCAGCCCCTTCTAGCCTCCCGTTCCGAGATTGCCGCGAAAGGAGGGGAAGGGTTGGAGAGGGCTGCTGGGAAGTGGCGGCGGCGGCGGGTGGTCGCCGCTGCCGCCGCGGGGGGTGTGGGGCGGGGTAGGAGCAGCGTCGGGAAGGGATTTTAAGTCCCTTCGCGCGATACTATACAGTATCGCCGCGAAGGGGCTTAAAATTACGCAGCACATCGCGGGCCGCGATAGGTATCGCGGGAATACGCTCGCCGTTATAAATACGGCAATAGCGCTATTTTCGCGGCCGCGATGTGCGGCGCGGTAATTTTTTTGCGCTAACATCGTTCCTTTATAAATATGCCCACTAGTCCCATACAATATCACACTGTGTCCTTCCTACATTATAATCAATGTACATTCCTAGACCCCATACAATATCACACTGTGTCCTTCCATACATTATAATCAATGACATTCCTAAATCCCCAATAAATATCACACTGTGTCCTTCCATACATTTAATCCATGTACATTCCTAGTCCCCATACAATATCACACTGTGTCCTTCCATACATTATAATCAATGTACATTCCTAGTCCCCATACAATATCACACTGTGTCCTTCCATACATTATAATCAATGTACATTCCTAATCCCATACAATATCACACTGTGTCCTTCCATACATTATAATCCATGTACATTCCTAGTCCCCATACAATATCACACTGTGTCCTTCATACATTATAATCAATGTACATTCTAGTCCCCATACAATATCACACTGTGCCCTTCCATACATTATAATCAATGTACATTCCTAGCCCCATACAATATCACACGTGTCCTTCCATACATTATAATCAATGTACATTCTAGTCCCCATACAATACACATGTGTCCTTCCATACATTATAATCAATGTACATTCCTAGGCCCATACGAATATCACACCTTGTCCTTCCATACATTATAATCAATGTACATTCTAGTCCCCATACGATATCACACTGTGTCCTTCCATACATTATAATCAATGTACATCTAGTCCCCATACGATATCACACTGTGTCCTTCCATACATTATAATCAATGTACATTCCTAGTCCCCATACAATATCACACTGTGTCCTTCCATACATTATAATCAATGTACATTCCTAGTCCCCATACAATATCACACTGTGTCCTTCCATACATTATAATCAATGACATTCCGTCCCCATACAATATCACACTGTGTCCTCCATACATTATAATCAATGTACATTCCTAGTCCCCATACAATATCACACTGTGTCCTTCCATACATTATAATCAATGTACATTCCTAGACCCCATACAATATCACACTATCTGTGTCCTTCCATACATTATAATCAATGTACATTCCTAGACCCCATACAATATCACACTGTGTCGTCCATACATTATAATCAATGTACATTCCTAGTCCCCATACAATATCAACTGTGTCCTTCCATACATTATAATCAATGTACATTCCTGCCCATACAATATCACACTGTGTACTCCATACATTCTAATCAATGTACATTCCTAGTCCCCATACAATATCACACTGTGTCATTCCATACATTATAATCAATGTACATTCCTAGACCCCATACAATATCACACTGTGTCCTTCCATACATTATAATCAATGTACATTCCTAGACCCCATACAATATCACACTGTGTCCTTCCATACATTATAATCAATGTACATTCCTAGTCCCCATACAATATCACACTGTGTCCTTCCATACATTATAATCAATGTACATTCCTAGGTCCCATACAATATCACACTATCTGTGGTATCGTCACTGGTATCGGTTCCCATAGCCGTTAGTGAGTGGGTGGTGGCAGTGTTTTATATACCTGGTAAGTGGTATATGGTAAGTGATGACCCTGTGAGCTGGGAAAGCTCCATATGGTCTGAGGTTGAGAGCTGTAGTTCCGTCACATAGGCCCCTTACCAAATCCTACTATCTTTGCACTTGCATACATTACACAAGCGCACAAATTGTGTATCATATAGGACCTAGAAATGTACACTGATTATATTTTCTTTATTTCTCTGTCGGTATATTTGTCTTTCAATATTATTGAATTATCTATTTAACTATCTTGTTTTACAGTTGGTTGTACCTCCTAATATAACTGTTTACCCCAACCCCTCCTATTTACCCACAGCAAAGAGTATAGTCAGTAAAAACTGAATGAATGAAACTGAACAATACTTGTTATTAAATTCTATAATAATTGCAAAAAGTTTTGCAGGCTGTTAATTACATTAATGCTTAAAGGGCATGTCCACCCCACAAACTATAATTTAACCCACCACTGGCCCCGGTATTGCTGTAAGAAACTCCACACTCTGTTTATTATGTATTACCTGTGTATGTAATATGTATGACTTTGTATAACATGTATTACCCTGCATGTAATGTATGACTATGTAATTGCAAAGCGCCACGGAAGATGCTGGCGCTATATAAATCAATAATAATAATAATATTAATAGTGTATGGCCTGCGTAAGATATAAGGGACAGAGGCAAATTAATGCATGTGCCTGCATGTTACTCTATGGTTACTTCCTGATCCTTATAGAACTGTAAGTTTAACAATTGTGGTTTAATGTAACTAGAAACTTTTTATTCACATCAACCTTTCTTCTAGAGCTATTTCCTGTGTATTCTCAGGCTACATACAGGTTGATATTTCCACTGCCCAGTGCAATATTTTGGTTGATTGAGTCAACATATTGCTTGGAATTTCACAATGGTCAATATTTTTCACCCGATTTATTAGGCAAAATCAATAAAATATTGGATTGTACAAATCAGTAATTTTTGCCCAGTTGCATGGTCTTCAATTGGCCATGAGATTGGTTGTGCCAGAATATGAGAGGTACTGTCTTGTATGTATGTATGTATAGTTTATTTATAAAGTGCCACTTGGGGACCCAGCGTTCAGTACACAAATATCTAAATTATATAAATAGAAGTGCTAAAGCTTAATTCTCACTCAACAGACTACCAATAGGTTTCTTGATTGGTAATCTGTCTAAAGGGAATATTAGGCTGGAGTTAGACTGTACAGGCTTAACCTTAGGCTAGGTACACACGGGCATATGTTTTGGGCTGATCGGTCAGTTGTAGTTTAAGTAGTCACTTCTGATCTTTTAGGCACGATTGTGTGGTTCATAGAAGACCATCAGATTGGCCATAATTTTCCGACTGTTCTGATCGTCCTTTTGTATGATTTGGGCAAAAATAATTATCAAATGTTTTCAGTCACTCAGTAATGCAGATTTTTCAGGCCAACCGACCAAAATACTGAAATACCAGTTGGTTGGCTCAAAAGATCTGCTTGTGTGAACACAGTCCGGGTCTGTAAACACCAGCCGATATTTTCAGACGACCGACCAATTCACGGTACTTTCGGTCGGTTGGCCAAAAATATCGGCTGGTGTGGGCCGGCCGTGTTGGAAAATTACGATCGATTGCGCAGTTCCCTATGGGAAGGCACGATCGATCATTCACATTTTTGACCGCGGACGAATTTGCAGCGACTGACGGACATTTGTCCTGGACGAGCGCTCACTCAGGACAAATAGTCCCTTGTGTGTACCCAGCCTTATCTGACCTTAGATTGAATAATGACACTATTCACCGCTCACCACAAGACTTTTCATCTTCTCCATTAGGACACTGGATTTTTCCATCACACCACTGGGAGGCAGAAACACAGATTCCACTGGATCCACATTCCCTTTCACAGCGTCGATCTGCCATCATTACCGTGAACACTAAATTTACAAGTTTTATTTAATCATTATAAAGAACATTTCAACATATTTCATCTTTTTTAACAACCGTGAAACAATTGTGTTAAATGCGCCACAAGAATTACAAAAATAAGAACCATTTTTTTTACCATTTAGAACAACATGTTTATAGTAAACCAATGTTTTACCAAAGTTTAAATTTTATACTTTTCTATGTTTTGGCAGCTTGACACGTTGTGTGTGACCCCCTGACTATACCGCCGGTTCACTCTCCCCGATAGGCCCAGGGTCCGGGAATCCATTCTAACACTGCGTTGTTTATTCTGATCCCACCCATTCTCTTTACAGCAGCCAATAGGATGACAGAAAGTTTTAGTGGATTTCCTACGCTGACCCAAGCTAATTTCTGGTTTAGAATCCGACAGGAAACGTGCGGCAGGTTAGAGTGAACTGACCAGTGAGATACAAGGCAGGTCCATCCACTGCTTTCTTCTCCCTACATTAGGAGGGGGTGGGACAGTGTACCCAGTTGGTAGAGATAGTTTACTATCCAGTGAGGTACAAGGCAGGGTCTATTCACTGCTTTCCTTCTCTACATTAGGAGGCGGACAAGAGTAACCCAGTGGTAGATTAGTTACTATCAGTGAGGTCAAAGGCAGGTCCATTCACTGCTTTCCTTCTCCTACATTAGGAGGTGGACAGTGGAACCAGTTGGAAGATTAGTTACTATCAGTGGATACAAGGCAGGTCCATTCACTGCTTTCCTTCTCCCTACATTAGGAGGTGACAGTGGAACCAGTGGAAGATTAGTTTACTATCAGTGAACAAGGCAGGTCCATTCACTGTTTCCTTCTCCCTACATTAGAGGGGGACAGTGAACCAGTTGGTAGATTAGTTACAATCAGTGAGATACAAGGCTGGTCCATCACTGCTTTCCTTCTCCTACATTAGGAGGTGACAGTGTAACCAGTTGGAAGATTAGTTACTATCAGTGAGATACAAGGCAGGTCCATTCACTGCTTTCCTTCTCCCTATATAGGAGGGTGACAGTGTAACCGTTGGTAGATTAGTTACTATCAGTGATATAAAAGGCAGGCCATTCACTGCTTTCCTTCTCCTACATTAGGAGGTGACAGTGTAACCAGTTGGTAGATTAATTACTATCAGTGATATAAGGCAGGTCCATTCACTGTTTCCTCTCCCTTACATTAGGAGGTGACAGTGTAACCAGTTGGTAGATTATACTATCAGTGAGATACAAGGCAGGTCCTTCACTGCTTTCCTTCTCCATACATTAGGAGGTGACAGTGTAACCAGTTGGTAGATTAATTACTATCAGTGAGATACAAGGCAGGTCCATTCAATGCTTTCCTTCTCTATACATTAGGAGGTGACAGTGTAACCAGTTAGTAGATTAGTTACTATCAGTGAGATACAAGGCAGGTCCATTCAATGCTTTCCTTCTCCCTACATAGGAGGGGGACAGTGTACCCAGTTGGTAGATTATTACTATCAGTGAGGTACAAGGCAGGTCTATTCACTGCTTTCCTTCTCCTACATAGGAGGCGACAGAGTAACCAGTGGTAGATTAGTTCATTCAGTGAGGTCAACGCAGGTCCATTCACTGCTTTCCTTCTCCTACATTAGGAGGGGTGACAGTGGAACCAGTGAAAGTTAGTTACTATCAGTGAGATACAAGGCAGGTCCATTCACTGCTTTCCTTCTCCCTACATTAGGAGGTGACAGTGGAACCAGTTGGAAGATTAGTTACTATCAGTGAGATACAAGGCAGGCCATTCACTGCTTTCTTCTCCTACACATTAGGAGGGACAGTGTAACCAGCTGGTAGATTAGTTACAATCAGTGAGATAAAAGGCAGGTCCATTCACTGCTTTCCCTCCCTACATTAGGAGGTGACAGGTAACCAGTGGAAGATTAGTTACTATCAGTGAGATACAAGGCAGGTCCATTCACTGCTTTCCTTCTCCCTACATAAGGAGGTGACAGTGTAACCAGTTGGAAGATTAGTTACTATCAGTGAGATACAAGGCAGGTACATTCACTGCTTTCCTTCTCCCTACATTAGATGGTGACAGTGTAACCAGTTGGAAGATTAGTTACTATCAGTGAGATACAAGGTCATACCTTCACTGGTTTTCCTTCTCCCTAATTAGGAGGAGACAGGTAACCAGTTGGAAGATTAGTTACTATCAGTAGATGCAAGGCAGGTCCATTCACTGCTTTCCTTCTCCCTATATTAGGAGGCAAAGTGTAACCAGTTGGTAGATTAGTTACTATCAGTGAGATACAAGGCAGGTCCATTCACTGCTTTCCTTCTCCTTACATAGGATGTGACAGCATAACCAGTTGGTAGATTACTTAAACCAGTGAGATACAAGGCAGGTCCATTCACTGCTTTCTTCTCCCTACATTAGGAGGTGACAGTGTAACCAGTCTTAGATTAGTTACTATCAGTGAGTACAAGGCCGGTCCATTCACTTCTTTCCTTCCCCAACATTAGGAGTGACAGTGTAAGCAGTTGGAGATTAGTTACTATCAGTGAGATACAGGCAGGTCCATTCACTGCTTTATTCTCCTACATAGGAGGTGACAGTGTAAACAGTTGGAGGATTAGTTACTATCAGTAAGACAAGGCAGGTCATCACTACTTTCCTTCTCCCTACATTAGGAGGTGACAGTGTAACCAGTTCCAGATTAGTACTTCAGTGAGATACAAGGCAGGTCCATTCACTTTTTCCTTCTCCCAACATTAGAATGACAGTGTAAAGCGTGGAGGATTAGTTACTATCAGTGAGATACAAGGCAGGTCCATTCACTGCTTTCTTCTTCCTCCATTAGGAGGCGACAGTGTAACCAGTTTGGAAGATTAGTTACTATCAGTGAGATACAAGGCAGGTCCATTCACTGCTTCCTTCTCCCTACATTAGGAGGTGACAGTGTAACAGTGGGAAGATTAGTTACCTGGCAGTAACTAATCTTCCATAAATCTTGCGTAAGCAATCTAGGGCATCCACCCTCAGATTGCGATGCATAGGCCAGGGCTAGGTTAGCATTGTGGGAAATCTGGCCTGATAATCAAGTGCTTAAGAAGTCATCAGTATAACAGGTTTGCATGTCATCATTATAATCAGCTGATATCAGAGCTATGTCATCAGTTATAATCTAGCCTGTATCATTTTAGCTATGTCATCAGTTTAATCATGTATAGCTATGTCATCAGTGTATAATCAGTGTTTAGCTATGTTCAGTATAACAGTTGTTTAGCTATGTCATCAGTTTAAGTCAGTGTTTAGCTATGTCATGCGTTATATCAGTGTTTAGCTATGTTCATCAGTTTATAATCAGTGTTAGCTATGTCATCAGTTTATAATCAGTGTTTAGCTATGTCATCTTTAATCAGGTTTTTAATAGTTATCAGTAAATCAGTGTTTAGCTATGTCATCAGTTATAATCAGTGTTTACTAGTCATCAGTTATAATCAGTGTTATGCTATGTCACAGTTATAATCAGTGTATAGCTATGTTATCAGTTATAATCAGTATAGTTTAACTATGTCAAAATCAGTTTACTTAGTTATCAATCTGTTTAGCTATGTCATCAGTTTAATCAGTGTTTAGCTATGTCATCAGTTTAAATCATGTTTAGTCTTTTATGTCATCAGTTTATAATCAGTCTGTGATAGCTATGTCTATGTTGCTATTCAGTTATAATCAGTGTTTAGCTTGTCATCAGTTTATATCAGTGTACTAGTATGTATCAGTATAATCAATATGTATAGCTATGTCATCAGTTATAATCAGTGTATAGGACGTATGTTCCATCATGTTATAATCAGTGTTTTAGTTTGTCATCAGTTATAATCAGGTTTAGCTATGTCATCAGTATCTAAATCAGTGTTTAGCTATGTCATCAGTTATAATCATGATAGCTATGTCATCATATAATCAGTGTTTAGCTTGTCATCAGTTATAATAAGTCGTTTGCTATGTCATCAGTATAAATCAGTGTTATAGCTATGTCATCAGTTATACATCAGTGTTTAGCTATGTCATCAGTTATAATCAGTGTTAATTTGTTCACCAGTTATAATCACTGTTTAGCTATGTCATCATTATAATCAGTGATAAGGCTATGTCATCAGTTATAATCAGTGTGTCCATTCACTGCTTTCCTTCTCCCTACATTAGGAGGTGACAGTGTACCCAGTTGGTAGATTAGTTACTATCAGTGAGGTACAAGGCAGGTCTATTCACTGCTTTCCTTCTCCCTACATTAGGAGGCGACAGAGTAACCAGTTGGTAGATTAGTTACTATCAGTGAGGTACAAGGCAGGTCCATTCACTGCTTTCCTTCTCCCTACATTAGGAGGATGGACCGCCTTGTATCTCACTGATAGTAATCTAATCTACCACTGGTTACACTGTCACCTTCCAATTTGAGAAAGGAAAGCAGTGAATGACCTGCCTTGTATCTCACGGATAGTAACTAATCTCCAACTGGTTACACACTGTCACCTCCTAATGTAGGAGAAGAAAGCAGTGAATGGACGCGCCTTGTATCTCACTGATAGTAATAATCTACCAACTGGTTCACTGTCACCTCTAATGTAGGGAGAAGGAAAGCAGTGAATGGACCTGCCTTGTATCTCACTGATAGTAACTAATCTTCCAACTGGTACACACTGTCACCTCCTAATGTAGGAGAAGGAAAGCAGTGAATGGACCTCCTGTATCTCACTGATAGTAAACTAATCTCCAACTGGTTACCTGTCCACCTCCTAATGTAGGGAAGGAAAGCAGTGAATGAGACCCTTGTATCTCACTGAAGTAACTACTACCACTGGTTACACTGTCACCCCTCCTAATGTAGGGAGAAGAAAGCAGTGAATGGACCTGCCTTGTATCTCACTGAAGTAACTAATCACCACTGGTACACTGTCACCTCCTAATGTAGGGAGAATAAGAGGGAGGACGGGAGAGAAAGCTTGCTGCTGTTCCATCCTTGCTATTTCTTCTCGTTACGCCCCGCTTCGGCATCTCGACTCTGCGCTTCCAGCTCTCTCTTCTCCTTGTCGTTTCTTTTTCCGTCTCTTTTCCAGGTTCTCCCGGCTGCTGCGTGCTCTGCTGTTGCTTTCTCCTGCTCGTGTCGATCGTGGGGGTATGTCCTCATGCTGCTTTCTGCGCTTGCTGTCTGTGGCCGTTTGTTACGCGTGCGTTGGGAGGACCTCTGCTGCTCGTCGCCGGCGCGTGGCGTTTCTTTGGATTGTTCGCTCTTGGCTCCTTTTGCGGCTTGTGCGGGGCGCTGGGGTTCTGGCTTGTGTGTTTTTTTTCGCTGTCCTTGGGCCGTCGTCTTCTTGTACTTGCGGGGCGTTGGCCTCGGGGCGTCCTCCTACGTTCTCTTCCGTCCGTCTCGGGGGTCGTGGGCGGGTGTGCCGTTTGCGGGGCAGTGCGGCCATGCCCTTGGTGGGCTCGGGCGTTGCGTCGCTGCGTTCGCGCCGCGGTGGCCTACGCGACTGGGGGGGCGGCGCGCCGGGTGGCGGTCTCTTGGGTGTCCCCCGCGTTCCGTTCCCCTGCCTCTCGCTGCTCTTCTGGGCCGGTCCGTGACGCGTCCGGTCGCCTTCGGTGCTTTTCGCGCTCTCGTCTGGCCACGGTCTGTGGCGCGGCGGGGTGTCTCACGGGGCGGGGGTTCCGCGTTGCTGTGGGGGCCGGGCCGGTCCTGCGGTGTGCGCGTTCGCGCGTCGCCGCCCGGGTCTGGTGAGTCGTTGCTGCGTTTCCTTGTGGACCGGCTCGCTCTGTGTCGCGCGCCGTCGTGTTGCTCGGCGGAGATCGGCCGCTCTGCTGAGCCGCGTCGGTCCCCGCGCGCTGTGCCTCTCGGGGGGCCGTGGATGCGGTTCGAGTCTCCGCTTCGTTCGCGGGCGCCTGTGGTCGCGCGCGCCGCTAGGCGTGTCGTCGCTCGGCGGCCCGGTGCGGCCGCGGTTGCGCTGCGGGGGGCTCGGGCCGGTCGCCCCCTTCCCACCGCCCCACCCGTTTGCGGACGTCTCGCGGCGGGCTATACGTCGGCCCGCTCCTTCTGCAGGGGCGGCTCGCATGGGGCTGCGGGGCCCGGGCGGGCCTCCGCGTTTGGGTTCTCGTTCGTCGGGCGCTCCTGTTCGACGGCGGCGCGCTCTTTCTCGTCTGCTGCGCGCGGCGCCTCGCGCGCTTCCTTCCGGGTCGGAGGGCGGATGGGCGCGCGGCGGTGTGCGGTGCGGCGGGGCCGGGCGGCGGTCGCTACCCTGCCGCGCGCTCGCGAGGGCGGGCTGGCGCGTATCCGCGCCCGCGGGGCGGTTCGCGCGTGAGGCCGTGGGTTGCGTCTGGTGCCCTGCTCTGTTGCCGCTCCCGCCATCGTCTCGGCCGGGGATGTCCGGGGGCAGGCGCGGCGGTTACAGCTCGTGGCCGACTCCTATTGTTTATTATAATACATTTCAATCTCATTATCTCCATTTTCATATCTCTCTTTACCCTACCGATCCTATTGTTTATTATAATAATTCATATCTCTATTATCCCCATTTACATATCTATCTTACCCCTACCGACTCTATTTTATTATAATACATTTCATATCTCTATTATCCCATTACATATCTATCTTACCCTACCGACTCCTATTGTTTATTAAATCATTTCATATCTCTATTATCCCATTTACATATCTATCTACCCCTACCGACTCCTATGTGTTATATAATACATTTCATATCTTATTATCCCATTTACATATCTATCTTACCCTACCGACCCCTATGTATTATAATACATTTCATATCTCTATTATCCCCATTTATATACTATCTTACCCTACCGACTCCTTTTGTTTATATAATAAATTTCGTATCTCTATTATCCCCATTTACATATCTATCTTACCCCTACCAAATCTATGTTTATATAATACATTTAATATCTCTGTTATCCCATTTACAATAACTATCTTACCCCTACCGACTTCAGTTTATTATAATACATTTATATCTCTATTATCCCCCATTACATATCTATCTTACCCCTACCGACACCTATTGTTTATTATAATACATTTATATCTCTATTATCTCCATTTACATATCAATTGCAGCAGTTCCCCTGTGAGGTTATTGATCACCCACTATCAGTTTAATGCTCTCTAGTATGTAAACCGGTAATTGGTTTCTAACTAATGTGTTTTAATTTCACTGTGTTCCTTCCTTCCCAGGTAGTCTTTCTTCTCCACTGAGAGCTGCTACTGTACCTTGGTTGACTCCAAAATTTGCAGCCAAGACTATGCAAATTTGGATCCTCTGCCATCACGTCTTCTATGATATGCGCAGGCATCAGTACTGGAGGAGTGGATACTTGCCAGGTAAATTCAGGAATGAATATATATATATATTCTGTGTCCTTGTACCTTATATGGTCACATAACCCCCAGTGACTTCTTATATCCTAATAATTTACATTATTCCTATTATAACGCTAAACACTGATTGTAACTGAGACATAGCTAAACACTGATTATAACTGATGATTAGCTAAACTGATGTAACGATGACAAAAGCTAAACACTGATTTTATAAATGATGATATAGCTAAACACTGATTATAACTGATGACATAGCTAAACACTGATTATAACTGATGATATAGCTAACACTGATTGTAACTGATGACAAAGCTAAACACTGATATAACTGATGACATAGCTATACACTGATTATAACTGATGACATAGCTAAACACTGATTATAACTGATGACATAGCTATACACTGATTATAATGATGAAATAGCTAATACACTGATTATAACTGATGACATAGCTATAAACTGATATAACTGATGACATAGCTAAACACTGATTAAACTGGTGACATAGCTAAACACTGATTATAAAATCGATGACATAGCTAAACACTGATATAAACTGATGACTAGCTAAACACTGATTATAACTGATGACATAGCTAAACACTGATTATAACTGATGACAAAGCTAAACACTGATTAAATAACTGATGACATAGCTATACATGATTATATGATGAATACAACAGATTGAACTGATGACAAAGCTAAACACTGAGATAACTGATGACAAGCTAAACACTGATATAACTGATGACATAGTAGTACATGATTTAACTGATGACATACTAAACAGTTGATTATAACTGATGAAATAGCTATACACCTGATTATAACTGATGACATAGCTAAACACTGATTATAACTGATGACATAGCTATACACTGATTATAACGATGACATACGCTAAACACTGATTATAACTGAGACAAAGCTAAACACTGATTATAACTGATGACAGCATACACTGATTATAAATGATGACATAGCTAAACACTGATAAACGATGACATAGCTAACATGATTATAACTGATGACATAGATACACTGATTATAACTGTGACATAGCTAAACACTGATTATAATGATGACATAGCTATACATGATTATAACTGAGAATAGAAACACTGATTATAAAAACGGTGACATAGCCTAAACAATGATTATAACTGATGACATAGCTAACACTGATTATAACTGATGACATAGCTGAACACTGATTAAACTGGTGCCTAGTTAAAAATGATATAACTGATGACATAGCTAAACACTGATTATAACTGATGACATAGCTAAACACTGATTAAATGATGACTAGTAAACATGATTATAACTGATGACAAAGCTAAACACTGATATAAATGATGAAATAGCTATACACTGATTATAACTGATGACAAGCTAATACATTGATTGTAACTGATGACAAAGCTAAAACACTGATTATAAACGATGACAAGCTAAACACTGATTATAACTGATGGACATAGCTAACACTGATATAACTGAGGACATGAGATAACATTGATTATAAACTGATGACATAGTCATACACTGATTTATAACGATGACATAGCTAACACTGATTTATAATGATGAATAAGCTATACACTGTTATAACTGATGACCATAGCTAAACACTTGATTAAACTGATGGACATAGCTAAAACATGATTATAACTGTGACATAGCTAAACAGTGATATAACTTGATTGACCTAGTTAAACACTGATTATAACTGATAACATAGCTATACACTGATTATAAACTGATGACATAGCTAAACACTGATTATAACTGATGACCTAGTAAACACTGATATAACTGATGACATAGCTAAAACACTGATTATAACTGATGAACTAGTTAAACATGATTATAACTGATGCCAGCTAACACTGATTAAATGAGGCATAGCTAAAACACTGATTTAACTGTGACATAGCAAACAATATAATAAGGATGACATAGTAACACTGATATAACTGATGACATAGCCTAAACACTGTATTATAAACTGATGACATAGCTAACCTGATATAATGAGACATAGCTAGACGGTTATAACTGATGACATAGCTATACATGTATAAACTGATGACATAGCTAAACACTGATATACATGAGACAGGCTAACACTGATTATATAGACTGATGACATGATTGCTAAGCACCTTGACTTATCAGGCCAGATTTCCCACAAGGGCTAATAGGCCTGGCTAGGCATCCTGCATATGAAGGGGATGGATGCCCTGGATGACTTACTGCAGATTTACTGAAGATTTATTTTACTGCCAAGGTAACTCATCTTCCAACTGTTACACTGTCACCTCCTATGTTAGGGAGAAGGAAAGCAGTGAATGGACCTGCCTTGATCTCACTGATAGTAACTAATCTTCCAACTGGTTACACTGTCACCTCCTAATGTAGGAGAAGGAAAGCGTGAATGACCTGCCTTGTATCTCACTGATAGTAAACTAATCCTCCAACTGCCTACAATGGCACTTCCTAATGTTGGGAGAAGGAAAGAGTGAATGGACCTGCTTGTATCTCACTGATAGTAACTAATCTACAACTGGTTACTGTCACTCCAATTAGGGAGAGGAAGAGTGAATGGAACTGCTGTATCTTACGATAGAAACTAATCCTCCAAAGGTTACACTGTCACTCCTAATGTAGGGAGAATGAAAGCAGTGAATGGACCTGCTTGATCCACTGATAGTAACTAATCCTCCAACTGCTTACACTGTCACTCCTAATGTGGGAGAAGGAAGAAGTGAATGTGACCGGCCTTGTATCTCACTGATAGTAACTAATCTAAGAACTGGTTACACTGTCACCTCCTAATGTAGGGAGAAGGAAAGCAGTGAATGGACCTGCCTTGTATCTCACTGATTAAGTAATCTACCAACTGGTTATGCGTCACATCCTAATGTAAGGAGAGGAAAGCAGTGAATGGACCTGCCTTGTATCTCACTGATAGTAACTAATCTACCAACTGGTTACACTTTGCCTCCTAATTAGGGAGAAGGAAAGCAGTGAATGGACCTGCCTTGCATCTATGATAGTAACTAATCTTCCAACTGGTTACACGTCTCCTCCTAATGTAGGGAGGAGGAAACCAGTGAAGGTAATGACCTTGGTATCTCACTGATAGTAACTAATCTTCAACTGGTTACACTGTCACCATAATGTAGGGAGAAGGAAAGCAGTGATGTACCTGCCTTGTCTCTCACTGATAGTAACTAATCTTCCAACTGGTTACACTGTCACCTCCTTATGTAGGGAGAAGGAAAGCAGTGAATGGACCTGCCTTGTATCTCACTGATAGAACTAATCTATCCAACTGGTTACACTGTCACCTCCTAATGTAGGGAGAAGGAAAGCAGTGAATGACCTGCCTTGTATCTCACTGATTGTAACTAATCTACCAGCTGGTTACACTGGCCCTCTAATGTAGGGGAAGGAAAGCAGTGAATGGACCTGCCTTGTATCTCACTGATGAACAATCTTCCAACTGGTTCCACTGTCACCTCCTAATGTAGGGAGAAGGAAAGCAGTGAATGGACCTGCTTGTATCTCACTGATAGTAACTAAACTTTCAACTGGTTCCACTGTCACCTCCTAATGTAGGGAGAAGGAAAGCAGTGAATGGACCTGCCTTGTACCTCACTGATAGTAACTAATCTACCAACTGGTTACTCTGTCGCCTCCTAATGTAGGGAGAAGGAAAGCGTGAATAGACCTGCCTTGTATCCACTGATAGTAACTAATCTACCAACTGGGTACACTGTCACCTCCTAATGTAGGGAGAAGGAAAGCAGTGAATGGACCTGCCTTGTATCTCACTGATAGTAACTAATCTACCACCTGGTTACACTGTCACCTCCTAATGTAGAGAGAAGGAAAGCAGTGAATGGACCTGCTTGTATCTCACTGATAGTAATTAATCTACCAACTGGTTACACTGTCACCTCCTAATGTGGGAGAAGGAAAGCAGTGAATGGACCTGCCTTGTATCTCACTGATAGTAACTAATCTACCAACTGGTTACCAATGTCACCTCCTAATGTAGGGAGAAGGAAAGCAGTGAATGGACCTGGCCTTGTATATCACTGATAGTAATAATCTACCAACTGGTTACACTGTCACTCCTAATGTAGGGAGAAGGAAAGCAGTGAATGGACCTGCCTTTATATCCACTGATAGTAACTAATCTACCAACGGTTACACTGTCCTCCTTATATAGGAGAAGGAAAGCAGTGAATGGACCTGCCTTGTATCTCACTGATAGTAACTAATCTTCCAACTGGTACACTGTCACCTCCTAATGTAGGGAGAAGGAAAGCAGTGAATGGACCAGCCTGTATCTCACTGATTGTAACTAATCTACCCAACTGGTTACACTGTCCCCTCCTAATGTAGGGAGAAGGAAAGCAGTGAATGGACCTGCCTTGTATCTCACTGATAGTAACTAATCTACCAACTGGTTACACTGTCACCTCCTAATGTAGGGAGAAGGAAAGCAGTGAATGGACCTGCCTTGTATCTCACTGATAGTAACTAATCTTCCAACTGCTTTCCTTCTCCCTACATTAGGAGGTGACAGTGGAACCAGTTGGAAGATTAGTTACTATCAGTGAGATACAAGGCAGGTCCATTCACTGCTTTCCTTCTCCCTACATTAGGAGGGGACAGTGTAACCAGTTGGTAGATTAGTTACAATCAGTGAGATACAAGGCTGGTCCATTCACTGCTTTCCTTCTCCCTACATTAGGAGGTGACAGTGTAACCAGTTGGAAGATTAGTTACTATCAGTGAGATACAAGGCAGGTCCATTCACTGCTTTCCTTCTCCCTATATAAGGAGGTGACAGTGTAACCAGTTGGTAGATTAGTTACTATCAGTGATATAAAAGGCAGGTCCATTCACTGCTTTCCTTCTCCCTACATTAGGAGGTGACAGTGTAACCAGTTGGTAGATTAATTACTATCAGTGATATAAAAGGCAGGTCCATTCACTGCTTTCCTTCTAGGAAACGTTGGTAGGGGGGGTGGTAGGTTAGAGTGACTGACAGGAAACGTGCGGCGGTTAGAGTGAACTGACAGGAAACGTGCGGCAGGTTAGAGTGAACTGACAGGAAACGTGTGGCAGGTTAAGTGAACTGACAGGAACTGCGGCAGGTTAGAGTGAACTGACAGGAAACGTGCGGCAGGTTAGAGTGAACTGACAGGAAACGTGGGCAGGTTGAGTGAACTGACAGGAAACTGCGGCAGGTTAGAGTGAACTGACGGAAACGTGCGGCAGGTTAGTGAACTGACAGGAAACGTGTGGCAGGTTAGAGTGAACTGACATGGAAACGTGCGGCAGGTTAGAGTGAACTGACGGGAAACGTGTGGCAGTTTAGAGTGAACTGACAGGAAACGTGTGGCAGGTTAGAGTGAACTGACGGAAACGTGGGGCAGGTTAGAGTGAACTGACAGGAAACGTTGCGGCAGGTTAGAGTGAACTGCAGGAAACGTGTGGCAGTTAGAGTGAACTGACAGGAAACGTGTGGCAGGTTAGAGTGAACTGACAGGAACTCGGCGGTTAAGAGTGAACTGACAGGAAACGTGCGGCAGGTTAGAGTGAACTGACAGGAAACGTGCGGCAGGTTAGAGTGAACTGACAGGAACGTGTGGCAGGTTAGAGTGAACTGACAGGAAAACGTGCGGCAGGTTAGAGTGAACTGACAGGAAACGGTGCGGCAGGTTACAGTGAACTGACAGGAAACTGCGGCAGGTTAGAGTGAATGACAGGAAACGTGCGGCAGGTTAGAGTGAACTGACAGGAAACGTGCGGCAGGTTAGAGTGAACTGACAGGAAACGTGCGGCAGGTAGAGTGAACTAGGAAACGTGGCAGGTTAAGTGAACTGACAGAAACGTGCGGCAGGTTAGAGTGAACTGACAGGAACGTGGGCAGGTTAGAGTGACTGACAGAAACGTGGCGGCGGTTAGAGTGAACTGACAGGAAACGTGCAGCAGGTTAGAGTGAACTGACAGGAAACGTGCGGCAGGTTAGAGTGAACTGACAGGAACGTGTGGCAGGTTAGAGTGAACTGACAGGAAACGTGCAGCAGGTTAGAGTGAACTGACAGAAACGTGCGGCAGGTTAGAGTGAACTGACAGAAACGTGTGGCAGGTTAGAGTGAACTGACGGAAACGTGTGGCAGGTTAGAGTGAACTGACAGGAAACGTGTGCAGGTTAAGTGAACTGACAGGAACGGCGCAGGTTAGAGTGAACTGACAGGAAACGTGGCGGCAGGTTAGAGTGAACTGACGGAGAAACGTGTGGCAGGTTAGAGTGAACTGACAGGAAACGTGCGGCAGGTTAGAGTGAACTGACAGGAAACGTGCCAGGTTAGAGTGAACTGACAGGAACGTGCGGCAGGTTAGAGTGAACTGACGGGAACGGTGGCAGGTTAGAGTGAACTGACAGGAAACGTGCGGCAGGTTAGAGTGAACTGACGGAACGTGTGGCAGGTTAGAGTGAACTGACAGAAACGGGGGCAGGTTAGAGTGAACTGACGGGAAACGTGCGGCAGGTTAGAGTGAACTGACAGGAAACGTGTGGCAGGTTAGAGTGAACTGACAGAAACGTGCGGCAGGTTAGAGTGAACTCGGGAAACGTGTGGCAGGTTAGAGTGAACTGACGGGAACGTGTGGCAGGTTAGAGTGACTGACAGGAAAACGTGCGCAGGTTAGAGTGAACTGACAGGAAACGTGTGGCAGGTTGAGTGAACTGACAGGAAACGTGCGGCAGGTTAGAGTGAACCTGACAGAAACGTGTGGCAGGTTAGAGTGAACTGACAGGAAACGTGTGGCAGGTTAGAGTGAACTGACGGGAAACGTGCGGCAGGTTAGAGTGAACTGACAGGAAACGTGCGGCAGGTTAGAGTGAACTGACAGGAAACGTGTGGCAGGTTAGAGTGAACTGACAGGAAACGTGGGCAGGTTAGAGTGAACTGACAGGAAACGTGGGCAGGTTAGAGGAACTGACGGAAACGTGCGGCAGGTTAGAGTGAATGACAGGAAACGTGCGGCAGGTTAGAGTGAACTGACAGGAAACGTGCGGCAGGTTAGAGTGAACTGACAGGAAACGTGGGCAGGTTAGAGTGAACTGACAGGAAACGTGCGCAGGTTAGAGTGAACTGACAGGAAACGTGCGGCAGGTTAGAGTAACTGACAGGAAACGTGTGGCAGGTTAGAGTGAACTGACGGGAAACGTGGGCAGGTTAGAGTGAACTGACAGGAAACGTGGGCAGGTTAGAGTGAACGACGGGAAACGTGGCAGGTTAGAGTGAACTGACAGGAACGTGCGGCAGGTTAGAGTGAACTGACAGGAAACGTGTGGCAGTTAGTGAAACTGACGGAACGTGTGGCAGGTTAGAGTGAACTGACGGAAACTGTGGCAGGTTAGAGTGAACTGACAGGAAACGTGGGCAGGTGAGGAACTGAGAGGACTGTGCAGTAGAGTGAACTGACAGGAAACGTGCGGCAGTTAGAGTGAACTGACAGGAAACGTGTGGCAGGTTAGAGTGAACTGCGACGGAACGTGCGGCAGGTTAGAGTGAACTGACAGGAAACGTGGGCGTTAGATGAACTGACAGGAAACGTGTGCAGGTTAGAGTGAACTGACAGGAAACGTGCTGGCAGGTTAGAGTGAACTGACAGGAAACGTGGGCAGGTTAGAGTGAACTGACAGGAAACGTGCGGCAGTTAGAGTGAACTGACAGGAAACGTGGGCAGGTTAGAGTGAACTGACAGGAAACGTGGCGGCAGGTTAGAGTGAACTGACAGGAAACGTGCGGCAGGTTAGAGTGAACTGACAGGAAACGTGCGGCAGGTTAGAGTGAACTGACAGGAAACGTGCGGCAGGTTAGAGTGAACTGACAGGAAACGTGCGGCAGGTTAGAGTGAATGACGGAAACGTGCGGCAGGTTAGAGTGAACTGACAGGAAACGTGCGGCAGGTTAGAGTGACCTGACATGAAACGTGCGGCAGGTTAGAGTGACCTGACAAAACGTGCGGCATGTTGAGTGAACTGACAGAAACGTGCGGCAGGTTAGAGTGAACTACTGACAGGAAAACACGTGGGCAGGTTAGAGTAACTGACCAGAGAAACGTGCGGGCAGGTTAGAGTGAACTGACAGGAAAAACGTGGCAGGTTGAGTGAATGACGGAAACGTGGCAGGTTGAGTGAACTGACAGGAAACGTGCGGCAGTTAGAGTGAACTGACAGGAAACGTGCGGCAGGTTAGAGTGAACGTCTGACAGGAAACGTGTGGCAGGTTAGAGTGAACTGACAGGAAACGTGGGCAGGTTAGAGTGAACTGACAGGAAACGTGGGGCAGGTTAGAGGTAACTGACAGGAAACTGTGGCGAGAGTGAACTGACAGGAAACGTGCGGCAGGTTAGAGTGAAAACTGGCCAGTAAACGTGCGGGACAGGTGTAGAGTGAACTGACAGGAAACGTGGGCAGGTTAGAGTGACAGCTGTACAGGAAAACGTGCGGCAGGTGCAGGTTAGAGTGAACTGACAGGAAACGGGTGGGCAGGTTAAGAAGTGAACTGACAGAAACGTGGGCAGGTTAGAGTGAACTGACAAAGGACGTGCGGCAGGGTTAGAGTGAACGGAACAGACAGGAAACGTGGGGCAAGGTTAAGTGAACTGACAGGAAAACGTGGGCAGTGAGTCTCAGGACGTGGAGTAATGAACGAGGAAACAACCGTGGCGGCAGGTTAGCAGTGAAACCGTGACAGGAGGCGAAACGTCGGCGGAGGTTAGGTGAAAATGGACAGGCGATGTTATAACGCTTGTACCCAGTGAGGACCTCTAAAGGGGGCACCCTAGAAAGGTATGTGACGAAGACAAGACAGAATGATTCTGTACATTATAAATAGATATTAGTAACATTTACACAGTGCGATATAACAGAATGATTCTGTATATTATAAATAGATATTAGTAACATTTACACACAGTGCGATATAACAGAATGATTCTGTACATTATAAATAGATATTAGTAACATTTACACGCAGTGCGATATAACAGAATGATTCTGTACCTTATAAATAGATATTAGTAACATTTACACACAGTGCGATATAACAGATCAGTTCACTCTAACCTGCCACACGGTTCCCGTCAGTTCACTCTAAACTGCCGCACGTTCCTGTCGGATTCTAAACCAGAAATTAGCTTGGGTCAGCGTAGGAAATCCCTAAAACTTTCTGTCATCCTATTGGCTGCTGTAAAGAGAATGGGTGGGATCAGAATAAACAACGCAGTGTTAGAATGGATTCCCGGACCCTGGGCCTATCGGGGGAGTGAACCGGCGGTATAGTCAGGGGGTCACCACACAACGTGTCAAGCTGCCAAAACATAGAAAAGTATAAATTTAAACTTTGGTAAAACATTGGTTTACTATAAACATGTTGTTCTAAATGGTAAAAAAATGGTTCTTATTTTTGTAATTCTTGTGGCGCATTTAACACAATTGTTTCACGGTTGTTAAAAAGATGAAATATGTTGAAATGTCTTTATAATGATTAAATAAAACTTGTAAATTTAGTGTTCACGGTAATGATGGCAGATCGACGCGTGTGAAAGGGAATGTGGATCCAGTGGAATCTGTGTTTCTGCCTCCCAGTGGTGTGATGGAAAAATCCAGTGTCCTAATGGAGAAGATGAAAGTCTTGGGTGAGCGGTGAATAGTGTCATTATTCAATCTAAGGTCAGATAAGGCTGGGTACACACAAGGGACTATTTGTCCTGAGTGAGCGCTCGTCCAGGACAAATGTCCGTCAGTCGCTGCAAATTCGTCGCGGTCAAAAATGTGAATGATCGATCGTGCCTTCCCATAGGGAACTGCGCAATCGATCGTAATTTTCCAACACGGCCGGCCCACACCAGCCGATATTTTTGGCCAACCGACCGAAAGTACCGTGAATTGGTCGGTCGTCTGAAATATCGGCGTGGTGTTTACAGACGGACTGTGTTCACACAAGCAGATCTTTTGAGAACCAACTGGTTTTTCAGTATTTTGGTCGGTTGGCCTGAAAAATCTGCATTACTGAGTGACTGAAAAACATTTGATAATATTTTTGCCCAATCATACAAAAGGACGATCAGAACAGTCGAAAATTATGGCCAATCTGATGGTCTTCTATGAACCCCAATCGTGCCTAAAAGATCAGAAGTGACTACTTAAACTAAACTGACCGATCAGCCCAAAACATATGCCCGTGTGTACCTAGCCTAAGGTTAAGCCTGTACAGTCTAACTCCAGCCTAATATCCCTTTAGACAGATTACCAATCAGAAAACCTATTGGTAGTCTGTTGAGTGAGAATTAAGCTTTAGCACTTCTATTATATAATTTAGATATTTGTGTACTGAACGCTGGGTCCCAAGTGGCACTTTATAAATAACTATACATACATACATACAAGACAGTACCTCTCATATTCTGGCACAACCAATCTCATGGCCAATTGAAGACCATGCAACTGGGCAAAAATTACTGATTTGACAATCCCATATTTTATTGATTTTGCCTAATAAATCGGGTGAAAAATATTGACCATTGTGAAATTCCAAGCAATATGTTGACTCAATCAACCAAAATATTGCACTGGGCAGTGGAAATATCAACCTGTATGTAGCCTGAGAATACCAGGAAATAGCTCTAGAAGAAAAGGTTGATGTGAATAAAAGTTTCTAGTTACATTAAACCACAATTGTTAAACTTACAGTTCTATAAGGATCAGGAAGTAACCATAGAGTAACATGCAGGCACATGCATTAATTTGCCTCTGTCCCTTATATCTTACGCAGGCCATACACTATTAATATTATTATTATTATTGATTTATATAGCGCCAGCATCTTCCGTGGCGCTTTGCAATTACATAGTCATACATTACATGCAGGGTAATACATGTTATACAAAGTCATACATATTACATACACAGGTATACATAATAAACAGAGTGTGGAGTTTCTTACAGCAATACCGGGGCCAGTGGTGGGTAAATTATAGTTTGTGGGGTGGACATGCCTTTAAGCATTAATGTAATTAACAGCCTGCAAAACTTTTTGCAATTATTATAGAATTTAATAACAAGTATGTTCAGTTTCATTCATTCAGTTTTTACTGACTATACTCTTTGCTGTGGGTAAATAGGAGGGGTTGGGGTAAACAGTTATATTAGGAGGTACAACCAACTGTAAAACAAGATAGTTAAATAGATAATTCAATAATATTGAAAGACAAATATACCGACAGAGAAATAAAGAAAATATAATCAGTGTACATTTCTAGGTCCTATATGATACACAATTTGTGCGCTTGTGTAATGTATGCAAGTGCAAAGATAGTAGGATTTGGTAAGGGGCCTATGTGACGGAACTACAGCTCTCAACCTCAGACCATATGGAGCTTTCCCAGCTCACAGGGTCATCACTTACCATATACCACTTACCAGGTATATAAAACACTGCCACCACCCACTCACTAACGGCTATGGGAACCGATACCAGTGACGATACCACAGATAGTGTGATATTGTATGGGACCTAGGAATGTACATTGATTATAATGTTGGAAGGACACGTGTGATATTGTATGGGGACTGGAATGTACATTGATTATAATGATGGAAGGACACGTGTATATTGTATGGGGTCTAGGAATGTACATTGATTATAATGTATGGAACGACACAGTGTGATATTGTATGGGGTCTAGGAATGTACATTGATTATAATGTATGGAAGGACACAGATAGTGTGATATTGTATGGGGTCTAGGAATGTACATTGATTATAATGTATGGAAGGACACAGTGTGATATTGTATGGGGACTAGGAATGTACATTGATTATAATGTATGGAAGGACACAGTGTGATATTGTATGGGGACTAGGAATGTACATTGATTATAATGTATGGAAGGACACAGTGTGATATCGTATGGGGTCTAGGAATGT
Organism: Hymenochirus boettgeri; assembly: GCA_019447015.1. Classification (NCBI taxonomy): domain Eukaryota; kingdom Metazoa; phylum Chordata; class Amphibia; order Anura; family Pipidae; genus Hymenochirus; species Hymenochirus boettgeri. Next base: position 17,800,720 of record CM033470.1, on the reverse strand, counting down.
ACATTGATTATAATGTATGGAAGGACACAGTGTGATATCGTATGGCGACTAGGAATGTACATTGATTATAATGTATGGAAGGACACAGTGTGATATCGTATGGGGACTAGAATGTACATTGATTATAATGTATGGAAGGACACAATGTGATATCGTATGGGGACTAGGAATGTACATTGATTATAATGTATGGAAGGACACAGTGTGATATTGTATGGGGACTAGGAATGTACATTGATTATAATGTATGGAAGGACACAATGTGATATCGTATGGGGACTAGGAATGTACATTGATTATAATGTATGGAAGGACACAGTGTGATATTGTATGGGGTCTAGGAATGTACATTGATTATAATGTATGGAAGGACACAGTGTGATATTGTATGGGGACTAGGAATGTACATTGATTATAATGTATGGAAGGACACAGTGTGATATTGTATGGGACTAGGAATGTACATGATTATATGTATGGAAGGACACAGTGTGATATTGTATGGGGATTAGGAATGTACATTGATTATAATGTATGGAAGGACACAGTGTGATATTGTATGGGGAATAGGATGTACATTGATTATAATGTATGGAAGGACACAGTGTATATTGATGGGGACTAGGATGTACATGGATTATAATGTATGGAAGGACACAGTGTGATATTGTATGGGGATTAGGAATGTACATTGATTATAATGTATGGAAGGACACAGTGTGATATTGTATGGGGTCTAGGAATGTACATTGATTATAATGTATGGAAGGACACAGTGTGATATTGTATGGGGACTAGGGGGCATATTTATAAAGGAACGATGTTAGCGCAAAAAAATTACCGCCGCCGCACATCGCGGCCGCGAAAATAGCGCTATTGCCGTATTTATAACGGCGAGCGCTATTCCCGCGATACCTATCGCGGCCGCGTGCTGCGGTAATTTTAAGCCCCTTCGCGGCGATACTGTATAGTATCGCCGCGAAGGGACTTAAATCCCTTCCCGATGCTGCTCCTACCCCGCCCACACCCCCCGCGGCGGCAGCGGCGACCACCCGCCGCCGCCGCCACTTCCCAGCAGCCTCTCCCAACCCGTTCCCCGTTCGGGCAATCTCAGAACGGGAGGCTAGAAGGGCTGCCGGGAAGGGGCCGCAGCAGGTGGTCGCGACCACCCGCGCGCACCCCCTCCCCGGCAACCCTCCAAGCCCCCGCCCCGGCCGCTCCGGGGAGGGGACGGGAGGGAGCCGCTGGGGGGGTGGAGGCTCCCTCCAGTCGGGGCCCTGAGAAGGGCCTTTTGGGGTTAGGGGGTCCCGCAGCTCGAACCGGGACCCCCCTCCCGCGCCTTACAAGGGCCCTTGCGGCACTGACAGTGCCTTTGGCGGGGGTCCCGCAGCTGAAACCGGGACCCCCAGTGCGGCTCTTAAAAGAGCCCTTGGGCGACGTCTTCTTTCTTCCAGTCCCGGCGACACCAGCTCCGCCGAGGCCGCCGACCCCCGAGAGGTACCCCTGCGGCCGCCAGGGGTACCCCCGGCGGGCGCCGGCGACCTCAACGAGGCCGATGTTGCCGGCGTCTTGATCCGACGCGACGTCTTCGGGCTGGCGACACCAACCCCACTCAGGTCGCCGATGCCAGGCAGACTCACTGCGGCCGCCAGTGAGCCCCTGGCACCGCCGGCCTCAGGGAGCCGATGTTGCCAGCCGCTTCTTTCTTCTTTCTTCAGCCATCTACTGCGATGGCATCTGAGTTCCGCGGCGGAAAGCTCCTCTTTATATAGGTTTGCAGAATCCATAATCCGTTTCTGATTGGTCAATTTTTAATACTTGCTTACATTAACAATCAGATTTCAGAACTTCCAGAAATCTGATTGGTTAATGTAAAGCAAGTATTAAAAAATTGAAAAAATCCGCTGAGGCCGGCGGTTGACAGCGGCTCATGGCGCTCAGGCCGCAGTGAGTCTGCCTGGCATCGGACCTGAGTGGGGTTGGTGTCGCCAGCCCGAAGACGTCGCCCAAGGGCTCTTTTAAGAGCCGCACTGGGGGTCCCGGTTCGAGCTGCGGGACCCCCGCCAAAGGCACTTATTAGTGCCGCAAGGGCACTTGTAAGTGCCCGCAAGCGGCCCTTACAGGGCCGGGGAGGGGGTCCTGTTCGACTGCGTGCGGGACCCCTAAGCCCCAAAGGGCTCTTATAAGAGCCGCAAGGGCACTTGTCAGTGCCGCAAGGGCCCTTATAAGGGCCGGGAGGGGGGGTCCCGTTCGAGCTGCGGGACCCCCTAAGCCCCAAAAGGCCCTTCTCAGGGCCCCGCTGGAGGGAGCTCCACCCCCCAGTGGCTCCCTCCCGTCCCCTCCCCGGAGCGGCGGGGCGGGGGGCTTGGAGGGGTTGCCGGGAGGGGGTGCGCGGCGGGTGGTCGCGACCACCTGCTGCGGCCCCTTCCCGGCAGCCCCTCTAGCCTCCCGTTCCGAGATTGCGCGAACGGGGAACGGGTTGGAGGGGCTGCTGGGAAGTGGCGGCGGCGGCGGGTGGTCGCCGTGCCGCCGCGGGGGGTGTGGGCGGGGTGGGCGTGTCTCCCGGGGGGTGCGACCACCCGCCGCGGGTTGCCTGCCCATCCCCGCCGCGGGAGTTAGTATCGGCTGACTTCGCCTCCTTCAAGGTGGCGAAGTAAAACAGCCATACTAGCCGAGGGAAACCAGTACCCCGCGTTATAAATAGAAGCGGCGGTAACAGGTAAGATCGGCGCGAAAGGAACGCTTCGTTACTTTTCGCGGCCGATTTTCGGCCTTTATCAATCGCTGTAAACGCGATTTATGCGTTAATGGCGCGAAAACGGCCGCGAAAAGTTAACGAACCCTTTATAAATATGCCCCTGAATGTACATTGATTATATGTATGGAAGGACACAGTTTGATATTGTATGGGGACTAGGAATGTACATGGATTATAATGTATGGAAGGACACAGTGTGATATTGTATGGGGATTAGGAATGTACATTGATTATAATGTATGGAAGGACACAGTGTGTATTGTATGGGGTTAGGAATGTACATTGATTATAATGTATGAAGGACACAGTGTGATATTGTATGGGACTAGGAATGTACATTGATTATAATGTATGGAAGGCACAGTGTGATATTGTATGGGGACTAGGAATGTACATTGATTATAATGTATGGAAGGACACAGTGTGATATTGTATGGGGACTAGGAATGTACATTGATTATAATGTATGGAAGGACACGGTGTGATATTGTATGGGGTCTAGGAATGTACATTGATTATAATGTATGGAAGGACAGTGTGAGTGTGTGATTGTGTTTGATTTGTATGGGACTAGGACTGTACATTAATTATATGTATGGAAGGACACAGTGTGATATCGTATGGGGTCTAGGAATGTACATTGATTATAATGTATGGAAGGACACAGTGTGATATTGTATGGGGTCTAGGAATGTACATTGATTATAATGTATGGAAGGACACAGTGTGATATTGTATGGGGACTAGGAATGTAAATTGATATAATGTATGGAAGGACACAGATAGTGTGATATTGTATGGGGACTAGGAATGTACATTGATTATAATGTATGGAAGGACACAGTGTGATATTGTATGGGGTCTAGGAATGTACATTGATTATAATGTATGGAAGGACAGTGTGATATTGTATGGGGTCTAGGAATGTACATTGATTATAATGTATGGAAGGACACAGTGTGATATGTATGGGGTAGATGTACATGATTTAATGTATGGAGGACACGTGTGATATTGTATGGGGTCTAGGAATGTACATTGATTATAATGTATGGAAGGACACGTGTGATATTGTTGGGGACTAGGAATGTACATTGATTATAATGTTGAAGGACACAGTTGATATTGTATGGGGTTAGGAAATGTACATTGATTAAGTGTATGGAAGGACACAGTGTGATATTGTATGGGGTCTAGGAATGTACATTGATTATAATGTATGGAAGGACACAGTGTGATATTGTATGGGGTCTAGGAATGTACATTGATTATAATGTATGGAAGGACACAGTGTGATATTGTATGGGGTCTAGGATGTAATTGATATAATGTAGGAAGGACACAGTGTATTGTATGGGGACTAGGAATGTAATTGATTATAATGTATGGAAGGACACAGTGTGATATTGTATGGGGGGGATAGGAATGTACATTGATTATAATGTATGGAAGGACACGTGGTGTGATATTGTGGGGCTGGAATGTACATTGATTATAAGTATGGAAGGACACAGTGTGATATTGTATGGGGCTAGGAATGTACATTGATATTATAATGTATGGAAGGACACAGGGTTGATATTGTATGGGGACTAGGAATGTACATTGATTAAAATGTATGGAAGGACACGAGTGTGATATTGTATGGGGACTAGGAATGTACATTGATTATAAGTATGGAAGGACACGTTGTGATATTGTATGGGCTAGAATGTACATTGATTATAATGTATGGAAGGACACGGGTGATTGTGGATATTGTATGGGGTAGGGATCAGGAATGTACATTGATTATATGTATGAAGGACACGGTGTGAATTGTATGGGGACTGGATGTACATGATTAAAGTATGGAAGGACACGTGTGATATTGTATGGGGACTAGGAATGTACAGATTATAATGTATGGAAGGACACAGTGTGATATTGTATGGGGCTAGGAATGTACATTGATTATAATGTATGAAGGACACAGTGTGATATTGTATGGGGACTAGGAATGTACATTGATTCTAATGTATGGAGGCACAGTGTGATATTGTATGGGGACTAGGAATGTACATTGATTAAATGTATGGAAGGACACAGTGTGATATTGTATGGGGACTAGGAATGTACATTGATTATAATGTATGGAAGGACACGTGTGTATTGTATGGGGACTAGGAATGTACATTGATTATAATGTATGGAAGGACAGTTTGTGATATTGTATTATGGGGACTAGGAATGACATTGATTAAATGTATGGAAGGACACAGTGTGATATTGTATGGGACTAGGATGTACATTGATTATAATGTATGGAAGACACCGATAGTGATATTGTATGGGGACTAGGAATGTACATTGATTATAATGTATGGAAGGACACAGTGTGATATTGTTATGGGGACTAGGAATGTACATTGATTATAAGTATGGAAGGACACAGTGTGATATTGTATGGGGACTAGGAATGTACATTGATTATAATGTATGGAAGGACACAGTGTGATATTGTATGGGGACTAGGAATGTACATTGATTATAATGTATGGAAGGACACGGCGTGATATTGTATGGGGACTAGGAATGTACATTGATTATAATGTATGGAAGGACACAGGTGTGATATTGTATGGGGACTAGGAATGTACATTGATTAAATGTATGGAAGGACACGGTATTGTGATATCGACTGTGGTGTGATATTGTATGGGGTCTAGGAATGTACATTGATTATAATGTATGGAAGGACACAGTGTGATATTGTATGGGGACTAGGAATGTACATTGATTATAATGTATGGAAGGCACAGTGTGATATGTATGGGGACTAGGAATGTACATTGATTATAATGTATGGAAGGACACAGTGTGATATTGTATGGGGACTAGGAATGTACATTGATTATAATGTATGGAAGGACACAGATAGTGTGATATTGTATGGGGACTAGGAATGTACATTGATTATAATGTATGGAAGGACAGTGTGATTGTGATATGTATGGGGACTAGGAATGTACATTGATTAAATGTATGGAAGGACACAGTGTGATTTGTATGGGGACTAGGAATGTACATTGATTATAATGTATGGAAGGACACGAAGTGTGATATTGTATGGGGACTAGGAATGTACATTGATTATAAGTATGGAAGGACACAGTGTGATATTGTAGGGGACTAGGAATGTACATTGATTATAATGTATGGAAGGACACAGTGTGATATTGTATGGGGACTAGGAATGTACATTGATTATAATGTATGGAAGGACACAGTGTGATATTGTATGGGGACTAGGAATGGACATTGATTATAATGTATGGAAGGACACATTGTGATATCGTATGGGGACTAGGAATGTACATTGATTAAATGTATGGAAGGACACAGTGTGATATTGTATGGGGACTAGGAAGACATTGTTTATATGTATGGAAGGACACAGTGTGATATTGTATGGGGATAGGATGTACATTGATTATAATGTATGGAAGGACACAGTGTGATATGTATGGGGACTAGAGATGTACATTGATATAATGTATGGAAGGACACAGTGTGATATTGTATGGGGACTAGGAATGTACATTGATTATAATGTATGGAAGGACCAGTGTGATATTGATGGGGACTAGGAATGTACATTGATTATAATGTATGGAAGGACACAGTGTGATATTGTATGGGGACTAGGAATGTACATTGATATAATGTATGAAGGACACGTGGTGATTTGTATGGGGACTAGGAATGTACATTGATTAATATATGGAAGGACACGTTGTGTGTGATATTGTATGGGGGACTAGGAATGTACATTGATTATAATGTATGGAAGGACACAGTGTGATATTGTATGGGGACTGGAATGTACATTGATTAAATGTATGGAAGGACACAGTGTGATATTGTATGGGGACTAGGAATGTACATTGATTAAATGTATGGAAGGAACAGTGTGATATTGTATGGGACTAGGAATGTACATTGATTAAAGTGTATGGAAGGACACAGTGTGATATGTATGGGGCTAGGAATGTACATTGATTATAATGTATGGAAGGAACACAGTGTGATATTGTATGGGGACTAGGAATGTACATTGATATAATGTATGGAAGACACAGTGTGATATTGTATGGGGACTAGGAATGTACATGATATTATGTATGGAAGGACACAGTGTGATATTGTATGGGGACTAGGAATGTACATGATTATATGTATGGAAGGACACAGTGTGATATGTATGGGGTCTAGGAATGTACATGATTATAAGTATGGAAGGACACAGTGTGATATTGTATGGGGTAGGAATGTACATTGATTATAATGTATGGAAGGACACGTGTGATATGTATGGGGACTAGGAGATGTACATTGATTATAATGTAGGAAGGACACAGGTGTGAATGTATGGGGACTAGGAATGTACATTGATTATAATGTATGGAAGGACACAGTGTGATATTGTATGGGGCTAGGAATGTACATTGTTTAATGTAGGAGGAACACAGTGTGATATTGTATGGGGACTAGGAATGTAAATTGATTATAATGTATGGAGGACACAGTGTGATATTGTATGGGGACTAGAATGTACATTGATTATAATGTATGGAAGGACACAGTGTGATATGTATGGGGACTAGGAATGTACATTGATTATAATGTATGGAAAGGACACAGTGTGATATTGTATGGGGACTAGGAATGTTCATTGATTATAATGTATGGAAGGACACAGTGTGATATTGTATGGGGCTAGGAATGTACATTGATTATAATGTATGGAAGGACACAGTGTGATATGTTAGGGGACTAGGAATGTACAATTGATTATAATGTATGGAAGGACACGGTGTGTGATATGTATGGGGACTAGGAAATGTAATTGATATAATGTATGGAAGGACACAGTGTGTGATATGTTATGGGGACTAGGAATGTACATTGATTATAATGTATGGAGGGCACAGTGTGATATTGTATGGGGACTAGGAATGTACATTGATTAATGTAGGAAGGACAAGTGTGATATCGTTATGGGGATAGGAATGTACATTGATTATAATGTATGGAAGGACACGGGTGTGATATGTATGGGACAGGATGTACATTGATTAAATGTATGGAAGGACACAGTGTGATATGTATGGTGACTAGGAATGTACATTGATTATAATGTATGGAGGACACAGGTGGATTTGTATGGGGTCTAGGAATGTACATGATTATAATGTATGGAAGGACACAGTGTGATATTGTATGGGGGGACTAGGAATGTACATTGATTATAGTATGGAAGGACACAGTGTGATATGTATGGGGTCTAGGAATGTACATTATTATAATGTATGGAAAGGACAACGCTGTGATATCGTATAGGGGTACTAGGAATGTACATTGATTATAATGTAGGAAGGACACAGTGTGATATTGTATGGGGCTAGGAATGTACATTGATTATAATGTATGGAAGGACACAGTGTGATATTGTATGGGGACTAGGGATGACATTATTATAATGTATGGAAGGACACAGTGTGATATTGTATGGGGTAGGAATGTACATTGATTATAATGTATGGAAGGACACAGTGTGATATTGTATGGGGTCTAGGAATGTACATGTTGTATAATGTATGGAAGGACACAGTGTGATATTGTATGGGGACTAGGAATGTACATTGATTATAATGTATGGAAGGGACACAGTGTGATATTGTATGGGGACTAGGAATGTACATTGATATAATGTATGAAGGACACAGTTGGGATATGTATGGGGTCTAGGAATGTACATTGAATTTAATGTATGAAGGAACAGTGTGATTTGTATGGGGTCTAGGAATGTACATTGATATAATGTATGGAAGGACACAGTGTGATATTGTATGGGGTCTGGAAGTACATTGATTATAATGTATGGAAGGACCAGTGTGATATTGTATGGGTCTAGGGATGTACATTGATTATATGTATGGAAGGACACAGTGTGATATTGTATGGGGACTAGGAATGTACATTGATTATAATGTATGGAAGGACACAGTGTGATATTGTATGGGGTCTAGGAATGTACATTGATTATAATGTATGGAAGGACACAGTGTGATATGTGATGGGGCTAGGAATGTACATGATTATAATGTATGGAAGGACCACGTGTGATATTGTATGGGGTCTAGGAATGTACATTGATTATAATGTATGGAAGGACACAGTGTGATATTGTATGGGGACTAGGAATGTACATTGATATAATATGGAAGGACACAGTGTGATATTGTATGGGGACTAGGAATGTCATGATTATAATGTATGGAAGGACACAGTGTGATATTGTATGGGGATAGGAATGTACATAGATATTGTATGGAAGGAACACGGTGTGATATTGTATGGGGATCTAGGATGTACATTGATTATAATGTATGGAAGGACACAGTGTGATATTGTAGGGGTAGAGAATGTACATTGATATAATGTATGGAAGGACACAGTGTGATATTGTATGGGGGGCTAGGAATGTACATATGATTATATGTATGGAGGACACAGTGTGATATTGTATGGGGACTAGGAATGTACATTGATTATAATGTATGGAAGGACAACGTGTGATATTGTATGGGGGACTAGAGAATGTACATTGATTATAATGTATGGAAGGACACGTGTGATATTGTATGGGGCTAGGAATGTACATTGATTATAATGTATGGAAGGACCAGTGTGATATTATGGGGACTAGGAATGTACATGATTTAAGTATGGAAGGACACGGTGTGATATTGTAGGGATGGAATGTACATTGATTATAATGTATGGAAGGACAGTGTGATATTGTATGGGGATAGAAAGTACATTGATTATATGTATGGAAGGACCACAGTGTGTGATTTGTATGGGGACTAGGAATGTACATTGATTATAATGTATGGAAGGACACAGTGTGATATTGTATGGGGACTAGGAATGTACATTGATTAAATGTATGGAAGGACACAGTGTGATATTGTATGGGGACAGGAAGGACATTGATTATAATGTATGGAAGGACCGTAGTGTGATATTGGATGGGGATAGGAATGTACATGATTATAAGTATGGAAGGGACAGTGTGTTTGTATGGGGACTAGGAATGTACATGATTAAATGTATGGAAGGACACAGTGTGATATGTATGGGGACTAGGAATGTACATTGATTATAATGTATGGAAGGACACAGTGTGATATTGTATGGGGACTAGGAATGTACATGATTATAATGTATGGAAGGACACAGTGGATATTGTATGGGGACTAGGAATGTACATTGATTATAATGTATGGAAGGACACAGTGGTGATATTGTATGGGACTAGGAATGTACATGATTATAATGTATGGAAGGACACAGTGTGATATTGTATGGGACTAGGAATGTACATTGATTATAATGTATGGAAGGAACAGTGTGATATTGTATGGGACTAGGAATGTACAGATTATAATGTATGGAAGGACACAGGTGTGAATTGTATGGGGACTAGGAATGTACATGATTATAATGTATGGAAGGACACAGTGTGATATGTATGGGGCTAGGAATGTACATTGATATAATGTATGGAAGGACACAGTGTGATATTTATGGGGACTAGGAATGTACATGATTATAAGTATGGAAGGACACAGGGTGATATTGTATGGGGACTAGGAATGTACATTGATTATAATGTATGGAAGGACACAGTGTGATATTGATGGGGGACTAGGAATGTACATGATTATAATGTATGGAAGGACACAGATGTGGTAATGTATGGGGACTAGGAATGTACATTGATTATAATGTATGGAAGGACAGTGTGATATGTATGGGGACTAGGAATGTACATTGATTATAATGTATGGAAGGACACAGTGTGATATTGTATGGGGACTAGGAATGTACATTGATTATAATGTATGGAAGGACACAGTGTGATATTGTATGGGGACTAGGAATGTACATTGATTATATGTATGGAAGGACACAGTGTGATATTGTATGGGGACAGGAATGTACATTGATTATAATTTATGGAAGGAACAGTGTGATATTGTATGGGGATAGGAATGTACATTGATTATATGTATGGAAGGACACCGTGTGATATTGTATGGGGGACTAGGAATGACATTGATTATAATGTATGGAAGGACACATGTGATATTGTATGGGGATAGGAATGTAAATTGATTATAATGTTGGAAGGACACAGTGTGATATTGTATGGGGACTAGGAATGTACATTGATTATAATGTATGAAGGACACAGTGTGATATTGTATATGGGGATTAGGAATGTACATTGTATAATGTATGGAAGGACACAGTGTGATATTGTATGGGGACTAGGAATGTACATGGTTATAATGTATGGAAGGACACAGGTGTGATATTGTATGGGGACTAGGAATGTTACATTGATTATAATGTATGGAAGGACACAGTGTGATATTGTATGGGGATAGGAATGTTACATTGATATATGTATGGAAGGACACAGTGTGATATTGTATGGGGACTAGGAATGTACATTGATTTATGTATGGAAGGACACGTGTGATATGTTTGTATGGGGACTAGGAATGTACATTGATTATAATTATATGGAAGGACACAGTTGTGATATTGTATGGGACTAGGAATGTACATTGATTATAATGTTGGAAGGGACACATTTTGATATTGTCAACAGTAATAAGGTATCTATATATCTATATATGATAAATCTACCCGCTTACACCTCCCTATCCTGGTAACCAGCCACTATATGGTATCATATATCTATATATGATAAATCTAACCCTTACATCCTACCTTCTCCGGTAACCACACAGTCTAGTGGTATCTATATATCTATATACTGTAATCTACCCTAACAATCCTACCTATCCCCACTCTGGTAACCAGCACAGTATGATGTCTATATATCTATAATATGAATAAATCTAAACCCTTACAAAAATCACCTACACCTACCTATCCGGTCACCAAGCACATTATAATGGTATCTTATATCTTATTATGATAAATCACCCGTTACAATCGACCATCCGGTAACGCAGCACAATATATGTATCTAATCTATATATGATAAATCAACCCGTCCATCCTACCTATCCCGGTAACCCAGCACAGTATATTGATATCTATATATGAAATCTACCCTTACCTCATCGATCTACCTATCCTGGTAACCGCATCACGGTATATGTATCTAAGATATCATAATGATACTTAGATCTACCCTTACATCCTACCTATCCTGTAACCATCACAGTATATGGTATCTAAGTATCATATGTATATGCGAAATCTACCCTTACATCCTCCTATCCTGGTAACCACACAGTATATGAGATCCTATATCATAGTGATAAATCTAACCCTTACATCCTACCTATCGCGGTAACACAGCACAGTATATGGTATGTACTATATCTATATATAGATAAATCTCATCACCTTACATCCTACCTATCCGAGTAACCAGCAACATTATATATGATATCTAATATCATATATTGAAAGCATATCTCACTACCTTACCTCCTCCTATCATTGTAACCACACAGTCATGTATCTATTATCTCATATTGATAATCTACCGCTTCAATCCTATACCTATCTGTACCAGCACAATAGGTATCTTATATGCTATATATGATAAATCTCAGAGCAACCCCTTACCACTACATCTACCGTATACCTTAGCCCAATATGTCTATATACTATATATGATAATCTAATCACCTAATCTACATCTGGAAAACACATTGGCATATACTCTAATAGTAATCTACCTTACATCCTACCTATCTCGATAACCAGCACGATATCTATTCTATATATCGTATGATTGATAAGTCGTACCCCTTTCACACTTCATTTACCTATCGGTAAACCAGCACAGTATATGGTAGATCATATATATCTATATATGGTAATCTAACCACTTACGATCCACCTATCGTAACCTAGCAACTATATGATATAAAGTATTGCTATATATGAAAATCTAATGCCGCCTTACATACAACGTCCACCTATCCCGGTCAGCAAGAAATGTATCACTGTATCAATATCTTTTGATAAATCACCCTACGCACTATCCTTATCAATATGTCTAAATGATAATCTACCCTTTTGCCTCACCTTAGTCACGGGTACGCACACGTATATGGATATCTATCACGGTTCGCTAGTATATGTTCGATCTGTGACTATACTCACTAATGGTAAATCCAGCAAACCTAGGGTTGAGGGGGGGTTGGTATCTGGTAGTGGTGTGTATGTCATTTTACTACCCTTACAACCATCCCAACCTATCCCGGTAACCAAGCACAGTAAATTGTATCATATTCTATATATATAAATCTAACCCTTACACTCCTACTATCCGGTAACCAAGCACGTATATTGATCATATCTATATATGATAAATCTAAACCCTTACAAACCCTACCGATCTGTAACCCAGCACATGTATATGGTATCTATATATCTCTATTGATAAATCTACGCCTTATCCTCCTAACCTATCCGCGTAACCAGCACAGTATTGATATCGATATATCATATAAATCTATCTACTACCTTACATCCTATCCTATACTACCGGTAACCAGCACGGTAATATATGGATCTATATATCTTATTGAATAAATCTAACCTTACAGACCACCACCTATCCGGTAACCAGCCAGTATAAAGTATTATGATCATCTATATGTGATAAATCTAAAACCTACATCCTACCTATCTGGTAACCGCAGCAGTAATATGGTACTATATATTTATATTGATAAATCTAACACTTACATCCTACCTTCGGTACACAGCAACAGTATATGGTATCTATATATCTATATTAATGATAATCTACCTCTTACAACTCCTACCTATTCCGGTACGACCAGCACAGTAATATGGTATCTATAATCTATTATATAAATCTACCCTTACAATCCTACCTACTCACCGGTAACCAGCACATTATATGGTATCTATATATCTATATATTACTCTACCCTTACATCTACCTCACTCTGGTACACCGCACAGTATATGGATTGCTATATATCTATATATATGATGAATCACCTTACTCTACCCAATCTACCTATCCGGTAACCCGCACAATATATATGTATCTATATACTATATATGATATTCTAACCCCTTCCATCCACCTATCTGGTACCAGCACAGTATATGGTAATCCTATATATCTATATATGATAAATCTACCCTTACATCGATAGACCTATCGGTAACCATCACATATATGGTATCTATATATTATATATTGATATAATCTTAACTACCTCTTAACATACACTTCCTACTATCTGGTAACCCACAGATATATGGTTATATATCATATCTTATCAGAGATAATCTTACCCTTACAATCCTACCGTATCCAGTTCACGGTACCCCAGTCACTGATCATGTATATCATATCGATACATCTACGTACCCTTACAATCCTCCTATCGGTAAGACCAGCACAGTATATTATGACTATCATTAGCTATATAATATAAACTACCCTTACTTCTACCTATCCGTTGTACACTCAGCACCACAGTATATGATTGTTTTTATTTGCACTGCATATATCTAAACCCCCTCGCAGCACTTATCCACAGTCCTTTTATTCTGTTTGTACCTACCACCACCTAACTATATTGCAGCTCTATGGGGCAGGGACCTCATTACACACCTCTGGCAAAGCCCTATCACCTTCTATTTATATAAGTTATATATTTATGTACTGCTATAGCTATGTATTTAGCACCCTTGTATGATTTATATGTATTTTGTTACTGTACAGGCGCTGCGTCCCCAGTGGCACTTCTATACAATAACCATTCTATATACATAACATACATACATACACCATACATACTCCTGATCAGGTGGTGAGGTCAAACATCAAATAAAATTGTTTTGTGGCTGAGATAACCATATTAAAGTTTTGTTGCTATTTACAACCTAACACTTTTTTTTATACATTTCAGACTCTGCCCCATGTCAATTACCAATTTACTAATGAGCTGTTAGATCGGTGTCTACGTTGGGTATGCAGATCATTTTTAGATATGATTAACAGTATATACGGGATGAAGTTAGATATAAAAATGTAGCATATGGTTCAAAGTGTTGTGCTCACGGCAGGCTTAGCACTTATATAATTACTGTAGCATTAGAAGTACTGCAGAAATGAGGATGTTATTTATTAAGGATCCATTCCGACCAGGGCCACAACATTACGACAGTGCAGTGTAGATTTACCGGATATTAATTTTGAACTCCTGCCTAGCTTGGCTGGCAAATTTTTAAGGTATTGTCCACTTTTAGTCTATTTTTAAAATGCACCCAATTAAGTATTATTTTTTGCAGGAAAGGCTAACCAACTGTACTTTCCCTTTAATCTCTGTACTGTTATAACACACTTACCCCTTATCATCTTCATTGAGAGAAACTATTCCTTCAATCTCTGAACTGAAACTGATAAATGGCTCGCTTTGGTAAATAGTATACTTTCCCTTTAATTACAGCACTGATTGAAGCTAGTACATGGCAGAGGTTCTCTTTAATATCTCCACTAAGAGAAACCCAACTCTTAGTCCCAGACATGCCCACTCTCTGCCCTGTCCCTTGCTTCACATATATGTTTGTGTTTCTCTGGTTTGTCATATTTAAATTTAAGATTTATCAGAACCATATGGAAAACTATTGACATGAATTGTATTTACAGTCAACTGTAAAGGTAGAAAAAGGCGCCATGAATCTGACTCCAGAAAAAAACGGCGAGCCGTCACTGTGCTCAAGTAAGTGATTATGATTTTTAGTAAAACTTTTTAAATAAAAACAACATTAAGAGACCTTGGACTCGCTGGGCAAATAAATGGAGTTAAAGTCACGCTAACCGGTTCGCTGCTGGTTAGCGTGACTTTAACTCCATATTAGTTAGCGATTCGATATCGCAAACTATATCGCAAATAGCTGGTGTTAAAATCCCTCAGTGAGTAAATCCCTTTCTGGGATTTACCCACATTCACAATCGCGATATTGAATCGCGGAAGAAGCATTTACCCAGAGCGATAGCGGCTCTGGGTAAATGAGCCTGTTTATGTTATGGCCACATCATTAAATACCGCAGTGGGCAGTGTGCGGTAGTAACATACTCTGCGGTATCGGTATTTACCATCATCATATTCTCTAATTTATTTATTTTTGTCTTTTAGGTGGAAAAACCACTGTCTGCATTGTATTAATCATGTGTGGGTTCTTATTGGGGATTGTCATACTTATTGTCCTCTGTTCACGTAAGGAAACATATTTCTAAATTTCTTTTGTAAATGGCAATGGATATTGTGATATTTATGTTGAAATGACAATGATAAAAAGTATTTCTATAGGATTAATATCAATAAACGACTATATGTCCCTAATCACAGTCATAAAGAATTAAAGCAGAAACCCACCCTTCCTTCCCCTGGGAGTACATCTGTCACATACCTTCTAGGTGCCCTTTAGAGGTCCTCACATTGGGTACAGCTTTATAACAATCAGCCTGTCAGTTCACTCTAACCTGCCCAAAGCCGTTTCCTGTCAGTTCACACTCTAACCCTGCCGAGCACTTTTCCGCGTCAGTTTTTTCACTCTCACTCATAACCTGCCCCCACGTTTCCTGTCAGTTTCACCTCTATAAACCTGCCCCCACCACGTTTCCTGTCAGTTCACTCACTCTAACCTGCCCCCACCGACTTTTCCCTGTCATTCACTCTAACCTGCCGCACGTTTTCCTGTCCGGATTTCAGTCACTCTAACCTGCCCCACTTTCCCCTGTCAGTTCACTCTAACCTGCCAACCAAACGTTTCCTGTCAGTTCACTCTACTAAACCCTGCCGCAATCGTTTCCTGTCAGTTTCACTCTAACCTGCCGCAGCGTTCCTCCTGTCAGTTCACTCTAACCTGCCGCACGTTTTCCTGTCAGTTTCCCATAACCTGCCGACGTTCCTCCTGTCATTTCACTCTAACCTGCCGCCGACGTTTCTCTCCTGTCAGTTCCATCTAACCTGCCCGCGATAAGGTAGCATTCGGGGATGTTTGCTGAGGTAACGTTAAGGACTGTGTTCCGTTTAACGCTGGCACTTCCACCACCATCCCAAATTCCACTGTCTCAAGGTTTAAAACAGGTAGCTTTGGACGGAGCAGTATCTCCCAAGCCCGGTGCGGGAGGTCTGAGGGCGGAATGCTCTCATTAAAGACCTTTATGGTCACTCTAACGGAACCCGGCCGGGAAGGAGGAAACCGCAAACCCAACCGAAAAGCCAATCCACCAAGCAGGATCCCTGTCATACTTTTTCAAACTCATCCAGACCTTGGGGGACAACGGCACAAAGCGTGCTGACAAACTACCCGGACTGGCCCAGAAATAAAGGCCAAAGATGTCCACTGCCTCAAACACAACCAGGAGAGTCTGTCAATCACTGCTGCCTATCGGAAGAAGGGCCACTCCCCACCCACTTCAAGTTACCACATTCCTCCCTACACCACCGCAACTGTACATATGTTACCATACACCAGATGTTTGTGCGTAGCAAGGAGGGAACAGTCCTCCGTGTAGCAGGAATGAGTGCTTGGCAAGCTGGACGCTATACGATGTAGGTTTGGTCCTGAAGGTTGGAAACTGGAGGCTGCTTACGAAAACAGATTGAAACTTGGGCACAATGGGGAAAGATGACCAGCGATCTTACAGGGGGGACAGACACAGGAACTGACAGGGGAGCTTGGAACAGAACTGGGGCTGACACAGAGGGAGATTGGGAGAAGACACAAGAGGAAGCGGGAAAGCGGAAAACAGGTGCGGGGCCAGCAGGGACCGGGTGGATCACACTTACCACCTATTGGTGGAACCCTCCATCGGCTGGCCTCAGGCTCTGCCGCCACTCTCCGGACACTGGGGGGATCGATCACCCAGAGCTTCCGCCAATCTCCAGCTTAGGAACCAATTTAGTTCACCTGAACGGGCCACCGCCTTTTCCCAATAGAAAACGCTTGGGGACTTTAACTGTAGGGGCAAACGTCGTTGCTGATCCTTCCTCTACCAAGGATGGCCCCGGGACTTGCTTGGGACCAGCTGAAAAACTTCCTGCCTTCCCTGACCTTCTTCTACGTAGCTCATCAGGTGCAGTGCGAATAGAGGATCTGTGATGATTGGGTCCACTGCGACCATCCATCTCATTCCTGTACAACCAGCCTCTGGCACACCGAAAACCAGCTGACACAGCCTTTGGATCCAAAATGGCCGCCTCAGGTACTTTTCCTATCACGCCCTTGAACCTTAAAGCTTGCCATTTACATATGGGAACTTATCGGCCAGTTCATTACCAGGCCGCAACTGACAGACTCTCTCCTTTCTGGGCAGGTTTGGCAGTCAGGGAGGAGCATGGGAACTGGTTAGCGCAGTGTGATGTCATGGCAGGATGCAAGATGGCCGCCCGAACCACATGTTCCAGCCCATGTTGGAGTGGTAGAGACTCAAGGCTTGGTGTTAGTGGAATTATTAAAGGTTTGCACTGCATGGTGGAAAAACAAATTTGAAACCACAACTTCTTCCTTCTGGTGATTTAACCTATTTGCCTCCTCTTGGCCCGGATTCTAATCCATGGAGAATTCCAGTCGTGACTCTTTGTTATGGAGGATTCCAGACTTTTATTTCTTTCAGCAAACAGGGGGATGTAAGGATCTTCCACAGCCAGTCCACTTCTTTCCCTTGTCTTTTTGTCAGTGTAATGAGGGGAAACTTGGGACGAGACCTCCCGTCAGAGGCCCAGGCACCTCCACCCATGCCTGCACCGACACTGGGGAGACTGAACGAACAGCATGGCTGGGCCTTAGCTGTATGCCCCCTGCATTTGCTCTCCTCTATGCCTGCGAAACGAGCCATCAGGGTATAAGCCTCGCATTTAGGACCAATTTCATTCCCGAAGGCTGATCCTCCTTGGTAAGCAGCTAAAAATTTTTTTCCATGGCAGGGAAATATAGCGTGGCGGTCTTGGGATTGGATCTAGAAACATCCCCACACAAAGATCTTTTTTTGTCTTAATTCGTACTTCAAGGGATCTTAAATTTTTATTTTATAGATTTACATTCTCTTAGAGGCCGTTTGCCAGGGCCTCCGCAAATCCAGGATCCCCAGGCTCATGGTGTTTTTTGCCCAGATTAGCAGCAGGAGGCACAGGCTCAGGACCAGGGCTCTTGGAGGCCATGTAGGCCCAGAAAACCCAGGTGAACCAAAATCGGATATTCAAGGAAGACTTGTTGGAGATCAGGAGCACACAATGAAACACCAACCTTCACCTCCAATGCTAATGTTTACTATGTAACGGTTAGCCAGACCATTATGGGTAGGGTATTAAATAAAGGCTGGACCTAGATGACGTATGTTTTATACAACCTCCAAGACTATGTTACTAGGTAACGTTATCAGACCCAAATTATGGGTAGGGTCTAAAGGCTGGACTAGGAGGACGTTGTCTTTATACACCCTCCAATACTATGTACTATGTACTGTTATACAGACCTTATGGGAGGTATAAAGGCTGGACTAGCTGGACGTATGTCTTTATAAACCTCCAATACTATGTTACTATGACTGTTATACAGACATTATGGGTAGGGTATAAAGGTTTGGACTAGATGGAAGTATGTCTTATGTCTTTATACACCATCCAATACTATCGTTACTTGTAACTGTTCGACAGAACATTATGGGTAGGGTATAAAGGTTGGACTGATGGCCGTATGTCTTTATCCAAAACCTCCAATACTATTTTACTAGTAACGTTATACAGAAATTAGGGGTAGGGTATAAGGGGGGACTAGATGGAGTATGCTTTATACAACCTCCCAATACTTGTACAATGTAACTGTTTTATACAGACCTTATGTGTAGGGTATAAGGTTGGGACAGATGGACGTATTTGGCTTTATACAACCTCCATACTATGTAATATGTAACGTTAGACAGACATGATGGGTAGGGTATAAAGGTGGGATAGATGGACGTGATGTCTTTATACAACCTCCATACTAGTTTCGATGTAACTGTTATACAGAATTATGGCGTAGCGTGGTATAAAGGTTGGACTAATGACGAGGTTTTATACAACCTCCAATACTAGGTGACTATTAACTGTTATTACAGACCTTATGGGTAGGGTTAAAGGTTGGAACAGATGGACGTATGTCTTTATACAACCCCAATCACTCTTGTACTATGTAACTGTTTTAGACAGACAATTAGGGTAGGGTATAAAGGTTGGATAGATGGCGTAGGTTCTTTATACAACCTCCAATACCTGTTACTAGGTAACTGTCATACAGACATAGGGGTAGGGTATAAAGTTGGACTAGATGGACCTATGTCTTATACAACCTCCATAATACTATGTTACTATGTAACTGTTATACAGACATTTGGGTAGGGTTATAAGGTTTGGAGTAGATGGAGTATGTCTTTTATACACCTCCAATACTATGTTACTATGAATGTCATACAGATATTATGGGTAGGGTATAAGGATGGACTAGATGGAAACTATGTCTTTATACAATCTCCAACACTATGTACTAGTAACTCTTATACAGACATATGGGTAGGGTATAAAGGTTGACTAGATGGAGTATGTCTGTATCAACCTCAAATCTATGTTACTATGAACTGTTAACAGACATATGGGTAGGGTATAAAGGTTGGACTAGATGGACGTATGTCTTTATACAACCTCCAATACTATGGTACTAGTGTAACATGTTATCGAAATATGGGTAGGTTTATAAAGGTTGAGAGTAGATGGACGTAATGTCTTTCAACCTCAATCCTATGTTACATGTAAACTGGTTATCCAGACCCATTATGGGGAGGGTATATTATAAAGGTGGACTAGATGGACGTATGATTATAAAAATCCAAACTATGTTACTTATTTAACTGGTATACGGAATTAGGGTGGGTAGGGTATAAAGGTTGGATGATGGACGTATGTATTTATACACCTCATTACTATGTTACATGTAACTGTATCCAGACAGTATGGGTAGGGTCTAAAGGTTGGACTAGGATGGACGGATGTATTATACAATCCAATACATGTACTATGTAACTGTTATCGGGACATTATGGGTAGGGTCTATAAAGGTTGGATAGATGGACGTAGGTTTTATACAACATCCAATACTAGTTACTATGTAACTGTTATAACAGGGACTTTATGGTAGGTATAAAGGTTGACTAGATGGACGTATGTCTTATGAAACATCCAATACTTATGTTACTAGGTAACTGTTTTATACAGACATTATGGGTCGGGTATAAAGGTTGGCTAGATGGACGTATGTCTTAACAACCCCAATATATGTTCCATGTAACTGTATCCAGACATCTTATGGGGTAGGGTATAAGATGGGAATAGATGGTAAGTAGTCTTTATACAACTCCAATACATGTTACTATGTACCTGTTTAGACCAGGACCATTATGGGTATGGTATAAAGTGGACTAGATGGACGTATGTCCTTTTATACAACATCCAATACTATATTACTATGTAACTGTTTATACAGACCATTATGGGTAGGGTATAACGGTTGGACTAGATGGACGTATGTCTTATACATCCTGCCAATACTATGTAAATATGTAACTGTGTATACAGACATTATGGGTAGGGTATTAAAGGTGGAATAGATGGACGTATGTCTTTATACAACCTCCATACTATGTTACTAGGTAAATGTTAGGACAGACCTTATGGGTATGGTAGAAAGGTGGGACTAGATGGACATATGTCTTTACAAACTCTCCAAGACTATGCTACTAGTACTGTTATCCCAGACATTATAGGTAGGGAGATAAAAGATTGGAATAGATGGAGTATGTCTTTATACACCTCCAATCTATGTTCTGATGTAACGGTTAGACAGACATTATGGGTATGGTATAACGGTTGGACTAGAGGGACGTATGTTCGTAACAACCTCAATACTATGTTACTATGTAACTGTTATACAGACATTATGTGGTAGGGTATAAAGGTTTGGACTCGATGGAGTAATCTTTATACAAACCTCCAATACTATGTACTATGTAACTGTTTATCCAGACATTATGGGTAGGGTTTATAAAAGATGGACTAGATGGACGTATGTTCTTTATACCAACTCCAATACTATGTCTATGTTGTAATGTTATACAGACCTTAGGGTTAGGGCTTCTAAAGGTTGGGACTAGATGGAAACGTATGTCTTTATACAACCTCCAAACTATGTTAATTACTATGTAATGTTTTTATACAGACATTAGGGTAGGTTAAAGGCTGATAAGAGGACGTAGTCTTTATACAACCTCAACTACTATGGTACTATGTCACTGGTAACAGAAATTATGGGTGGGTATAAGGTTGGACTAGAGGACGTATGTCTTTATAAACTCCAATAACTATAGACTATGTAACTGTTCACAGACATTAGGGGTAGGGTATAAAGGCGTTGGACTCGATGACGTATGTCTTATACATACCTCCAATACTATGTTATATGTAACTGTAACAGAACATATGGGTAGGTAGGGTTAAACGGTTGGACGAGTGGACGTTGAGTCTGTATACATCCTCCACTACTATGTCACTAGTAAACTGTTATACAGAATGATGGGTAGGTATAAAGGTTGGGGAATAGATGGAGTATGTCTTTATACAACTCCAATACTTGTACTATGGAACTGTTATACAGACATTATGGGTAGGGTATAAAGGTTTGACTAGATGGACGTATGTCTTTATACAACCTCCAATTACGATGTTAAGATGTAAATGTTACCGACATTATTGGTAGGGTTAGGGTATAAAGGTGACTAGATGGACGTATGTCTTTTACAACCTCCAATAATAGTTACTATGTAACTGTTATACAGACATTGATGGGCGGGTATAAAGGTTGGACTAGGTATGGAGTATGGCTTTATATAACCTTCCCATACTATGTAAATATGTAACTGTTTAACAGACATTAGGGTAGGGTTAGGGGATAAAGGTTGGACTAGATGGATTATGTCTTTATACACCTCCACTGACTATGTACTATGTACACTGTTATACAGACATTATGGTTAGGGTATAAAGGTGGACTAGAGGGCGTATGTCTTTATATAACTCAAATATATGTTACTATGTAAATGTTATACAGGACATTATGGTAAGGTAATAAAGGTTTGGACAGGATGGACCTATGTCTTTATATAACCTCCAATACTATGTTACTATGGTAAAACTGTTATACAGACATTAGGGGTAGGTGATAAAGTTGGACTAGATGGACCTATGTATTTATAAAAACTCCAATAACTATGTTACTATGTAACTGTTACTACAGACATTATGGGTAGGGTATGTACAAGTTGGACTGATGGACATATGTCTTATACAACCTCCAATCTATGTTATATGTAACTGTTTACGACATTATGGGTAGGGATAAAGGTTGGACTAGATGGACGTATGTCTTTATATAACTCCTACATGTTACTATGTAAATGTTATACAGACATTATGGGTAAGGTAGAAAGGTTGGAAAGATGGACATATGTCTTTATATAACCTCCAATACTATGTTACTCGGTAATGTTATAAGACATTATGGTAAGGTAATAAGAATTCACTATGTTGTTTAGGCAGCTATATCTTTAGAAAGGACTTTTACAGATTCCACAGCTAAATGCAAAACCAGAGCGCCCAACTGCCGACCGATTTCGGCTTTAGTGAGTTTGCATGGTTGTGTATGGTCCCTTAACATTTCTATAATTGGATATTGCCCCAATCAACAAATGACACATTTACAAGTCAGAACTGTGCTTTGAAATTCATTATATGAATTAAAAAGACATAAAAACAGAAATACTTGAAATTCATCAGCAATATGACGGGAGCTACGCGGCCTTTAAATCCGAATGCTGTGTACATGGGAAGCATTGTGTAGAATGCAGATATAACCTTGTATCTGTTCCATGGAGAACACAATCTTCAATATAAAAGAACCTTAACCCCGGACTCCTGTTCTCTGAGTAACATACACATCATCCGACTTCCGGACACATTCTGTGAAAAGACAACCCCTTTCTGGCACAGAAGGTGCAGCGTGGGAAAGGTTATTGTCTACATTATGAGACAGTGATAAGGTTACTTATCCAAACTCTGTCATTATTATAGCAGATAAATTGTCTGCGCTAGATTGGCAAGTCTTTCTTCTTTATTTTGCCAGTAAAAATGAAATTAAATTGTCGTATTGTAACTTATTAGGGAATGGTCGCATTACCAGTCGCACCAGTGAGTTAACAGTAAGAACAGTCAGAGATGTGGAAGCACAGAAAAACACAAAAAATGCTATATACAGTTCATTCTAATGTCTTCCAAGCAAGGGCATCCAGATTCTACACAGAATACTTATGTTACCCTAACCATATCACACCTCATGTGTCTTACGTACATAATATCCAATGTAATTCCTAGTCCCCATAAATATACACTGTGTCCTCCTACATATAATCAATGTTCATTCCTAGTCCCCATACCAATATCACACTGTGTCCTTCCATACATTGATAATCAATGTACATTCCTAGTCCCCATACAATAACACTGTCTGTGTCCTTCCTACATTTAATCAATGGTACATTCCTAGCCCATAAAATATCACACTCGTGTCCTTCCATACATATAATCAATGTACATTCCGTCCCCCATACAATATCAACCTGTGTCTTCCATTACATGTATCATTACTTCACTAGCCATACATATTACCGTCTTCGATACATTTAATCAATGTACATTCCTAGTCCCATACAATATCACAACTGTGTCCTTCCATACTTATAATCAATGTAAATTCCTAGTCCCATTACAATATCACACTGTGTCCTTCCATAATATAATCAATGTACATTCCTAGTCCCCATACGATACACATGTGTCCTTCCATACTTTAATCAATGTACATTCCTAGACCCCATACAATATCACACTGTGTCCTTCCATACATTATAATCAATGTACATCCTAGTCCCCATACATCACACTGTGTCCTTCACATTATAATCCATGTCATTCCTAGGCCCATACAATATCACACTGTGTCCTTCCATAATTATAATCCATGTACATTCCTAGTCCCCATACATATCACACGTGGCCTTCCATACATTTAATCAATGTACATTCCTAGTCCCCATACAATATCACACTGTGTCCTTCCATACATTATAATCCATGTACATTCCTAGCCCATACAATATCACACTGTGTCCTCCATACATTATAATCAATGTACATTCATGTCCCCATACATATCACACTGTGTCCTTCCATACATTAAATCAATGTACATTCCTAGTCCCCATAACTATCACCACTGTGTCCTTCCATACATTATATCAATGTACAATTCCTAGTCCCCATACAATATCAACACTGTGTCCTTCCCTACATTATATCAATGTACATTCCTAGTCCCATACAATATCACACTCTGTGTCTTCCATACATTATAATCAATGTACATTCCTAGTCCCCATACATATCACACTGTGTCCTTCCAACACATTAAATCAATGTACATTCCTAGCCCATACGATATCAAATGTGTCCTTCCTACATTATCAATGTACATTCCTAGCCCATTACAATATCACAATGTGTTCTTCCATACATTAAAATCAATGTACATTCCTAGTCCCCATACATCACAACTGTGTCCTTCCATAACATTTAATCAATGTACATTCCTAGTCCCATACAATATACACATCGTGTCCTTCATACATTTATCATGCATTCCTAGTCCCCATACATATCACATGTGTCCTTCCATATATAACAAGTACATTCCTAGACCCCATAATATCACACTGTGTCCTTCCTACATTATAATCAATGTACATTCTAGTCCCCATACAATATCACACTGTGTCCTCCTACATATATTCAATGTACATTCCTAGTCCCCATACAATATCACAATGTGTCTTCCCACATTATAATCATGTACATTCTAGACCCCATACAAATCACACTGTGTCCTTCCATACATTATAATCAATGTACATTCCTGTCCCCATACAATATCACACCTGTGTCCTTCCATACATATAATCAATGTACATTCTAGTCCCAATACAAATCACACTGTGTCCTTCCATACATTATAATCATGTACATTCTAGTCCCCATACAATATCACACTGTGTCCTTCATACATTATAATCAATGTACATTCCTAAGTCCCCATACGATATCACACTGTGTCCTTCCATACATTATAATCAATGTACATTCTAGTCCCCATACAATATCACACTGTGTCCTTCCATCATTATAATCAATGTACATCCTAGTCCCCATAAATATCACACTACTGTGTCCTTCCATACATTATAAGCAATGTACATTCCTAGTCCCCATACATATCACACTGTGTCCTTCCATACATTATAATCAATGTAATTCCTGACCCCATACATATCACATGTGTGCCTCCATACATTATAACAATGTACATTCCTAGTCCCCAACAATATCACTGTGTCCTTCCATAATTATAATCAATGTACATTCCTAGTCCCATACAAATATCACACTGTGTCCTTCCATACATTATAATCACATGTACATTCCTAGGCCCATACAATATCACACATGTGTCCTTCCATACATTATAATCAATGTACATTCCTAGTCCCCATACAATTATCA
Organism: Hymenochirus boettgeri; assembly: GCA_019447015.1. Classification (NCBI taxonomy): domain Eukaryota; kingdom Metazoa; phylum Chordata; class Amphibia; order Anura; family Pipidae; genus Hymenochirus; species Hymenochirus boettgeri. The sequence continues at coordinate 17,774,107 of CM033470.1, read as the reverse complement.
CACTGTGTCCTTCCATAATTATAATAAAGTACATTCCTAGCCCCATACAATACACACTATCTGGTTCCTTCCATACTTATAATCAATGTACATCCTAGTCCCCATACAATATCACACTGTGTCCTTCCAACATTATAATCAATGTACAATTCTAGTCCCATACAATATCAACTGTGCCTTCCATAATTATAATCAATGTACATTCCTAGTCCCCATACATATCACACTGTGTCCTCCATACATTAATCAATGTACATTCTAGCCCATACAATATCACACTGTGTCCTTCCATACATTGATAATCAATGTACATTCCTAATCCCCATACAATATCACACCGTGTGCCTTCCATACATTATAACAATGTACATTCTAGTCCCATACAATATCACCACTGTGTCCTTCCACTTATAATCAATGCCATGTCCTTAGTCCCCATACAAATATCACACAATTCTGTGTCCTTCAATACATTAATCATGTACATTCCTATCCCCATACATATCACACTGTGTCCTTCCATACATTATAATCAATGTACATTGTTCGCTCCCATACAATATCACAATACTGTGTACTATACATTATAATCAATTGTACATTCCTAGTCCCCATACAAATCACAATCTGTGTCCTTCCATACATTATAATCAATGTGACATTCATAGTCCCCATACAATATCACCACTGTGTCCTTCCAAATACATTATACAATGTACATCCTAGGACCCCTCATACATATCACACTGTGTCCTCCATACAATTATAATCATGTACATCCTAGTCCCCCATACCTATCACACGTGTCCTCCATTACATTATAATCAATGTACATTCCTAGTCCCAACAATTCACACTGTGTCCTTCCATACATTATAATCAATGTACATTCTAGCCCATACAATATCACACTGTGTCCTTCATACATTATAATCAATGTACATCCTAGTCCCCATACAATATCACACTGTGTCCTTCCATACATTATAATCAAATGTACATTCCTAGACCCCATGACCAATATCACACGTGTCCTTCCTACATTAAACAATGTACATTCTAGTCCATACAATTACAACTGTGTCCTTCATACATTATAATCAATTTACATTCCTAGTCCCCATACAATATCACCTGTGTCCTTCCAATAACATTATAATCAATGTACATTCTAGTCCCCATACAAATATCCACTGTGTCCTTCCATAACATTATAATCAATGTACATCCTTAGCCCCATACAATATTCACACTGTGTCCTTCATACATTATAATCAATGTACATTCCTAGTCCCCATCAATATCCACACTGGTGTCCTTCCATACATTATAATCAATTACATTCCTAGTCCCATACAATATCACACTGAATGTCCTTCCATACATTATCAACAAGTACAATCCAGTCCCAGACGATATAACAATGTGTCTCCTACATTATAATCAATGTACATTCCTAGTCCCCATACAATTCACACTGTGTCCTTCCTACATTAAATCAATGTACATTCTAGTCCCTACCAATATCACATATCTGTGTCCTCCATACATTATAATCCATGTACATTCCTAGTCCCCATACAATATCCACACTGTGTCCTTCCATAATTATAATCAATGTACATTCCTAGTCCCCATACAAATATGCACACTGTGTCTTCCATACATTATAATCAATGTACATTCTAGTCCCCATACAATATCCACACTGTGTCCTTCCATACATTATAATCAATGTACATTCCTAGTCCCCATACAATATCACACTGTGGTCCTTCCATTACATTATAATCAATGTACATTCCTAGGTCCCCATACAATATCACACGTGTCCTTCCATACATTTAATCAATGTACATTCCTAGTCCCCATACATATCACACTTGTGTCCTTCCATACATTATAATCAATGTACATTCCAGACCCCATACAATATACACACTGTGTCCTTCCATACTTATAATCAAGTACATTCCTAGTCCCCCATAAAATATAACACTGTGTCCTTCCATACATTATAATCAAGTACATTCTAGTCCATACAATTATCACACTGTGTCCTTCCATACATTATAATCAATGTACATTCCTAGTCCCCATACAATATCACACTGGTGTCCTTCCATACATTATAATCAATGTAATTCCTAGCCCATACAATATCACACTGGTCTTCCATACATTATAATCATGTACATTCCTAGCCCCATACATATCACACTGTGTCTTCCATACATTATAATCAATGTACATTCCTAGTCCCCATACATATCACACGTGTCTTCCATAATTATAATCAATGTAACATCTACGACCATACGAATACACACCGTGTCCTTCCATACATTATAATAAATGTACATTCTAGCCCATACATATCACACCAGTGTCTTCCATTACATTATAATCACTGTACATTCCTAACCCCATACATATCACACCGTGTCCTTCCATATATTATAACAATGTGTACATTCCTAGACCCCTACATATCACACTGTGTCCTTTCCATAACTTATAATCAATGTACATTCCTAGTCCCCATACATACACAAGTGTCCTTCCATACATTATAATAATGTAATTTCAGTCCCCATAAAATATCACAACTGTGTCCTTCCATACATTATAATCCATGTACATTCCTAGTCCCCATACCAATCACACTGTGTCTTCCATACATTATAATCAAGTACATTCTAGTCCCCATAACAATATCACAGTGTCCTTCATACATTATAATCACATGTACATTCCTAGCTGCCATACAATATCACACGTGTCCTTCCATACATTATAATCAATGTACAATTCCTAGTCCCCATACAAATAAACTGTGCCCTTCCATACATTATAATCAATGTACATTCCTAGTCCCCATACAATATCACACTGTGTCCTTCCATACATTATAATCAATGTACATTACTAGTCCCAATACAATACACACTGTGTCTTCCATACATATAACAATGTACATTCCAGACCCCATACAATATATCACACTGTGTCCTTCCATACTTATAATCAATGTACATTCCTAGTCCCCATACAATATCACACTGTTCCTTCATACATTAATCAATGTACATCAGTCCCATACAATATCACACGGTCCTTCCATAATTATAATCAATGTACATTTCCTAGACCCATAAATATTCACACTGTGTCCACATACATATAATCAATGACATTCCCAGGCCCATACAATATCAACACTGTGTCCTTCCATACATTATAATCAATGTACATTCCTGACCATACAATTAACACTGTGTCTTCCATACATTATATCAATGACACTCTAGTCCCCATACAATATCACACTGTGTCTCCATACATTATAACAATGTACCTTCCTAGTCCCCATACAATATCAACACTGTGTCCTTCCATACATTAAATCAATGTACATTCCTAGTCCCATACAATATCACACTGTGTCCTTCCATACATTATAATAAATGTACATCCTAGCCCCATACAATTCACAATGTGTCCTCCATACATTATAATCCATGTACATTCCTAGACCCCATACAATACACCACTGTGTCCTTCCATACAGTATAATCTGTACATTCCAGTCCCCATACAATCCACCGTGTCCTTCCATTACATGTCCGTTCCATACATTATAATCAATGTACTTCCTAACCCCATACATATCACACCGTGGCCTTCAAACATTATAATCAATGTACATTCCTAACCATACATATCACACTGTGTCCTTCCATATATAATCAATGTACATTCCTAGACCCATACAATATCACACTGTGTCTTCCATACTATATAAATGTACATTCCTAGTTCCCCATACGATATATCACTGTGTCCTTCCATACATTATAATCAATGTACATTCCAGACCCCATAATATCACACTGTGTCCTTCCATACATTAATCAAGTACATTCTAGCCCCATGCAATATAACACTGTGTCCTTCCATACATATAATCAATGTACATTCCTAGCCCACAATAGCACACGTGTCCTTCCATACATTATAATCAATGTTTACCTTCCTAGTCCCCCTTACAATATCACCATCGGTTCCTTCCATACATTATAATCAATGTACATTCCGTACCCATACAATATCACACTGTGTCTTCCATACATATAATCAATGTACATTCCTAGTCCCATACATATCACACTGTGTCCTTCCCACATTATAATCAATGTCTTCCTGACCCCATACATATTCCACAGTGTCCTTCTCTAATTATAATCAATGGACATTCCTAGACCCCATACATATCACAAGGTCCTTCCATACATTATAATCAATGTACATTCCTAGTCCCCATACGATATCACACTGTGTCCTTCCATACATTATAATCAATGTACATTCTAGTCCCCATACGATATAACACGTTGGTCCTTCCATAATTATAATCAATGTACATTCCTAGCACCATACATATCACACTGTGTCCTTCCATATTATAATCAAGGACATGTCCTAGTTCCCCATACGATGGTTACCGGATAGGGAATGTAAGGGTAGATTTATCATATATAGATATATAGATATCATTATACGTGTGGTTACCAGATAGGTAGGATTAAGGGTAGATTTATCATATATTAGATATCATATACTGTGCATGGTTTACGGATAGGTAGGAGTGGAAGGGTAGATTCTCATATATAGATATATAGATACCATATACTGTGCTGGTTACCAGATAGGTAGGAGTGTAAGGGTAGATTTATCATATATAGATATATAGATACCATATACTGTGTGGTTACCGGATAGGTAGGATGTGAGGGTAGATTATCATATATAGATATATAGATATCATATACTGTGCGGGTACGGATTAGGTAGGATGTAATGGTAGATTTATAATATATAGATATATAGATACCATATACGTGCGATATAGATATCATATACTGTGCTGGTTACCAGATAGGGTAGGATGTTAAGGGTAGATTTATCATATATAGATATCATATTACTGTACGGTTACCGGATAGGTAGGATGTAAGGGTAGTAGATTATCATATATACATATATATATCACCATATATTGTGCTGGTTACCAGATAGGTAGGATTGTAAGGGTAGATTTATCAATATAGATATATACATACCATATACTGTGCTGGTTACCGGATAGGTAGAATGTAAGGGTAGATTTATCATATATAGTATATAGATATCATATACTGTGATGGTTACCAGATAGGTAGGAGTAAGGCTAGATTTATCATTATAGATATATAGATATCATAACTGTGTGGTACCGGATAGGTAGGATGTAAAAGGGTAGTAGATTTATCATATAGTAGATAAGATTACCATATACTGTGCTGGTTACGGATATGTAGGATGTAAGGGTTAGATTTATCATATATAGATATATAGATACCATATACTGTGGCTGGTTACCGGAATAGGTAGGATTGTAAGGCTAATTTATCATATATAGATATATAGATATCATATACTGTGACTGGTTACAGGATAGGTAGGATGTAAGGGTAGATATACATATTATAGATATACATACCATATACTGTGCTGGTTACCGGATAAGGTAGGATGTAAGGGTTAGATTTATCTATATAGATTCTATACTGTGCTGGTTACGGATAGGTAGGGATGTAAGGGTAGATTTATCAATATAGACTATAGATACCATATACTGTGCTGGTTACCGGATAGGTAGGATTGAAGGGATTTAGATTTATCATTATAGATCTATAGATACCATATATGTGCTGGTTACCGGATAGGTAGGATTTGTAAGGGTTAGATTTATCATATATAGATATATAGATATCATATACTGTGATGGTTACGGATATAGGTAGGAGTTAAGGGTAGATTTATCATATATAGATATCATATATTGTGCTGGTTACCGGATAGGTAGGATGTAAGGGTTGATTTATCATATTATAGATATATAGATACCAATATACTGTGCTGGGTACCGGATAGGTAGGGATGTAAGGGTTAGATTATCATAATATGATATATAGATATCATATACTGTGCTGGTTACCGGAGATAGTAGGATTGTAGGGTAGATTTACCATATAATAGATCTATAGATACCATTTACTGTGCTGGTTACCAGATAGGTCTGATGTAAGGGTAGATTTATCATATATAGATATATAGATACCATAGTACTGTGCTGGTGTAACGGATAGGTAGGATGTAAGGGTAGATTTATCATATATAGATATATAGATACCAATATATGTGATGGTTACCGGATAGGTAGAATGTAAGGGTAGATTATATATATAGAGTATATAGATATCATATACTGTGCTGGTCACCGGATAGGTAGGATGTAAGGTAGATTATCACATATAGTTATATAGATATCATATACTGTGCTGGTCACCGGATAGGTAGGATGTAAGGGTAGATTTATCAATATAGATATCATATACTGTACCGGTTACTGGATAGGTAGGATGTAAGGGTAGATTTATCATATATACATATATATATGCCATATATTGTGCTGGTTACCAGATAGGTAGGATGTAAGGGTAGATTTACCATATATAGATATATAGATACCATATACTGTGCTGGTTACCGGATAGGTAGGATGTAAGGGTAGTAGATTTATCATATATAGATATATAGATATAATACTGTGCTGGTTACGGATACGTAGGATTTGTAAGGGTTAGATTTATCATATATAGATATATAGATACCATATACTGTGCTGATATAGATATCATATACTGTGCTGGTTACCAGGATAGGTAGGATGGTAAAGGGTAGATTTATCATATAAGAATCATATACTGTACAGGTTACGGGATAGGTAGGATGTAAGGGTAGATTTATCATATATACATATTAATATATACCATATATATTGTGCTGGTTACCAGATAGGTAGGATGTAAAGGGTCAGATTATCATATATAGATATATAAATACCATATACTGTGCTGGGTACCGGATAGGTAGAATGTAAGGGTAGATTTATCATATATAGATATATAGATATCATAGACTGTGCTGGTTACCAGATAGGTAGGATTGCTAAGGCTGTTTTATATAAGATTATAGATATCATATACTGTGTGGCTACGGATAGGTAGGATGATTAAGGGTAGGATTTACGATATATATGATATGAGATACCATACTACGTGCTGGTTACTGGATATGTAGGATGTAAGGGTAGATTTATCATATATAGATATATAGATACCATATCTGTGCGGTTACCGGATAGGTAGGATTGTAAGGCTAGATTTATCTATATAGATATATAGATATCATATACTGTGCTGGTTACCGGATAGGTAGGATTGTAAGGGTGATTTATCATATATAGATATATAGATACCATATACTGTGCTGGTTACTGGATATGTAGGATGTAAGGGTAGATTTATCATATATAGATATATAGATACCATATACTGTGCTGGTTACCGGATAGGTAGGATTGTAAGGCTAGATTTATCTATATAGATATATATAAGATATCATATACTGTGCTGGTTACCGGAATAGGTAGGATTGTAAGGGTTAGATTTATTCATATATAGTATATATACCATCAATATTACGGTGCGTGGTTACCGGATAGGTAGGATGTAAGGGTAGGATTTATCATATATAGATATCATATACTGTGCTGGTTACCGGATAGGTAGGATGTAAGGGTAGATTTATTATATATAGATCTATAGATACCATATACTGTGCTGGTTACGGATAGGTAGGATGTAAGGGTAGATTTATCATATATAGATCTATAGATACCATATACTGTGCTGGTTACCGGATAGGTAGGATGTAAGGGTGAGATTTATCATATATAGATATATAGATATCATTATACTGTGCTGGTTACCGGATGTAGGTAGGATGTAAGGGTTGATTTATCATATATAGATATCATATATTGTGCTGGTTACCGGATAGGTAGGATGTAAGGGTTGATTTATCATATATAGATATATATGATACCATATACTTGTGCTGTTACCGGATAGGTAGGATGTAGGGTAGATTTATCATATATAGATATATAGATATCAATATACTGTGCTGGTTACCGGATAGGTAGGATTTAGTGGTAGATTTACCATATATGATCTATAGATACCATATACTGTGCTGGTACCAGATAGGTGTGATGTAAGGGTAGATTTATCATATATAGATATATAGATACCATATACTGTGCTGGTGTAGGGATATAGGTAGGATGTAAGGGTAGATTTATCATATATAGATATATAGATACCATATACTGTGATGGTTACCGGATAGGTAGAATGTAAGGGTAGATTTATCATATATAGATATATAGATATCATATACTGTGCTGGTCACCGGATAGGTAGGATGTAAGGGTAGATTTATCACATATAGTTATATAGATATCATATACTGTGCTGGTCACCGGATAGGTAGGATGTAAGGTGTGTTAGATTATCATATATAGATATCATATACTGTGACGGTTAATGGATAGGTAGGATGTTGTAAGGGTAGATTTATCAATATATACATATATATATGCATATATTGTGCCTGGTACCAGATAGGTAGGATGTAAGGGTTAGATTTACCATATATAGATATATAGATCCATATACTGTGTGGTTACCGGATAGGTAGGAGGTAAGGGTAGAGATTATCATATATAGATATATAGATATCATATACTGTGCTGGTTACCGGATAGGTAGGATGTAAGGGTAGATTTATCATATATAGATATATAGATACCATATACTGTGCTGATATAGATATCATATACTGTGCTGGTTACCAGATAGGTAGGATGTAAGGGTAGATTTATCATATATAGATATCATATACTGTACCGGTTACCGGATAGGTAGGATGTTGTAAGGGTGTAGATTTATCATAATATAATATATATTACATATATTGTGCTGGTTACCGATAGGTAGGATGTAAGGGGGTAGATTTATCATATATAGATATATACTACCAATATACTGTGCTGGTTACCGGATAGGTAGAATGTAAGGGTAGATTTATCATATATAGATATATAGATATCATATACTGTGCTGGTTACCAGATAGGTAGGATGTAAGGCTAGATTTATCATAATAGATATATAGATATCATATACTGTGCGGCTACCGGATAGGTAGGATGTAAGGGTAGATTATCATATATAGATATATAGATACCATATACTGTGCTGGTTACTGGATATGTAGGATGTAAGGGTAGATTTATCATATATAGACTATAGAACCATATACTGTGCTGGGTTACGGATAGGTAGGATGTAAGGGTAGATTTATCATATATAGATATATAGATATCATATACTGTGCTGGTTACCGGATAGGTAGGATGTAAGGGTATGATTTATCATATATAGATATATACATACCATATACTGTGCTGGTTACCGGATAGGTAGGATGTAAGGGTAGATATTTCATATATAGATATATAGATATCATATACTGTGCTGGTTACCGGATAGGTAGGATTGTAAGGGTAGATTTATCATATATAGATATCAATATATTGTTGCTGGTTACCGGATAGGTAGGATGTAAGGGTTTTTATCATATATAGATATATAGATACCACATTACTGTGCTGGTTACCGGATAGGTAGGATGTAAGGGTAGATTTATCATATTAGATATATAGATATCTATACTGTGCTGGTTACCAGATAGGTAGGAGTATGTAAGGGTAGATTTATCATATATAGATATAATTATATTGTGCTGGTTACCGGATAGGTAAGATGTAAGGGTTGATTTATCATATATAGATAATAGATACCATATACTGTGCTGGTTACCGGATAGGTAGGAGGTATGTAAGGGTAGTTTAGATTTATCATATATAGATATATAGATATTCATATACTGTGCTGGTTACCGGAGATAGGTAGGATTGTTAGGGTTAGATTTAGATCATATATAGATATATAGATACCATATACTGTGCTGTTACCAGATAGGTTGATGTAAGGGTAGATTTATCATAATAGATATATAGATACATATACTGTGCTGGTTACCGGATAGGTAGGATTGTAAGGGTAGATTTATCATATATAGATATATAGATACCATATACTGTGCTGGTTACGGATAGGTAGGATGTAAGGGTTAGATTTATCATATATGATATATAGATACCATATACTGTGATGGTTACCGGATAGGTAGAATGTAAGGGTAGATTTTATCATATATAGATTATAGATACCTATACTGTGCTGGTTACGGATAGGTAGGATGTAAGGGTAGATTTATATATATAGATTCTATAGATAACCATATTATGTGCTGGTTACCGGAGAAGTAGGATGTAAGGGTAGATTTATCAATATAGATATATAGATATCATAACTGTGCTGTTACCCAGATAGGTAGGATGTAAGGGTTTAGATTTATCATATATAGACTATCAATATGTGTGGCTGCGGGTTACCGGATAGGTAAATGTAAGGGTTGATTTTCATGATAGAATATCTAGATACCATTATATGTGCTGGTTACCGGATAGGTAGGATTGTAAGGGTTAAGATTTATATTATATAGATATATAGATACATATACTGTGCTGGTTACCGGATAGGTAGGATTGTATGGGTAGATTTACCATATATAGATATATAGACCATATACTGTGCTGGTACAGATAGGTCTGATGTAAGGGTAGATTTATTCATATATAGATATATAGATACCATATACTGTGCTGGTTACCAGGATAGGTAAGGATGTAAGGGTAGATTTTCATATATAGATATATAGATACCATATACTGTGATGGTTACCGGTAGGTAGATGTAAGGGTTAGATTTATCATATATGATATATAGATATATATACTGGCTGGTCACCAGATAGGTAGGATTGTAAGGGTAGATTTATCATATATAGATTCATATACTGTACGGGTACTGGATAGGTAGGATGTAAGGGTAGAATTTATCATATACATAGATATATATGCCATATATTGTGCTGGTTACCAGATAGGTAGGATGTAAGGGTAGATTTACCAATATAGATATTATACCATATACTGTGCTGGTTACCAGATAGTCTGGATGTAAGGGTAGATTTATCATATATAGATATATAGATACCATATACTGTGCTGGTTACCAGATAGGTAGGATTGTAAGGGTAGATTTATCATATATAGATAGTATAGATACCATATACTGTGCTGGTTACCAGATAGGTAGGATGTAAGAGTAGACTATCATATATAGATATATAGATACCATATACTGTGCTGGTTACCGATAGGTAGGATGTAAGGGTAGATTTATCATATAAGATATATAGATACCATATACTGTGCTGGTTACCGGATAGGTAGGATATAAGGGTAGATTATATATATAGATATATGATACCATATACTGTGCTGGTTACGGATAGGTAGGATGTAAGAGTAGATTTATCATATATAGATATATAGATACCATATACTGTGCTGGTTACCGGGATAGGTAGGATGTAAGGTAGATTTATCATATATAATATATAGATACCATATACTGTTGTGGTTACGGATAGGTAGGATGTAAGGGTAGATTTATCATATATTAGATATCATATACTGTTGGTTACCGGATAGGTGAGGATGTAAGGGTAGATTATCACATATATAGATATATAGATACCATATTACTGTGCTGGTTAGGATAGGTAGGATGTAAGGGTAGATTATCATATATAGATATATGAATATTCTGTGCTGGTTACCGGATAGGTAGGATGTAAGGGTAGATTTATCATATATAGATAATACATACCATATACTGTGCTGGTTACCGGATAGGTAGGATGTAAGGGTAGATTTATCATATATAGATATCATATACTGTGCTGGTTACCGGAAGGTAGGATGTAAAGGGTTAGGTATCATATATAGATCTATAGATACATATACTGTGCTGGTTACCGGATAGGGTAGGATGTAAGGGTAGATTTATTCATATATAGATTATAGATACCATATACTGTGCTGGTTACCGGATAGGTAGGAGTGTAAGGGTAAGATTTTCATATATAGATATATAGATACATATACTGTGTGGTACCGGATAGTAGGAGGATGTAAGGGTAGATTTATCATATATAGATATCATATATTGTGCTGGTTACCGGATAGGTTGGCTGTAAGGGTTGATTTATCATATATAGATATAATATAGATATATAGATACCATATACTGTGCTGGTTACCGGATAGGTAGGATGTAAGGGTTAGAGAGATTTATCATATAGAATATAGATATCATATACGTGCTGGTTACCGGATAGGTAGGATTGTAAGGGTAGATTTATCATATTAGATATATAGATACCATATACTGTGCTGGTTACCAGATAGGTTGATGTAAGGGTAGATGATTATCATATAGATATATAGATACCATATACTGTGTGGTTATCGGATAGGTAGGATGTAAGGGTAGATTTATCATATATAGATATATAGTATACCATATACTGTGCTGGTTACCAGATAGGTAGGATTGTAAGGGTAGATTTATTCATATATAGATATATAGATATCAATATTGTGCTGGTGTTACCGGATAGGTAGGATGTTAAGGGTTGATTTATCATATATATAGATATATAGATACCATATACTGTGCTGGTTACCAGATAGGTAGGATGTAAGGGAGATTATCATATTAGATACCATATACTGTGTGTGGTTACCAGATAGGTAGGATGTAAAGGTAGATTTATCATATATAGATATATATATATACATATACTGTGCTGGTTACTGGATAGTAGGATGTAAGGGTAGATTATCATATATATAGATAATATAGATACCATATACTGTGCTGGTTACCGAATAGGTAGGATGTAGAGTAAGTGTCGATTTATACTATAGATATTGATACCATATACTGTGCTGGTTACCAGATAGGTAGGATGTAAGGGTTAGATTATCACATATAGATATATAGATACCATATACTGTGCTGGTTACCAGATAGGTAGGATGTAAGGGTAGATTTATCATATATAGATAATAGATATCATTTACCGTGCTGGTTACCAGATGGTAGGATGTAAGGGTAGATTAATATATAGATATCATATACTGTGCTGGTTACCGGATAGGTAGGATGTAAGGTAGATTTATCATATATAGATATATAGATACCATATACTGTGCTGGTTACCAGATAGGTAGGATGTAAGGGTAGATTTATCATATATAGATATATAGATACCATATACTGTGGGTTACGGATAGGTAGGATTGTAAGGGTTAGATTTATCATATATAGATATATAGATATCATATACTGTGCTGGTTACCGGATAGGTAGGATGTAAGGGTAGATTTATCATATATAGATATATAGATACCATATACTGTGCTGGTTACCGGATAGGTAGGATGTAAGGGTTAGATTTATCATATATAGATATATAGATACCATATACTGTGCTGCTTACCGGATAGGTAGGAGTAAGGTAGTAGTTTATCATAATAGATATATAGATACCATATACGTGGCTGGTTACCGGATGGTAGGATGTGTAAGGGTAGATTTATCATATATTAGATATATAGATACCATATACTGTGAGAAAGGGGAATAGAATTCCAGGGATGGGAGCTACAAGAGAGAAAAGTTTAAGGCGAGAGGAAGCAGTATGAGTAGGGGGTCTGTACAGGAGCTGGTTCTGTGATGAGCGGAGGAGGGTACGGGTAGGAACATATGGAGCACCAGAGAGGAAATAAAGGAGGTGAGGACAGATCGAAGGGATTTAAATGTTAGGAGAAGGCCTCCAATCTCGCATTGGGGCCCGGTCATTTGCAGTTACACCCTGCTATTAAGTGCATAAAATATGATTATTTACAAGTTAAACATTAAACCCAAACATTTTGCAATGCCAATTGTGTCACAGTCGGGAAAAGTTTGAGAACCACTGCCCTAAGCACCCCCCAAACTGAAATGGTCTGTAACAAATATAAAATCCAATTGGATCTTAGGTCAATTAGATTAGTCTAATTAGTCTCTAAAATAAATGATACAAATTGATTCTTTGGGCAAATATTCATAGTACATTTGAGTAACACTCCTGCAGATATAGTGGACCTACCACTACCACCATTCACTCACAAGCACTCAACATCAGAGGGCAGTCAGTGAATGGTAGGGATTGTATTTTGAAACCATTTAGGGCTAGGCCACGCTAGTGTTTGCGCTCGACATTGCGCCATTGATTTTCGCTAAAATGGAAATCGCGGGAATGCGAAAATTCCCGCGATCTCTGATGCACATGTGTTTGCGTGTCCGTTTGTGTTTTGGTAACGCATGTGTTCACGATTTTTGGTGCGTTAACGCATGCATTTTCATAACGGAAAATGGCAAAACGCACGTGCAAACACAAAACGCACAAGAATCGTGCGCAAAAAGTGTGCGCAATTTGGTGCTTTGTAGTGTGGCTTTGGCCTAAGCAAGCCCCAGGTTAATCAGAGGAAACGCATGTCGCAAGACCGAATGATCACAGTTTATATACAATCAGTTTGTAATCAATGCAGCCCTGCTAATTACATGAATCTGTCAGGCTCTGAGTAATACAAAGTTTGTTACCATTAACTTTCATTTATGGCTTTTACACATGTGCATGGGAAAGATGGGAGGAGAGAAGAATTTTTTCTTTGATTGCTGAGTTTTCTGGGAGTTTTATTCCGTATTCCCAGGGAATGATCTGAGAGATTCATTCACTTTGTAATAATGTATTGTGGGTCTAGCGGAGACATCTTGGGTCTTTCCCTTTTGATCTGTCGGTACATGTGTCCTGATTACTCTCACAAGGCATGTCAATTAAAAACAAAAAAATGGTGATTTGACAGTTATTTGCCCGCAACCCCAACTGCTATTTTACCAGTTTATTACATTTATTTACATTTATTTGTAACCAGATATTTAACAATAAATTCTATTCCTTTCTGGAAAAATGTATCTTCCTCCTCACTCTGCTCAATGAGCTTTTTATAAGCTTGAGCATGTGCAGAGTAGGCAGCAGTTGAAACAGCAGTCAATCATTAGTTGTGATGTCAGGTGTCATAACCTGATTGACTGGAGGGAGGGGCATGATAACCCTGTCAGAGGACAATACTTAACCTTAAATATCTGGCTAGTAATGCAGGTAATAAAGTGCTGTATATATCAATAGGGTTTGGGGTTAGGTAACTGAACATTTACTAGTTTTTTGTTTTAAGGGTGAACATTCCCTTTTAAAGCTGGGTACACACAGTACAGGTCTGCGAGATTCTGTTATGTTTGAAAGATGTAGCTACACACAGTCCTGAGCGTTCTCCCTCTATAAAGTGTATATAAAGTACAGGGAGAACTATTGTGACTGTCATATACCCTGTGATCGCAGTTGACTCTCTATACTTTCTTTCTGGGGCCCACCGCAACCAAGATAAATGATAGTTTTACAGTATGAGGTTTTTAAAGGGCATATCCAACCCCAAAACTAAAATTAAAGGGCATGTCCACCCCTCTTACAAACATTTACCATTCAAGAGAACACCCCCAAACCCAGGTTTCTTTTTACTTACAGTTAGCAAAGCCACAGATTGTTTTAATCCCATGATACGTCCTTACCACCCCGATCCAGTGCCCGCAGCAGCAGCAGAGGCGTGGACTGAGCGGCGCAATGGATCGTGGGTATGTAAGGTTATTTAATCATTTAAAAACTGTAAATTAAATGAAAACTGGGTTTTGGGGAGTGTTCTCTTGAAAGCAATTTTTTGTAAAAGGGGTGGACATGGCCTTTAACCCCATCCTGGCCCACTGTGTAGTGTGAATAATCCTTACCTTAGGAGGTGTATTCCTGTGAAATTATTCTTACATTATAAATAGATACTAGAAAATTTACACGCAGTGCGATATAAGAATGATTCTGTACATTATAAATAGATATTAGTAACATTTACACAGTGCGATATAACAGAATGATTCTTATATTATAAATAGATATTAGTAACATTTACGCAGTGCGATATAACAGATGATTCTGTATATTAATAGATATTAGTAACATTTACGCAGTGCGATATACAGAATGATTCTGTATATTTAAATAGATATAGTAACATTTACAGCAGTGCGATATAACAGAAGATTCTGTACATTATAAATAGATATTAGTAACATTTACACCAGTGCGATTAACAGATGATTCTGTACATTATAAATAGTATTAGTAACATTTACAGCAGTGCGATATAACAGAATGATTCGGATTTATAAATAGATATTGTAACATTTACACACCAGTGGATATAACAGAAGATTTCTGTACATTATAAATAGATATTAGTAACATTTACACAGTGCGATATAACAGAATGATTCTGTAATTATAAATAGATATTAGTAACATTTACACAGTGCGATATAACAGAATGATTCTGTATTATAAATGATATTAGTAACATTTACACGCAGGCGATATAACAGATGATTCTGTACATTATAAATAATATTAGTAACATTTACACGCAGTGCGATATAACAGAATGATTCTGTTAATAAAATAGATATTAGTAACATTTACACACAGTGCGATATAACAGAATGATTCTGTACATTATAAATAGATATTAGTAACATTTACACGCAGTGCGATATAACAGAATGATTCTGTACATTATAAATAGATATTAGTAACATTTACACGCAGTGCGATATAACAGAATGATTCTGTACATTATAAATAGATATAGTACATTACACGCAGTGCGATATAACAGAATGATTCTGTATTATAATAGATATTAGTAACATTTACACGCAGTGGCGATATAACAGAATGATTGTACACATTATAAATAGATATTAGTAACATTTACACGCAGTGCGATATAACAGAATGATTCTGTACATTATAACTAGATATTAGTAACATTTACACGCAGTGCGATATAACAGAATGATTCTGTAATTATAAATAGATATTAGAACATTTACACACAGTGCGATATAACAGAAGATTATTAATATAGATATTAGTAACATTTACACGCAGTGCGATATAAACAGAATGATTCTGTACCTTATAAATAGATATTAGTACATTTACACACAGTGCGATAAAAAGAAGATTCTGTACATTAAAATAGATATTAGTAACATTTACACCAGTGCGATATAACAGATGATTCTGTACATATAATAGATATTAGTAACATTTACACCAGTGCGATATAACAGAATGATTCTGTACATTTAAATAGATTTGTAACATTTACACGCAGTGCGATATAACAGAATGATTCTGTACATTATAAATAGATATTAGTACATTTACACACAGTGCGATATAAACAGAATGATTCTGTACATTATAAATAGATATTAGTAACATTTACACACAGTGCGATATAACAGAATGATTCTGTACCTTATAAATAGATATTAGTAACATTTACACACAGTGGATATAACAGAATGATTCGTGTACATTTATAATAGATATTAGTAACATTTACACGCAGTGCGATATAACAGAATGATTTGTACATTATAATGATATTAGTAACATTTACACGCAGTGCGATAAACAGAATGATCTGTACATTATAAATAGATATTAGTAACATTACACACAGTGCGATATAACAGAATGATCTGAATTATAAATAGATATTAGTAACATTACACACAGTGCGATAAAACAGAATGATCTGTACATTATAAATAGATATTAGTACATTTACACACAGTGCGAAATACAGAATGATCTGTACATTATAAATAGATATTGTAACATTTACACACAGTGCGATATAACAGAATGATTCTGTACATTATAAATAGAATTAGTAAACATTACACCAGGGCGATATAACAGAATGATTCTGTACATTATAAATAGATATTAGTAACATTTAACACAGTGCGATAATAACAGAATGATCTGTACATTATAAATAGATATTAGTAACATTTACACCACAGTGCGATATAACAGATGATTCTGTCATTATAAATAGATATTAGTAACATTACACACAGTGCGATATAACAGAATGATTCTGTACATTATAACTAGATATTAGTAACATTTACACGCAGTGCGATATAACAGAATGACTCTGTACATTATAAATAGATATTAGTAACATTACACACAGTGCGATTATATAACAGAATGATTCTGTACATTATAAATAGATATTAGTAACATTTACACACAGTGCGATTATAACAGAATGATTCTGTACATTATAAATAGAATTAGTAACATTTACACCAGTGCGATATAACAGAATGATTCTGGACATTATAAATAGATATTAGTAACATTTACACACAGTGCGATATAACAGATGATTCTGTACATTAAAATAGATATTGTAACATTTACACACAGTGCGATATAAACAGAATGATTCTGTACCTTATAAATAGATATTAGTAACATTTACACACAGTGCGATATAAACAGATGTTCTGTACATTATAACTAGATATTAGTAACATACACCAGTGCGATACAGAATGCTCTGTACATTATAATAGATATTAGTAAACATTTACACCAGTGCGATATAACAGAATGTTGTACATTATAAATGATATTAGTAACATCACACAGTGCGATATAACAGAATGATCTGTACATTATAAATAGATATTGTAACATTTACACACAGTGCGATATAACAGATGACTCTGTACATTATAAATGAATAGTAACATTACACACAGTGCGATATAAAAGAATGACTCTGTACATTATAAATAGATATTGTAACATTTACACACAGGGCGATATAAAAGATGATTCTGTACATTATAAATAGATATTAGTAACTTTACACACAGTGCGATATAACAGAATGATTCTGTACATTATAAATAGATATTAGTAACATTTACACCACAGGTGCGATATAACAGAATGAATCTGTACATTATAATAGATATTAGTAACATTTACACACAGTGCGATATAACAGAATGATTCTGTACATTATAAATAGATATTGTAACATTTACACACAGTGCGATATAACAGAATGATCTGTCATTATAACTAGATATTAGTAACATTTACACCACAGTGCGATATATAACAGAATGATTCTGTACATTATAAATAGATATTAGTAACATTTACACACAGTGCGTATAACAGAATGATTCTGTACATTATAATAGATATTAGTAACATTTACACACAGTGCGATATAACAGAATGATTCTGTACATTTATAAATAGATATTAGTAACATTACACACAGTGCGATATAACAGAATGATTCTACATTATAAACTAGATATTAGTAACATTTACACGCAGTGCGATATAACAGAATGATTCTGTCCATTATAAATAGATATTAGTAACATTTACACACAGGCGATATAACAGAATGATTCTGTACATTATAATGAGATATTAGTAACATTACAACACAGTGCGATGATAAAGAATGATTCTGTACATTAAATAGGATCTTAGTAACATCATTTACACACAGTGCGATATAACAGAATGATTCTGTACATTATAAATGGATATTAGTAACATTTACACACAGTGCAATATAACATAATCATTATGTACATTTTAAATAGATATTTTAAAAACGAGTACGTTTTACCTGATTTGCTCAAGTCACCTTTTGAGTTCTGCTGTCCTTCAATTGCTAGGAATATATATATATATAACGTTTTCAGGACGTCATCGGTCAACCCCTAAATCACACTTACAATACTAGTGAAGGAACAAGGAAAACAAATAAATCCTATTAAAGGGACAGAGATATGTGATACATTGTTTCTTTCAGCAAAAAAAAAAAAAGAATCTGGATAAAGTGAATAATCTAGGGGATTGAGAGTCTGTTCTGACAACAGTGATATAGGTGAACTATGACACAAACAATAGTGTGTAACATGATGTGCTCGTCTTTCATACCTGGGATAGTTATTGTCTCTGAATAGTTTATTCATTTTAAGGCATTTTTCTAAATAACACACATGTTATCGCTTACAGTGTCACAATGGGTAATGAATTAGCTTTTTTTTTTTCCAGTGAGAGGGCAAAATCCACCTTAAGGCAAAGTCTATGAGAATTAAAATGAAGGAGGGGGAATGAGGTGATGGAACAGTTTATTATTATGTTAAGTTTCCTGGATAGTTAGAAGGGCTAAAGCCTCGTACACACGTTGGATCATTTCTGTACGATGCACCCGATGAACATTCAACGACATTATCACTAATCCTCATAATTGAAACGACATCTGTGCACACAGCAACATTTCACCACGATAGTCGTAAGATATAGACATTCATACGTAAAGTAACGAAAGTAGAACGATAATGATAATCAGCCAACTATGTACAAATAAACAATAATCGGCAGAACAAATTCACCTGGCTGATCGACAGAAAAAGCCGACAATAGTCAAAGGTCGGTGCGATTGCTCATTCGTCAGCTGCATCGTACCAAAATTATCCAACATGTGTAACTTGAAATGCAACACAATGTGTTGTTGCCCCTGTTTCTGCTTCCTGGTTCTTCCAGTTGACATCACAGCCTTTAACTTAATGCTAACCCCCTAGCTGCCTCTTCTGAGCATGCTCAAGCTCATAACCAGCTAACTTTATTGCTGAAGGGGGTGTAACAAATGTAACCATTAGCATACTCTACCCCACAAGGCATCCAGGAGCATAGCAGGAATAATCTAATGATTGACAAAGTAGGATAATCAACATATTTTAAAGTGGTCAACAGAGGAGGCATCTTCAGGTGTGACTGACGGACGTTGGCTGCCAGACACGGAAGCTGTTAAGGAGCAGAGAGAGTGTGGTGAGTGATCAGGCTGTGTATGTAATGTTAGAAGCATTTAGGAAAATTCCAAATTCACTAACACCAAACATACACTAAACATACACGGTCCAATGTTTTTCCAATCGAATTTTCATTAGGCAGAAAATAGCAAAAATACAATTGGAAGAACCTATCAAAAATCCCCAGTTTGCACCGGCGTTCTTCTTTAGATTTCAGCTTGAAAACTAGCGAACATCTGGTTCTGGTAGATGGGGTCGATTTACATTTCCAAATGTTGTAGTTGAAGTATGTTAATTGGAGAGATGTGGTCAAGAATCTTGTATGGGGTCGGGCACCTGAGGTTTACCCAATTTGTCGCCCAGGTTCGAGTAAACCACAGTGAGTTTGAATGGGTAGCAGATCAGGTTCGGTTAGAAAGCTGCGGGCCTGGGTCGGCCAAGGAAGTGAGTTGCAGTTAAATTGCATGTGTAGGTTGGATCATTGGGAAAAAATGGGCAACACTGGGTACTCTGCTAGTATATTATATATGTAATGGGAAATTATAATTATATCTGGCCATATACTGTAGCTTCACGTATTCAGTTCCTTGAGTCTACATGCATACGTGTGTGTCTATTTACCTTTCCAGTAGCTGTCCTAGTGTGGGACCACCACCAACATATCTGCTGGTAAGCATGGTGGCCTGTTCATGTTCATGTTTCATTTCTACTGCTAAATGAAGATTTATAAAGAATTCCAAACTTCAGCAACTGCTGTAAATCCCATATTTAACCCAGGCTAACCATCTGTATACCACCACCAATGAGAGGTTTAGTCCCATTCCATATATTATGGTTCTATTTTGTTACATCCAAGGTTAAAGAGCATGTCTTCTCTGGTCAATTGTCAGTTTCCTGGCATCACATCCAATGATTGACTGCTGTTTCACCTGCTGCCTCCTCTGCACATGCAGAGGAGGCAGCTCCTTGAGCAGAGAAAGGAGGCAGATACCTTTGCCAGAAAGGAACAGAATACATGTAATACACTGGTATAAATAAAAGTTGGCTTTGCAGGGAGAACAAAGTCACCAGTTTTTTGTTTTAAGGGTAAACATGCACTTTAAGTAGAATCACTTGGTGCTGGGAAAGAGCCTCTGTCTTATCCTAATGGCGCCTCATATTACATCCATGTATTTCTGCTGCATGTGTTTCAAGGGCATGTACACTTGCCTTAATATCGCTCTTCTACTTCCATTAAAGCCATCTTTTCCCTTGTTCTTATTTTCTTGACATTCGTAAACAGTAGGTTTCATATAGTTTTCCAGTCTTACTTCCTTATTAGAGATGGTCGAACTATATAAAGTTGTCACTATCACCAAAACTGTTTTAAACACTTCCCAAACACGAGCGGGCAATTGTCTGGTTTTGCGCAAGCTACATTTGAGGGTTACGGCCAATTCGAGGGTTATCGAAAAATACTTTCAAGGGTCACTGAAAATAGAGCAATACATTCGAGGATTATCGAAAACGAACGATACTTTCGAGGGCTACCGAAATCGAGCGATACTTTCTAAGGATTATCGAAAATGAACAATACTTTCGAGGGTTAGCGAACGATACATTCAAGGGTTAGCAAAAACAATCCGTACATTCGAGGGTTTTTGATAGGTTCTTCCAATTGGATTTTTGCTATTTTCTGCCTAATAAAAATTTGATTGGAAAAACATTGGACCGCGTATGTTTAGTGTATGTTTAGTGTATGTTTAGTGTTAGTGAATTTGCAATTTTCTTATATTCGAGGATTATTGAAAATGAGCAATATTTTTGAGGGTTAGCGAATGATACATTCGATGGTTAGCGAAAACGATACGTACATTCGTGGGTTAGCGAAAATGAACAATACTTTCGAGGGTTAGCGAACAATACATTCTAGGGTTAGCGAAAATGATCCGTACATTCGAGGGTTAGCGAAAAAAATTATACTTTCGAGGGTTAGCGAACGATACATTCTAGGGTTAGCAAAAATGATCCGTACATTCGAGGGTTAGCAAAAACGAATTATACTTTCGAGGGTTAGCGAACGATACATTCTAGGGTTAGCGAAAATGATCCGTACATTCGAGGGTTAGCAAAAACAAATTATACTTTCAAGGGTTAGCGAACGATACATTCTAGGGTTAGCGAAAATGATCCGTACATTCGAGGGTTAGTGAAAATGAACGATACTTTCAAGGGTTAGCAAACGATACATTCTAGGGTTAGCGAACGATACATTCTAGGGTTAGCGAACGATACATTCTAGGGTTAGCGAACGATACATTCTAGGGTTAGCGAACTGTGACGAACAGGTATTCAATGTAAAACGCCATAGACAATATCTGAAATTGCAACCCCAATTTTCAATTATTTCACCCTAATGGCATGATCAAGCAGCATGGTAGCTTCCACATTGTTTCACTGTTCTGGTACTCGCAGAGTTAATTCATGTTTTCCCAAAGCCAGGGCCATTTGGTGTTAAATTAGCTGACTTAGCAGGAGGTCTGACTTCAATGGGGGAAGGT
This sequence comes from Hymenochirus boettgeri, assembly GCA_019447015.1. Classification (NCBI taxonomy): domain Eukaryota; kingdom Metazoa; phylum Chordata; class Amphibia; order Anura; family Pipidae; genus Hymenochirus; species Hymenochirus boettgeri. The sequence goes on along the minus strand of CM033470.1, from coordinate 17,750,710 downwards.
GTGAATTCCCCATAATAAACAAACAATGTCCCAGACAAATAGACACCAGAACTAGCAGGGAATCTCCTAGTAGAGAATTGAACAGAAACCAACAGGCAGATGAAAGGCAATTCATATTCCTTAATAATTCAGGATGTAGAATTATTTCAGGTTTTCATAAATACTCCCAGTTTATCCAGTAATTAATTCTACATTTATAGAGACCTGACACAATATCATAGCCCGAGCCAACCTTGGATATTATCGTTCTTAGGTCTAGGATACCCCAGATATGTCGTATTTGGTCTTGTTCTGTGGGGAAAAATTAGTTATAAACCATCATGATATTATTTTGAATGTGACATGTATGGTTCATGGATTATGGCCGGGGGTTGGAATTCGATATTTGAAATTCCCTCCAAAACTAGGGACCAACCTTCAGGGGCAGAACCAAGTCCGCCCCTCTAGGGACCAGACCACTCCCATTTTCTGAAGAAAGGATAAAAATGGAACTGGGTCTCATCCCAGGAGTCTGTCATAACATCTACAAGAACATCTGGAATAACATCTAGCCAACTGGACAGACCGTATTGGCTTAACGCAGGACTTATCATTTGGACTATTATTTTCCCAATAACTGGATTATCAAGTTCTGGACTCTTCTCATGGACTATTCAGATGCCAATTATCTCTAAGTATTTCTTCTTTTACCCAATTCTACCCTTACTTGTGTTACCGCTTTATGTTCAGTGATTTATTTTAATTTTCTTTATATTTTTATGCACTATTTTTAACAACTTTTAATAAATGATATAAAATCATTTATAGGCTATTGTCCTATTCTGAGTATATCCCAAAACAAACCTGTGTCTTCGAAGTACGCTACTATAGAGAAGTATTGTGTAGGTATATAGAGATACTGTATAACTGTGTATAGAATATTAGGGGTGAATAACCAATTTCCTTACAGGTTGTTAGAAGTAGGGGTGTGGATATCCCCATATAGGTAACAGGTCATTCCGCTGTTTAATCGGGATGTGGTGGCAGTGAGTATATTGATATTTAGTAATATTAATTGTGTAATATATAGTTTGTTCACCAAACCCACCGGGTCTGATCTGTTCCGTCCGCCTGTCGGTTGCTTGGAGTGTGTTTTCCGGTAACAGATAGGTGGTTGGGGCGTTTTGGGACCGGGGGGTTTGTGACACGAACGATACATTCTAGGGTTAGTGAACGATACATTTGGTCGAATTTACCATCGAAAGTCTGAGAAATCCAGGTGTGGGATAGTTTGAGAAGTCTGAGTCTGTTCGAACTCGATAAGTTCTGTTCAAACTAGGGTTCGAGTTTTAGTCCATCCCTATTCCTTATATAGGATAGAGTCTCGCCCGACTGGATTCTGTGGCACAGTATATCATTTAAAGGAAGCAGCATTCGTGTACAGGATTGGGTTATTAACAAAAAATGGAGCCAGTTCTGCTCTGGTGGTACCAGTTACTATCTGTAAACATGTAAAACATTAAAGGTATGGCAGGGTAAGAGTAGGAGGCAGCAGTTTCCCGATACACTGAAACAGAAGATTTGGAAGATTAAAATCATTTTTTTGTAATTTTACTAATTACATTTATAAAGGGCATGTCCACCGCTCTTACAGAAATTAATATGTAACAGAACATACCTTACATTTAGCAAAGATGCTGCCAGGCTGTGTACAGAATCCTTACAAACAGCCGATCTAGCGAGGCTGCTCCCAGCGACTTGTATGTATGTATTTTATTTCTTATACACTCCCTGGTAACAGCCATCAGTCACGGGCAATGGATGACGGCCATTACCAAACGAGTCTTGTGTTTGTAAAGGGCAGTGCAGGAGCAGCGAGGACTAAGCGGCGCTGGATCGGGGGGTTTGTAAGGATCCGTACACAGTCTGGGAGCATCTTTGCTAAATGTAAGTTAAATAGAACTTAGCTTTTGTGGGGTGTTCTGTCACATACTAAGAAGGGTGCCGTGCAATCGGATAGTAACCCGTCGGTGCGCTTTTCATTCACGTTCCCTTCCACTGTAGTGTGTCCTCAGCCTTATTCTGCTGTACAGATTGCAGTTAGAAGCATGAGTCATTTTAAAGGTACCTAGGAGTGCGCTCTTTTTAATAAATGCCATTTGGATGGAGACCACACTTCCCCTTTAAAGTTAAAAATAAAAATAACCTCTTGCATAGAAGGAAATGAAAGTATCTTTGACTTAATCTCCCCTTACTCAATTTACTTTCCTCACCTGAGGGTGTTTCCTTGTTCGGCTTTATACACCCCCTAGTCTGAATCCTGGTGACCCTTTGATCTATTCCGACACATTGTAATGACATCTCTACCTTTCTTCAAAGTTTTGCAAAAGAAGTTTTGCCCAGTAAATAATCCGTCTTCTGTTTACAAAGACCTTCCTCGTCCTCCTTCTTCTCTATCCTTCCCAATTTGCATTTATTTTCATGGCAGGGCTAGTCCCATGAAAACACCACATATCATTAACTCTTTCGCTCACTGCCCCCTGTAAATAAAACACATACAAAAAGGCCACAGCAGGTTTCTTTATTCACAATTGTTTCCAAAACTTAAAGTGCAACATTATAACTTCAGGGTTAAGCGCTAAACAGTGCAAACGATTATTAACATAAAGTACATTGTAACAATATTCTATAAATGGTCCATAGAGGCCTGTCAGCTCTCTCTATCTCATTTCAGTAACGTTTTCTTTGCATAGCTGCCATGTCCTTCACTCCCTATGGTTCCTGCGTCTCTTTTCCCCACCCAATATGCAGGAGTGTTCTAATACTAAAGTACATTTCACTGGAAGAGCGCGTGGGCACAGACAGCGGTTTGGTTAGCAGATACTTCGTATAGTTGTTTCTCCATAAATCGGATTGTTGGCCAGAGGCAGTGTTTATCTGTATGACCAGTTAAATCATAATGTGGACGGAACTTCCCTAGGGTCCAGAATTGCTGTTTCCTACACAGACTGATCTTCCAGCTACTCAACAACCCGCAAGTCATCGAAAAATGTCAGAGTCCCGAGTGAGCGGCACAGATCACCGCATTTGCCATAACCAAGGCTCAGCTGACTGGCAAGGCAGATCAAACGGGGGGAGTACATTTTACCGATTTTTCGCATTGTTTCTTTCTGTTTCCCATGGTCTATTGGTGGTGATGGAAACACCAATTAAGTTTATGATAATTGTACCAAATAGGGATTTGGCTCATAGGGAGGTACAGAAGCAGAGAGGCCTGGAAAGAAGAGAAGCTGCACCAACATCAGTAACATATATTTTAAGGTTAAAAATACAGCAGTTTGAACAATCATTACACAGAGAATCTCCTAAACTTATTTTATCAAACTTTCTTCTCAGGAGAGAATTTATAAGCCTATTATTGGTATCGGATAATTCCAAAACTGGGGGTTTGATATTGTATAGGCGATTGTACAATTACAATCATAGTTGTACACTCAAAATCCTTATTGTACAATGAATATCATAAAAATAACAAGCGCTAAAAGCACAGAATCGCAATAGCGCACCTTTATAAATACCGTCCTTAGGGCCATATTTATAAAGGCGCGCTATCGCTTTTTAGCGACACTGTGCCTTTAATGATCGGTTCACGATTGGCAAAATGTTGAAGTTCATTAATTTTAAGATAATGGCGTAAATGTACGATGGCGGGAGTACATAAAGGCCCTTTTACGCCATTGTCATAATTTACCTATTTTCAGGTTTCGCAGTTTTGCAAAACTGGTATTTTCCATCCAAGGCAGTTAGAAAGATCCTTCCTTATTGGGGTTAGTTGATGTGGTTGGAAGGCTTTTTATATTTATAATTATCTAAAACACTTTTTTGAAAAGTTTTTTCTATATGCATATCTTAAATTAAATTATTAAAAAATAAATTAATATGAAAATCTAAAATGTGTGTTTACAAATGCAAAAAGCCTGGCCGAAAAAATGTATTAATTGGAAACATTGACTTTTACTGAAAGAATGGTATAGCAGAAACATGGTTATATATTTCTCATGACTGGGCTGTAAATTTAGATAGCTACACCTTGTTTAGGCATGATAGATAAATAGGATAGGGGGAGGGGAATGTATTTTTGTTAAACAAGGGTTGAAGCCAATTTTAAAAGAAGATAACTGTCAATATTGATGTTAAAGTGGAGGCAATATGGCTGACATTGGGCAACAGGAAGGGGGGTAATGTCATTGTTGGTGTCTGCTAAAAGCTACAAAATGCTAACAGGGAGGAAGTGAGTCAGCTTCATATGCAGTTGGCAAGGGCTGCCAAGAGTGCTCTGATTATGGGGTACTTAATTACCCTGACAATAATTGGGATAGTAGAACTGCCAACACAGTAAAAGGTGATGGGTTCCTGAAATTGCTAAATGACTATTTTCTCTCATTGGTGGTTAAAGATCCTAGTAGAAAAGGATCTCTGTTGAACTTGCTAATATCTAACTTCATGGAACGTATTATAGATATATGAGGGTAAGCTTAGGGAATAGTGACCATGAAATATTGTCATTTAACATATGTTAGCAAAAGGAAAAGTGCACTTTTAATTTCAGGAAAGTACATTTAAAAATAGCTCTTCTGGTGCTAAAGACCGTCATTTTCTTATGTACCGTATATACTCGAATATAAGTCGATCCGAGTATAAGTCGAGGTACCTATTTTTACCTGAAAAATTAGTAAAAACTGATTGACTCGAGTATAAGCCGAGGGTAGAAATTAGTTGCCCTTTAAATGGACAGCAGAATTCCCATACATGAATCCCATACAGTAACAGCCAAATCCAGTACCAGTAACCCCCAATTCCTTGGCACTCCAAGGAATTGGAGTTTGGAAACTACAACTCCTAGCATGCTTTGTTGCTGGGAGTTTCAGTTTCTAAACATGTGGAGTGGCAAGGTTCAGTAAACTTTTAATTAAGCTTACCATTATTTACAATTCTCCTGAACCCCATATTGTAAAGGGCCCACTGACCCCATATAGTAAAGGGCCCTCTGACCCCATATAGTAAAGGGCCCTCTGACCCCCATATAGTAAAGGGCCCTCTGACCCCCATATAGTAAAGGGCCCTCTGACCCCCATATAGTAAAGGGCACTCTGACCCCATATAGTAAAGGGCCCTCTGACCCCCATATAGTAAAGGGCCCTCTGACCTCCATATAGTAAAGGACTCTCTGATCCCAATAGTTAAACAGTCACCTGAGAGTTGTAGTTTCAAGCTGTCATTTGCACTGTACTAGCAGCTTTTTTTTTTGCCCCAAACTGAGGAGACCCATCAGATTTACAGTATCCAGATGAGCAGTCAGTGACAGTGCTGAGTGAGTTCAGCAGCCAGACTACAGGAAGCAGGAAGTGTAAAGGCAGATCAGCTCCTGTGACTTTCTATGCAGGTTAACACAGCGCCACCTACTGGTTACTATGTGCAATTGCAAAATTCGAATCTAAATTAGGACTTGACCCGAGTCGAGGTTAGGTGAAAAAGCCTGAAAAATTCGACTTATACTCGAGTATATACGGTAAACTGAAATGCTCATGAAACAAAAACCAACATCTAGAAGGCTTAAAACCAGTGGCGTAGCTACAGGTCCAGGCTACATTTAGTGATGACACCAAATGTAGATCTTAATTTAGATTTCTCTTCTGGGCTTTCATGTTGCATTGTTAATTGATAAAAAGAAACTATCAACACTTCTACTTGTGAAAACATTTTTAGTTTATAGTTTCACAACTGCCTAAAACTTTTGTGGTATTGTAGTTCAGTGATGGTTAATTCAGATGTAAAGTTGTATTTGGTTTGCAAAACAAGAAACTTTGACAAAATAAAAACTATGACAATTTTCAGCTGTAATTGCCCCTATGCTCTGCCCTTATTTGGGGCGATTTACACCAATGCAAGCGGGGTACCATTTTTAATTATAGGAGGTTGGCCTTTCAGGTTTGCCTTATTGTTTTCCACTACACTTTCTATTAAAAAGTAACTTTAATATTATTTCTAATTTTAAAATTTAGAAAACAAACTGTACTATGTAGTTTCTAATATATTTCCCATGTGAGGTATTTTCATTCATGTGGTTTTTTTTTATTGTAAAATCCTAGAAGTTTATATTTTGGGTTTAGATACAGAAAAGGTTACTGTATAATACTCTATAGATGTCTGGTATAGTTTGTTTTCACATCCTCTTTGTTCACCTTTCAACTATTGGAAATTCTTCTGGTACGGCGGATTGTGAACAAATTTAGAAATTCTGCTGGTACTGAAACCAGAGGCATTTGCAGGGGGCCAGTGGGGGTAATTTCTATTTATTCTAGTAGTACAAATTATTACTACACATTGTTGGATTTGAATGTTGTGTGCTCTGCAACCAGAGGGTGATAAATGCTACAATGAGTGTGAAATATCTGATTGTCTAATTCTCTGACAGGGTATTGTAATCTTTCTCATAGTCCTTCTCTATTGTTTTATAGGTGTGTTCTCATCTAGAGGATAAATTGTCATAGTCATATCTGTCTGGGGAAGGTGCTGGAAAGACAATGAAATTACACATTTAAACTATTTGTGGGATTTAGAGTAAATCTGCTTGTCTACAGCTGAAAGCTCCACGGCATCTTCCCCAGTCTGTCTGTCCTGCCTTATCTTACATAATCCCACATGGGCAGTAGAAGCTGGACAGACTGAGGGAACGAGCAGAGAAGCTTGGCTCTTCTCACTGAGCATGAATAGGGGGACAGTACTGCTAACCAATCAAAACTCTGCATCAAATGGATCGAAATGCAATATCGAAACTTTCATCCGTTTTGCAAACCTGACACCAGCAGAACATACACCAGAGGGTTTGTGCATCTGTAACAGGAAGACTTTTTCTTTTTACATTTCTGGTGGTTATCTAGGTTAAACACTAAAAATTAAGAGACTGTAGCAGTCTCCCAGTCAGTGTAGTCACCAATGGAAGCCCCTTTGAAATCAGATGTTCCTATGTAGTTTATTTACCAGTCAGTATGAATGGCAGAAAGAAAATCCATGTATTAAAATTACAGATGTAGGACTTCAGAACTGAGCCCATAATCTCATGCACCCAATTTTTACAAAAAAATCTGGAACATTAGCCCACTCACCTACTGGAGTATTTACAGTAGGTGTCTGAATGGTCCTTGAGGTTATAGGTTCAATTACATCTACAATTTTACTACATGACTTTTCTTTCTAACTGGTTGGGAAATAACTACACAGGTTATCCTGCCATTGTCCAGTATAACTGACAAAGACATAAACTGTGCACTGGCCCGGTGTGATAACACTGTAACTGCTTAGAATATTTCTTTATTTTTTAGAAGACACTTACAATAACTCTGACCTTTTAAATTACATATCCCAAATGATTTTACAATAGGAATAGAGGTGAGAGCCATTGGGTGGTGAGCATGGACAGAAAGAGGAGGTTAATATTATTATTATGAAGGTTTTATATATTCCCAACATCTTCCGTGGCGCTTTACAATTACATAGTCATACATTACATAAAAGGGTGATACATATTATACAAAGGCATACATTTTACATACAAAGGTAAAGCATAAGTGATAACTACACAAAATGATGAGTTATTGACAGAAATACCGTGATTCAAAAGGAAAGAGGACCCTGCCCAAAGAGCTTATAGTCTAGAGGAAATGGGGTGTGACATAAGGTGATGGGAATCGGTGCTTGTAAATAGATTGGCAGTGGAGTGTGATAAGTAGAGATGTTCAAAACTGTTGAGTTTCGGTTTCGAATTTTAAAATTTTTTCAAAACTTCGAGTTTACTTTCATCTACTTTTGATTTTCGAAAGTTTCGTTGGGACTTCGAAACCCTCAGATTCGATTCGAAATTGGGTTCTAATTGAACCCACATTACATCTCTAGTGATAAGCAGGTTAGATCAGGTTAGGTCAGCGAGAAGGGTAATGTCTAGACCAGATTATATGGTACCTGAAGAGGTGGGTTTTAAGGTTACTTTGAAGGTATTAAGGGACGGTGAAAGACAGGCCGACAGAGGAAGGGAGTTCCAGAGCAGAGGGGCAGCATGAGCAAAGGTCTGAATGTGGGCATGGGAACAGGGGACAAGGGTGGATGAGAGGAGGATACAATTTGCAGAGCGGAGGTTGCGTCTGGGATGGTATTGGTGGATCAGCTGTGAGATATATGGAGGGGTTGTGTTGCATAGTGCTTCATAGGATAGGGGAAAATCAAATAGGTTCTGGAAGCGTACTCCTAACAGAATACAAAATTTATTGAAAACCACACATCAAAAATGTTTTTGATGTGTGGTTTTCAATAAATTTTGAATTCTATTAGGAGTACCTTATTTGATTTTCCAGTATCTACCTTCCTTGGAAGAATCTTTGGAAGCTAGCACCCACCATAGTTTGTGTGCATAAGATTCTTACCATTAATTGCTTTATAGGATAGGGTTAGCAGCTTGAACTGGATCCTTTGTGCAAAGGGCAGTCAGTGTAGTGACTGAGAAACATTAGAGAAGTGAGAAGAGAAATTAATGAGCTGGGCAGCAGAGTTTAGAAAGGTGCCAGGCGGTTGTTTGGTAAACCCCACAGGAGTGTGTTGTAATAGTCGAGCCGGGATATGATTAGGGTATGAACTAGGATTTTGGAAGCTTCATTTGAGGAATGAATGTGAGAGATGTTACTGAGTTGGAGCTGACAGAAGTTGGCAATCGAGTTGACCTGGGGTTTGAAGGAAAGATACATTATCCCCAGGCACCGGACATGAGGAGATGGGGATATAGGTGTGTCATTAATATGTTAATGTGATAAATGTTGTTATAAAACAGATAGTATCTCATCTGTATTCCATTATATACTAGACTTTAATATATGGTCTACCATATGCGATCAGTATCCAGCCCTCTAACCTCATTGGAGTACATGCTAATCCAAAACAAATTCAGGCTTAAAGTGATTTTTAAATTTTGATTAGTCTGACCTGTTTTAAAGGGCATGTCCACCCCCAAAACTCAAAATTAATCATTAATTGCCCACCTTGTGATGTTTAAAAAGAACCCTTCCTTTCCTCTGAAATCCCTATGGCTGCTACGAATGCCCGCATTGAACTTATAAAAAGTGAACACTAGGAGGCTTGGGTACCTTATTTCATTTCTTCCTCCTTCTCTGCCTCCGGGAGAAATATGTCCTGCGCACTAGAGCAAACCTCCCCAAACGCGGAAGCATCCGCTCCCCCCTCCCTTCGAGTGACGCGTTCTGTTAAACAAAAAACGAGATTTCCATCTCGAAGCAGTGCAAGTCAATGGGCCAATCATGCGTCTGCATTTCGGCAGCCAATGGCCATACAGCAATATCTTCTGCTGGTTCCACCAATCCGGTGCATTTGGATACCATCTGGTAACAGAACAGCCAATCATATTGTGAGAATCACGATCCTGCAGAAACACAACTATTTGGCTGTCAGCAGTGCTGCAACTCCAGACCTCAGAGCAATTTTTGATTATTATAAGGTTATGAAAAATGTATATATTTTATAGAAATGCCTCAATTCATTTAACTTATCATTGGCAGTTCGCTATGAATAATCACATATATATAAAATAGGCGCGACGCAATGTGTCCCACCAAGCAAAATGATAAAGATGCACAACACGCGGGTAGCCACATGTATTTCTTGTTGTTTTAGGCTGTCGTCATAATGAAGGCGGAGCTATGCTGTGATTGCGTCACTCGATTGACAGGTGCATGAAGACAGAGATGGCTTTAGCCTTCAGAATTACAGAGGCTCATATCTTTTGAAGTAAATCAAGTTGGATAAAACTAATATGGCCTTTCAGGTAGGGCACCTCAATACTACCTAATGTGAAAAGTTTTGGGGGGTGGACATGCCCTTTAAGGATGCCTACAAGGTGTTCAACAATTAGTAGCATGGCAGGTACAATTAAGGAACTTTTCCTTTGAGAATAAAGTGCATTAGTGCTGGATTGTCTTAAAATGGATTTCACAAGAATTTGGATTTTCACACAATTTATTGAACTGAAGGTACACACATCATCTGAGTTTAACAGCTCTTCCCAATTAACTAAAATATTATTAATAAGGAATATTTGTGGCATTTCATGTAGATTTTTAATAGATAAAAACAATAGACAAAAACAGAGCTTTGTACATTTACACTAAAGCAGTAGACACAACCCCCTATGGGGTTAATAGAACATTCTTCATTTGTTCCATAGTACAATAAAAACATTCCACATATTAGATACAATGGAACTCATTTCATAAGAGGTATAAATGTGCCTGTACTGTTAATTTGCAGTAACCAATAAGAATTTTCCTTTTTACATATTATGAACACTCTTAATATATGGGACACAACAGACAATTAAACCTACAACAATTAATATGGTGAATATAACTATTCCAAGTTGAACTAAAGCGAACCAACCAAAATATTGATCTCAAGGATTGTCAATATCCAAGTTTTAATTAAGTTTGATGGAAAGATCCTCAAGTTTCTCAATGGCCATAGTTACTTTACCATTGGGCCCTGTGTTGTTAGGAATACAGTTGCAACAGGAACCAATGCCCTTAATCATAGCACACACACCAGGCTTCTCAGCCAGAATCATATTGAGTGCAATTCTGTTCTGAAAAGTCATGGTGGAATCAGCTTGGAGTTCAGCTATACCTCATAAAGCATCTCTGGTATAATTGACAAATCTCTGCTGGTTATAATAGATATAATTAATCCAATCTACATTTTTACTGATTGTTATAATAGGGATAAGGGCTTCAAAACCAGCGGCTACTTGGTCTCGGGCCTGTAATTCATTAGGGACCCCAATAGGATCAATATAGGCATGAGGATCAAAGCTTACCATAGGTACATCTCTTCTCTTTCTTCGAAAGGATGAGGAAAGAGGAGTTGGGTCGTCATTGGGATCAGAGAGGATATGCTGGGCTATAATGGCCTTGACTAGTTAATTTCATCCATTAGCTATTAAATAAACAATAACAAATAAACAATTGTCTCCCATACTATATGGTAAGACTAAATAAACATAGGACTTAAGCTGGGTACACACAGTAACTATAAAACCCCGATACCGTCGGATCCGTTTCCCAAACGAGCAGGCGGACGCCGAACGATCGTTAAGTGTAATTAATATTACTATAAAACATTGTCCCTTAAAAGAACACTGTATATGTCTAATTAGAAATAGCTGGATAAATCACTGTCCTATGTCAGTTAGAAAGCATTTCAACTGAATCGGTACTGAATCGGTAAAATACTCTAATCAGCCCCAATGCTTTTTCAGTAGCACCGAGATTCCTTTGAGACGGTTTAAGGAAGTACCGGTAGAATTTATCCAAATTCTGCGTCCCCTCAGAAACAATAATTAGGATTTTTCATTAGCTGTATGTCTGCAAAACACAAACACATTTGATGTTAATAAGATGCAAATTACAGATATAAAAGTCAGGAAAAAGTTTCAGTCTAAAGGTGCCGTCTTATCTACTGTATCTACTTCCTTACACGCCTGCAGTTTTCTTACCTTCCAACTCTCCTGCGATGGACCTGCCTGGCCCATTCATTTTGCCGTTGCATGTCAGTCGTACAAAAGAATGGGTCAAGCAGTTCCTCCAGAATTGTGTTAAATGTCACGAACCGGTGAGTCAGTCACCTTAAAGTGATGTACATACGCGCAGATATTCTGGGACAATGCAATAGAAGAACTGTGGGAGCACTGTGTACTCAGTAGAGATGGCTGAACTTCACAAACGATTGAAAGTCAATGGGGGGTAAATAGTTCGGAAAGTTCAAATTAACTTTCCGAAATATTCCAGTGTAAACTTACCCTACAAGCCTCTGGGACCTGGGAGATGGTCTGGGGAACCCGTCCGTGCACGGGGAACAGGATAAAAAACGGACGTAGCGTACACGTGTGCTACTTCCGGTTTCTGTGCAATACTTTCGGTAACTTTTGAAATCATATGATCACAAATTAACGAATCCTATTTGAATCTTTTATTCCAATATGATTGGTTAATGTGTCATCATATGATTCCATACATTGAAATCTTAACTAATCACAATTGAATTTGGTCCTTCTGCAAACCTCCATGGAACTCAGAGGTCATCGCAGTAGATGGCAAAAGAAAGAAGAGGCTAGCAACATTGGCTCCGTTGAAGATGGGCGTGCCAGCGGGCTCACTGGCGGCCGCAGTGAGCCCCCCTGGCATCGGCGACTTCAGTGGTGTTGGTGTCGCTAGCTGTGATGAACGAAAACATCTGTTGGCCGCAGGGGTACTTCTCAGGCTTGGTGGCCTCAGCGGAGTTGGTTTCACTGGATGGAAGAAAGAAGACGTCGCCCAAGGGCTCTGTTAAGGGCCGACGGGGGCCCCGGTTTGAGCTGTAGGACCCCTTAAGCTCCAAAGGGCCCTTGTCCCATTTTCGGGACTCTCCGGCCATTCGGGAGGTTTCGGAATCGGACAGTCGATGTGTGACAAATGTTCGAAAATCCTCGTACATTCAAGAATTTTTCGAAAATAGTCCCGTGAGTCCGAAAAGTATTTTGAGTTCGTCCAAACTCATAAAGTTCGGCTCAAACTCGGGTTCGAGTTCAGTTTTGCCTCCATCTCTAGTCCTTAGGCTAATTTACAACTACATTTAGTGGAAGTGCTACTGATCTGGTCCATCATTTATACAAACATAGAAAACATAATCAATGCACATTCCTAGGCCCCATACAATATCATATATTCTGCACACTGGCATACTTTAAAACAAAGGAGTTTATGTATAAAAAATAACACCTTTAGATACAGCAAGATCCAACTACTTCAAAACTTTTTCGGAATTTAAATCTGAGCTGTAGATCCTGAGAAATCATCATTTGAAATCACAGCATTTATAAGGAAAGACCTGTCACTCCAGAAGCAGAAATTATTTTATTCTTTCACATCAGACCCTGCTGTTAAGAGATTACAATCTGCATACGCTATCATTAAAGGGGAACTTTGGTCTCCATACAAGTTCCCTCTATTAAAAAGTGCACATTCCTACCCTTAAAATTACTCTAGGATCATGCGTATTGTTGCAGTCTATCCAGGGTCTCCTCTCTTATGAGGCAGAGTGATACTTTTGGCCCAGGCTGTGATTCTGCGGCTCAGAGGAGAGGCAGTTGACAGAAGCTGGGGGGGAAATGCAACAACGCATATGACTGCGAGAAGTGCATGCACAGTCAACGCAAAGGCGAGTGCACAAAGCGATAAGTGCTAAGTACTTTACCTCTGGACAGTGTAACTGTGTGTGCCTCTCCTTTCTCTTTATCTTCCTTCTGCCTGCCTGCCTGCCTGAGAAAGTACAACCTTTTATATGTACCAATCACACTCACTATGGGCAAATTTATATGCACCAGTCATACTGTGGGGAAACTTGTATGTACCAGTCATAATGTGGGCAAACTTATACATACCAGTCACACTGTGGGGAAACTTATACATACCAGTCACACTGTGGGGAAACTTATACGTACCATCACACATGGTGGGAAACTTATACTACCAGTCACACTGTGGGGAAACTTAACTACCAGTCACACTGTGGGGAAACTTATACGTACCAGTCACACTGTGGGGAAACTTATACATACCAGTCACACTGTGGGGAAACTTATACATACCAGTCACACTGTGGGGAAACTTATACATACCAGTCACACTGTGGGGAAACTTATACGTACCAGTCGCACAAATCAAAATCTTAATCTGGTTTCCCTTGAGTGGGTTCTATGCCATCTGCTCAAGAGACACCAGATTAATCTTAGAGACTTTGCCACAACGCAAACAGCAGGAGTTATCTAAATGCTGAAATGCCCATGTTGCTGGGTATATGTAGGCAAATCGAAATGTGAAGTCCGCATAAGAATTGGTGAGCATAAAAGAGACATATCCAACTATGATGGGATATTAACATGAAACGAACCGAACTTTATATAGTTCAGCCATCTCTAACTAGTACATACAAAATAGGTATATTTATCTTTACAAGCTATGAACTTCAGAGAAAGTTTGAAAGTTCGAATTCGGACCCATTTAAGTTTATGGGGGAGTGATAGTTTGAAAAGTCTGAGTGATTTAAAGCTAAACTAACAATGGTAACTTACTGTAAATGGCTGTGGCACCTGGGAAATGGTCTGGGGAACATGTCACTGTCACCAAAACTTCCTGTTAGCGAACGGTCCTAGGGTTAGCGAATGGTACATGCGAGGGCTGGATAGTGGACTGGTTAAAGGCACCGCCTTTGACATGGGAGACCAGGGTTTAATCCTGGCTAGGGGGCAGCTAGGGTATATAACTAGGGTATTATAATAATCCAAACATTTGTATAGCTGCCACTAGCCAGGATTCGAACCATGGTCTCCCATGTCAAGGTGGTGCCTTAACCAGTCCACTATCCAGCCACTTCATTATATGTTAATATATTACTAGGTTATCATATGGTAATTATATGGTTATTCTATTACTGGGGTATTGTATGGTTATTAAATTATTATATAGTGAATAATGCACCCCCTACTGTAAATTATAAGATATTAGAAGTCACCTTGGAGTTCCGTGACCATATAAAAGCACGAGCCGAGTGCCTTTTATACAGGGCGCGGAACTCCAGGTGACTTCTAATTCCGAATATTTTACTGTAGGGAGTGTATTATTTAGTATAATCCACCCCTCCATTTGAGAAGCTCCAGGCCCTTGCCTTGCCTTGTCCTCTCCTCTCCCCCTGTCTCACTTCCCCCAGCCTCCATTTCTTGTCATTTGGTTTACACTGCCTTACCCTCTTCTCTCCCCTTGCCTCACTTCCCCACCTCCGTTTACTTATCCATTTAGTTTAGTGTGTTCGCATTCTGTTTCACGGAGTTACCGGCTTCCGCATCACTGTGTATGGCGCGGCTCCACCTCTTCCTTTACATGTAAAAGGAAAAGGTGGAGCCGCGCCATACACATGGTGCCGAAGCCGCGTAACTCCGTGAAACAGAACGCGAACACGGTAAGCGTAAAGTGAAAGTAACGGAGGTGGGGTAAGTGAGGCAGGGAGAGAAAGGGTAGGCAGTTCCGAAAGTGTATAATCGGCGTGCTACTAAGTAGTAGCGCGCCGATTATAAGAATTATATTTACAGTTTGGCTGCATAGGAATTCATGGAAGGGTTGGATTATAACTGTATTATTAATTATAATTGTTACTGTAAATGGCTGTGGCACCTGGGAAATGGGAATAGTTCGATTTCTTTCAAACTCATAAAGTTTGGCTCGAGTGCGGTTTTGTGTCCATCTCTACGTGGCATATATATGTTAGCCCTACAGTTTCCCGGCCAATGTTAGGTCAGCCCCACTAGTTCACCAGTCACTGCTAGGTCATCCCCCCAGTTCACCATCCACTGTTAAATCAACACTGGCTGGTGAATTGGAGGGCTGACCTAACAGTGGCTGGTGAACTGGTGGGGTAACCTAACAGTATTTTCTGAACTGAAACCAGTTGACCAGCCAGTGTCAAGTCAGCCCTCTAGTTGACCAGACACTGTTAGTCTAGCACGCCCACCTCCACAAGCTATGCCCACCTCCACAGGCCACACCTACTATTTTTGTGGTGGAGCGCGAAAGGTGTGGCTGAAATGTTTGGCTCAGGTGCCAAAAGGTCTAAAAGTATCCAAAGTTAAAGCAGTTAAAAGGGTTGTGTTTAGAGCTATCACTTCACCAGCACCATTGCTCTACCCCCTTGCTTGCCTAATGCCCAGGTGTATCCTACTACTGTAACCGAGCATCATAAGCCCTGCCCCCAAACATCTTAATCATTTTTAAAGCTAGCCACAAGCCTGAAAAGGAAACTAGGTAAAGTAATGGGCAGAGAAGAGAGAGCAGGTCTTTAAATATCTTCAGAAAAGATTGATTTTTTTGGTGGGTGGGGCTTCTTAAACAGCACATCATGTGACTGTCACACACTTCCTTGTTTATCCTTAATGTCTGAGTGTAACGTTACAAGCTTATAACTGAAGACACAGAAAAGCAAGAGACATCATACTAGGCTTGTGTGAAAGCTCTATTCAATAAAGGCCATTTATATGGAGACCACTGTTACCCTTTCATAATACCTCTAGGATTTTAATATTAATTATTAAATAGGATGAGATGTTTCTTACCCGCATTTGGAAATATATCCAATCAATGAACATTGTCATATTCCCATAAACCCCGGGTTTGTAGACTTTGGCACATCCATCTCCCCAGCTGGTGTCACCAACAAGCCACCATATTGAGTTGGTTTGGATTACTAAAGGACCTCCGCTGTCACCCTACAAAGCGACACACAAAGGAAAGTTGTGTTTAGTCCTGGTAGACAGATTCGTTTGTGAGCTCTTGGATTTAAACACTGAGGTAGAGCTCTAGCCCTAATTGTAATTTGCCATGTTTTGTGTGTGAAAATACCTGGTTAAAATAATTAGTCCAAATAATTGGAAGTAATCATTACAAAATCCCACATTAAAAGGCATGTTTACTTTAAAATAGAGATGTTCAAATCTCTTAAGTTTCTTGGAAATAATCTGAAGATCCGAAAACTGAACATACTGTACTTTTTGAGGGTTCTGAAGATATTTTCGAGGGTTACCGAATGTACGTTTGTTTGTTTTTCCGATAACCCTTAAAAATTACCGCGTACTTTCGAGAAGAAAAGTAGAGCTGTGATACCTTTTATTGGCTAACTAGATAAAAAAAAAATTAAGAAAGCTTTCGGGAGTCCTACGTCCCCTTCATCAGGCTGGATGTTACAAAAGAAACTTTTGTAACATCCAGCCTGATGAAGGGGGCTTAGGACTCTACTTTTCTTCTCTTACTTATGGCTAACACGGTACAAACCTCAACTATTGCTCGTACTTTCGATAACCCATCATATTTTTGGGTTGACGAAAGTACGAAGAAAAAAACATATATTCGGTAACCCTCGGAAATATAATCGGAAGTTCCGAAATCAGAAAGGTCAGCCTCAGCTTGCAAGCAGGTCATTTGTTGGGTCTGGGTGCGGATTGGACCTGGATCCCATCTCTACTTTAAAACACTGGTCACGTATAAGTTACCTGCCCCAAACCCCAACTGTTATATTCAGTACATTTTAAAGGGCATGTCCACCCTGAAAACTATCTTTTTTCCTAAGGTAGGTGCCAGCTGCCCACCCCCAACCACCATAATATTTCTTTAAAGAAGCCTCAGATCGTTACTTACAAAGCCTTCTCTCCCGCAACGTCTCCGATCCGGCTCCCTGCTTGCGGAAGTTGCAAGCTGGGGCCAGACCGGCAGGCGCATCTGTGATTGGCTAAGACGCGGCCAATCACAGACATGGCCGGCGTCATTGAAGACGCCGCGGGAGAGAAGGCTCTGTAACAATCTAAGGATTTTTTTAGAGAAATATTATGGTGGTTGGGCAGGGGTAACTTACCTTATGCAAAAAGGGATTCACGCTAGGTGCCAAGGCTGCAGAGGATGGATCCAGATGGTGGGAGTGGGGTGAGGTGTCAAGGGCTCCCCTGCGCATGTCACTGCCTTATTAAGGTCGAGTAAGAAACAGGCACCGGATGAGTCACTGACAGCTTCTACTCTGCACTTACCTGGACTTTAAAAAGGCGCTGCAGGAGAACCATAAGGAGCAGAGATGTAAGGTTTATTTTAAACTACAGAGTGAGGCCAGTATGGGGTTAAATGTATTATTTACCAGATATTAAAGTATAACTATTGCCTTCAATAGCAGGCTCCTCCCACCATTCCAACCAAGGCTGTGACTGCTGACATCACAACCAATGATTGACTGCTGATTCTCCTGCTGCCTCCACTGCACATGCTTTTAAAAAGCTCATTGAGTAAAGGGAGGCGGCAGGTACCCATTTCCCATAATATCTGGTAACAAATACATGTTATAAACTGGTAAAATAGCAGTTGGGGTTGCAGACAAATGACTGAGAGAAGTCACCAGATTTTAAAGGAACACTAAACTCAGATTTTATTAAAAAAAAACTATGTGCCATCGGTTTGTATTATTCACAGGGAGGTGAGAATGCTTATTCTCACCTATGTGAATAATATTACGCTCGGGGGACCTGGAACTTACCTTACCCGCCGCTCCACTCGCAGCCGCTCTGTCCCGACCACGCGCCCTATCTTAGGCGCATGCGCGCCAATACAAAAGATAGGGCGCGCGATCGGGAGAGAACAGCTGTTCAGTGACTGAGCGGCTGCGAGTGGAGCGGCGGTAAGGTAAGTTCCAGGTCCCCTGAGCGTAATATTATTCACAGGGAGGGGAGAATAAGCGTTCTCACCTCCCTGTGAATAATACAATGGATGGCACATAGTTTTTTTTTTGATTTAGTGTTCCTTTAAGGTTGGGAAACAAGAATTATTTTGTCTATTTGGTCTTTATTTTTAATTATTTATTTTAACTTTGAGAACTTTATTACCCAGAATTATCTGCTTGGCCATGACATTTTTTAAGAACTTAATATTTCATACATTTCATTCATATATTTGCTACATTTTTGTTAAATAATGAGATGGTGGACTCTAAATCAATTATAGTAACACATCAATTATAGGCTTTACCTGGCAGGAATCTACTCCACCTAAAAGGTAACCCGCACATATCATGGTAGATGAAATCCGCCCATTGTACACATTATATTGGTTGCATGTTTGTGAATCAATCAGGGGCACTTTAGCGTACATTAGAGTGTCAGAAACCGAGCCTGAGATACAAAGAGGATGAACATCAGATAGAAGCACAGGGTCCATGAAATAAAAATGAACTTGTTTTTTAGATAACAAGAAAATACACATACCCCCCAACATCCCTCCATAGAGAACTAGTATCTGAGAGGGGCCTTGGACTGTCTGTCTCCAACTTAGAAATTCCTATCCCCACCTACGATCTGCTTCTGGACCATCCAAGTCTTTCCCATGCTGAGAAGAAGCTCAACAGTACTGGACAGCAGATGAGACCACTCAAAATAGGATCTTTGGGACAGGGCCGTTTCTAGACATAGGTGACCTAAGCGAACAGCTAGGGCATCATTCACATGTTGAGGGCGCTATTCAAAGTTTTTTCTCTTAAAAACAGGGATCTTTATCAGCCATAGAGCAACAAGCTGTTACCAATCTAGTTCATTGTAGCATCTCTGTTTGCATACAATATAATCATCTTGTCTGAGTTTTCTACGCAAAGACTAATCCAATAGTTGGTTGGGGGAAGTTTCAGTTGGGAAGGGGACATCAGGGAACGAAAATGGCTAGAACTGGCTCTGGGTTGGGATTTACGATATATTCCAACTGACTAACCCGAATGAATAATTCTATATAATAGTAACGTGGGATTGAGTGACGGAATGGTCTTTAGAGATGAATTATGGTATCCTTAAATAATTAATACAAAGTAGCCTTATTATAAAGTCATATACTTGTTATATGTTGATATTTGTATGTTTTTATATAAAAGAAATAGATAATACTTCTATAGTTAAGTTATAGACAGTTTCTATGTAAAGAGTGCACCTGTTGTAGTCATTCTTATGCAAATATACAACTCACATTTACACATACACAGTATTTAATATATGGTACGTATTAGTTTGTTCTTTGTAAGACACGTGTAACAAGATCTGCTCAGAATGAGTATATACAAGTTGAACAGGATAGAGTAAGGGTTTTTGGGAAGATGGTTTGAAGGAGCAATGATGAAGGAAACACCAAGTTGATGTTTCCAGGACAGCTGAGACAAGGAAGACCAGCTAGGAGGATAAAGAATGTATATCCACATCCTGAAAGATGTTGCTGTCCAGAAACAGAATTCCATAATGAAAAGACTGTAAATAAGATTTAGACCAGGCAACTAAGACATCGGAAGAATAACTAATTTCTATTTTGCAAGCTTCTGTTGGACTGTTCTATCTGCTTCTGTGGATGTTAAAGCTACAAGTTATCCTCCACATGTTAATCCTAAAAAGATTTTTTCTACCTCTGTTGGCTTTATCCAATGAGAGAATTTTGTCAGCATCATATTATGATGAGATTTATGAAATATTAATTTATTTAAGAGCCTTAAAGGGCATGTGAACCCTCAGAATACAAGCCCAGAGAGTGAGCCAGTATGCAGGGTCAGTCATTGGCTGTGACATCATCTGTGTGACGGCTTTCATGTGGTGGAGAAGGCAAGGATTATGAGCTTCAGTGGGTGGGAAAGGTAAGTATAGATTTTTGTCCTGGGGGTTGACTTGCCCTTTAATATAAGTATTAATTTATGATTAACAAAGTGTATATGAAGTCATTACCAGAAGGTATTACTTATAGTAAATATTCTTATCTTTACTCACCTGATTGAGTTTTGCCCCATCCAGATATCCAACATGGCATTCCAGCCACCCAGCCCATTTCTTTATTGGGTAAACACACAGGCTGAGTATATGCTAAAACAAAAAAAGTACAAACAGGAAAGGGTAAGTGATTGGCAAACAGTGTTAATATTTACAACCCACAGCCCATGTTGGCTTCAAAGAACCACAGCCACTGACCCAAGTATTTACTGAATCTATGCACAAAGTGATTTTATACATATGTCTACACAATAATATGTGATAAGACTATTGTTCTCCAGCCAGCAAGCATCCCAGACAGCCTAGATCAATAATAAATAGTCAGCTTATTTTACTGCAGTGTTTTGTTGTTTTGTATTTTCCTTCTGTTTCTAGCAAAAGATAAAGTTCCTGTACTCTGGTGGTGCAACGTTTAAATACACACAGAAAATGAGGTCTCTCTTATGAAACAATACAAAATAGTCAGCTGCCTGAATGCACTTCTTTTTTTGTTTGTTTGTTATTTTTCTAGCAAGTAATAAAGTTTATGCATGTACAGACTTAATAAATAGAACCTTATGTTAAGCTGGGTAGAAACATTAAAGATTTTTGTAAGATGACAGACAGGATCTTGCAGATCCTGTCTGTCATTTTGTAATGATCAGGGAACACACAGTCCCGAGAGTCCTCTCTATGCACAGCATATACACATCATATACACAGCATAAAGAGAACACTGGGGACTGTGTGTTTCCCATGACTGCAGCTGAATCCCCTTTAGGGAGACCTTGTGGGCGAGTGAACTTTTTGGTCTTTGACGAACAGCCGCTAGGCTGACCTAAACATTTAGCGGCCATGCTTGTTCAGGAAAGAAGCTACACACTGCCAATAAAGCCCATCCGTCCCCCCGGACCTGATGGTATTGGGGCTTTATCGCTAGTGTGTGCACCTAGATTTAGGATAGTGGTAGAAAGTGCTGCTTTAATCAAGACAGAGTACATGAGGTTGCAGGCTCGATTTTCCAGAATTACTACTATTTTATACTAAAATGTTAATATTACATTTTTGACATTCATGCTAGCTAAGAAATAAACTGCAAAGATTACTTTTTTTTGGATTAAAAACAAAGGGATTTATCATTGTTAGGGACAGGAGTATTTAAACATGTTTACACAAAAACTGCACTGAAATCTTTGTTCTGTGTAATAGGGAGAGATGATCTCTTAGCTGTAACCTTATTTGGGTGTGATGAGCTAAGGTGAATTATAGGAGCTGACCCCCTGAACCCTTGAGATTGAACTAAACCTGATTCTGAAGGGGATTTCACAAATCCCCCGAAAACTTGCATTATCGAATGACATTTCAAATTTAGAAATAGAAAATATTCAATATTTTTTTTTTAGAAATTTTGAATTTAATAAAAAGACAATTTTTTAAATTTCTAGAAATCCCTAAAATAATACACAGAATAGCAAAACAGGGAGCTCACGAAGTTTCCAATAATGGACAGCGTTTTTTTAAATATTTGGTCATTATAATACGTAATCCCCAGACTATTTCCCAGGTCCCTAAGCCATTTACAGTAAGTTGCCATTGCTATTTATACCTTAACCCTTTCCCTGCCACAGATCGTATATTCACGATCTGTGCAGTGAATGCTCAAACTGCCACAGATCGTGAATATACGATCTGTGGCTTCCCCCCTCCCAAAAATTTTTCCCCCCCTGCTAGGGCCGATCGGGGGGCAGCATTCAACTGCCCCCCTAGCCCCCTCGACCCCCCCTCAGTTTTGTGCAAATTCGAGGGGGGGATCAGGAGATATCCCTACCTTTTCCTGAGTCAGCCGGTCCCACGAGGAGGAAGTGAGGAGGAGCTCTTCAAAGACTGAAAGGGAGACCCCGGTGACTCACAGAACTTCCTCCTTCACCGGGGTCTTCCCATAGAGTGGTGCAAGACTGACACCTAGTGGTCTAGTGGAGGTACTGCATTTAGATTATGCTGCAGTACCTAGTATAGAAAAGCTGTCAAGCTGCCAGCTTTTCTATACATTTTGTGAATGGAACTCAAAGTTCCATTCACAAATAGGATTTTTTCTAAGTCTTTGCTACTTAGCGAAGACTTAGAAAAAAAATGGGGACAGAGATCAAAATTTGGTGATCACTTCTGATCACCAAATTATTGATCTTTGGCAATGAATGAAAAATCACTTCCTGGAAAATGATTTCCGGGAAGTGATTTTTCCGATCGGATTTCGAATGGGAAAACGGGCATTTATGCCCGTATTCCAAGTTCGGTATCATTCCCTAAGATGATTTGATGATCATCTTTGGGAATGATCCCCAAAAAAAAGGGGAAATGCACACAAAAAAAATCTTAAAGTGATACACACACCTTTTTTTTTTTTTTACCCTAAAACTATAAATAAGCAAAAAACTTTGTCTTCTCCAAGCTTCCCAATGTCCCAGGTGATATCGGTAAAGTAAACGCAGATCATTTATTTGTTGGATTTCAAGGGAAACTAAGCCTATTTTAGTAGGAAATTTTGCAGAGGTACCAAAAAAAGACCGTATTGATTTATTAGGATCAGTAAAGTGTGCAAAAACTTGTGTGACTCTCCGTAGTACAGGAAAAAAGGGGTACCTACATATATCTGGTATCGTTGTACTCGGGAGTATCAGAGCTTTTAGAAACAGTAAGATTTTTGTGTGTAACCTTAAGATAACTATAAAAAAAATGGGAAAAATCCATGAAAATTTGCAAATTTTCATTTTTTTTACATATTTTACCCATAATTCCAGTAAAATTTCCAGAAAAGTTACAAAATACTGTACTGTTACCATGTTAAAGTACACTTTGTGCTGAAAAAAACAATGTATAATATTCCTGATTTACTGCAAGGTTTCCTACTGTAAAATTAGTCTAAAGCGATTGAGGGCAAAATCATGAAAATTCTTCTGGCAGTTAACGCAAAAAAAAATGAAAATCTCCTGGCAGTGAAAGGGTTAAAGGCTATCTCCATTGGAAATGCTGTGTCTTACCTCCCATTGTTCAATAAAACCTGCAGGAGCCAGCAGCTCCTCTGCTGCCTAGTCTAACAGGTCCCGACGGACTCGTACTTGAGCATGCGCATAGAGTGCAGAGCCCTTTGAGACCTGTTGGACTACGCAGCAGAGGAGCGATTGATCAGGTAAGTAGCTTACCTTCTCTCCTGGCTCCTTCAGGCATTGGTTGCACCCATGTTAGTCACTCCTCTGACCTGTTGGGTTTCGTTCAGATGACAGATTAATGAAATATAAGTACATTTACGGAGAAAATCTGGATATCAAAATAAAAATGATTCACATATAAAGAATAATTTCTATACTAATTTTTAAACCTGTTACATTAACAGGCACTAGACACCCAGAGTCCCACACACCTTAATTTTCACACTGTGCTGGGTGCTAGGTGATATGTAGCAATTCTTCCTTGCTATACATTGATAAAGGTCCTTAGTCCAGGACTGAAACGTTGTTGCAGTATGCACCTGTATGTGGAATATTTAGAGTAGTATTTATATATTACAAATCTAGCGTTATTCCCAGGCAGCGGACATGAGGAGGGGGAGAGGTGGGTGGGTCGTAATTATTATTAGAATAGGGAGCGTGGAACAGATCGTGTGGGGGGGGGAGGACAAGTTCAGTCTTGTCCATGTTTCGTTTGAGGAAGTGGGAGGACATGAAGGCTGAGATGGCACTAAGCCAGTCGGGGACCCGGGGATGTCAGTGTAGGAAGATCTGGGACAGAGATGTATATCTGGGTAATCATATATATATATATATATAACGAAATGCAACAAACAGGTAAGCACACCTTTCATTTAAACAGCAGCCCGGGTGTCCATCAAAAATAGCATATATGAAGGAAAAAGATGTCACTCACGGGTCTTTTGACGAAAACAGCTTTTTATTGTACAATCACATCTACGCGTTTCAGCCCAATGTGAGAGCAGCTGCATCCTGATGACGGCTCGCACATTGGGCTGAAACGCGTAGATGTGATTGTACAATAAAAGCTGTTTTCGTCAAAAGAGTGGGTGACATCTTTTCCTTCATATATATATATAACTATATTCTTGGTATCAGGCACATTCCACTCCAAACATATGATGCCCCTGGTGCTATCTAAAGATTCACATAGAGTCCTATATCCAAAATATCAGGTGCACTCATGGGGTCTTATATGCAAACTTTTATTATGTGCAACAAAACTGGGCAACGTTTTGGACCTTTATGAAGGTTGGCTTGATAAAGGTCCTAGATCAGGACTAAAACGTTGCCCAGTTTTATATATATATATATATATATATATATATATATATATATATACTAGCAAAAGTTTGCCCGTTGGTGCACAATGGAAAGTGTGTGTGTGTTTTGCTATGTGTGGATATAGTGGATATAGAATCTTTACACAGGTATATTTTAAACTGTTACTCAGACAGTCACCAGCTTCCAGAGGAACCAAATAGGATAAGACCCTGTGTATAAGACCCTGTGTATAGGATCCTGTGTATAAGACCCTGTGTACAGGAAAAAAGGGGTACCTACATATATCTGGTATCGTTGTACTCGGGAGTATCAGAGCTTTTAGAAACAGTAAGATTTTTGTGTGTAACCTTAAGATAACTATAAATAAAAATGGGAAAAATCCATGAAATTTGCAAATTTTTCATTTTTTTTACATATTTTACCCATAATTCCAGTAAAATTTCCAGAAAAGTTACAAAATACTGTTACCATGTTAAAGTACACTTTGTGTGAAAAAAACAATGTTAATATTCCTGATTTACTGCAAGGTTTCCTACTGTAAAATTAGTCTAAAGCGATTGAGGGCAAAATCATGAAAATTCTTCTGGCAGTTAACGACAAAAAAAATGAAAATCTCCTGGCAGTGAAAGGGTTAAAGGCTATCTCCATTGGAAATGCTGTGTCTTACCTCCCATTGTTCAATAAAACCTGCAGGAGCCAGCAGCTCCTCTGCTGCCTAGTCTAACAGGTCCCGACGGACTCGTACTTGAGCATGCGCATAGAGTGCAGAGCCCTTTGAGACCTGTTGGACTACGCAGCAGAGGAGCGATTGATCAGTAAGTAGCTTACCTTCTCTCCTGGCTCCTTCAGGCATTGGTTGCACCCATGTTAGTCACTCCTCTGACCTGTTGGGTTTCGTTCAGATGACAGATTAATGAAATATAAGTACATTTTCGGAGAAAATCTGGATATCAAAATAAAAATGATCAAATATAAAGAATAATTTTATACTAATTTTTAAACCTGTTCATTAACAGGCACTAGACACCCAGAGTCCCGCACACCTTATTTTCACACTGTGCTGGGTGTAGGTGATATGTAGCAATTCTTCCTTGCTATACATTGATAAAGGTCCTTAGTCCAGGACTGAAACGTTGTTGCAGTATGCACCTGTATGTGGAATATTTAGAGTAGTATTTATAGTGTTATTCCCAGGCAGCGGACATGAGGAGATGGGGATATGGGTGTGTCGTTAATATTAATAGTAAGACTAGGGAGGGGAACAGATCGTGTGGGGGGGGAGGACAAGTTCAGTCTTGTCCATGTTTCGTTTGAGGAAGTGGGAGGACATGAAGGCTGAGATGGCACTAAGCCCGTCGGGGACCGGGGATGTCAGTGTAGGAAGATCTGGGACAGAGATGTATATCTGGGTAATCATATATATATATTATATAACGAAATGCAACAAACAGGTAAGCACACCTTTCATTTAAACAGCAGCGGGTGTCCATCAAAAATAGCATATATGAAGGAAAAAGATGTCACTCAGGGTCTTTGACGAAAACAGCTTTTTATTGTACAATCACATCTACGCGTTTCAGCCCAATGTGCGAGCCGTTTGCATCCTGATGACGGCTCGCACATTGGGCTGAAACGCGTAGATGTGATTGTACAATAAAAAGCTGTTTCGTCAAAAGACCCGTGAGTGACATCTTTTTCCTTCATATATATATATAACTATATTCTTGGTATCAGGGCACATTCCACTCCAACTATGATGCCCCTGGTGCTATCTAAAGATTCACATAGAGTCCATATCCAAAATATCAGGTGCACTCATGGGGTTTATATGCAAACTTTTATTATGTGCAACAAAACTGGGCAAGTTTTGGACCTTTATGAAGGTTGGCTTGATAAAGGTCCTAGATCAGGACTAAAACGTTGCCCAGTTTTATATATATATATATATATATATATATATATATATATACTAGCAAAAGTTTGCCCGTTGGTGCACAATGGAAAGTGTGTGTGTGTTTTGCTATGTGTGGATATAGTGGATATAGAATCTTTACACAGGTATATTTTAAACTGTTACTCAGACAGTCACCAGCTTCCAGAGGAACCAAATAGGATAAGACCCTGTGTATAAGACCCTGTGTATAGGATCCTGTGTATAAGACCCTGTGTATAGGACCCTGTGTATAAGACCCTGTGTATAAGATCCTGTGTATAAGACCCTGTGTATAGGATCCTGTGTATAAGACCCTGTGTATAGGACCCTGTGTATAAGACCCTGTGTATAAGATTCAGTGTATAAGACCCTGTGTATAAGATCCTCTGTATAAGACCCTGTGTATAGGATCCTGTGTATAAGACCCTGTGTATAACATCCTGTGTATAAGACCCTGTGTATAAGATCCTGTGTATAAGACCCTGTGTATAAGATCCTGTGTATAAGACCCTGTGTATAAGACCCTGTGTATAAGACCCTGTGTATAAGATCCTGTGTATAAGACCCTGTGTATAAGATCCCGTGTATAAGACCCTGTGTATAAGATCCTGTGTATAAGACCCTGTGTATAAGATCAAGTGTATAAGACCCTGTGTATAAGACCCTGTGTATAAGACCCTGTGTATAGGATCCTGTGTATAAGACCCTGTGTATAGGACCCTGTGTATAAGACCCTGTGTATTAGATTCAGTGTATAAGACCCTGTGTATAAGACCCTGTGTATAAGACCCTGTGTATAAGACCCTGTGTATAGGATCCTGTGTATAAGACCCTGTGTATAAGACCCTGTGTATAAGATCCTGTGTATAAGACCCTGTGTATAAGATCCTGTGTATAAGACCCTGTGTATAAGATCCTGTGTATAAGACCCTGTGTATAAGACCCTGTTACCACCTGTTGGGAGGACAGATTATTGGACAGACTATTTACCTTATTGGATACAAACTCTGAGGCAACAGATAAGTGTACACCAACTTACAAGGACACACAATATACAGGTCTGGTCAATATTCGAAGTGATGCACCATAGACGGGGAGACCCCTGATTACTGCACATGTTATGTGGGAACCTGTTTATCTGCTTTGTGCCAGACCACCAGAGTAACCCACGGTGTGCCATGCTACTCATAATCCTTCCATAAAGCAGTGATCTGGTACAAATTGGTGGCAGCGGTGCAGGTAATACCATTTATTCTCCCTGTTTTCTCTGTATATTTGTTTTCTGTATTAAGCTATGGAGGCTGCTACTGATAGTATTGATTTAAATCCTCCTGTCCTTGTACCTGCAGATGAAATTCCCCAATTGGACACTGTAGCTCTACCAGGCCCAATTACCAAACCTATTTTTAAATCTGATCCATTTGATGGGGTAACTAGGGAGTGGACTGATTGGCTAGAACAATTTGAAATGGCAGACACTATTAATGGTTGGGATGAAGGTGCTCGCTTGCAAGTCCTTAGCCTTTTGCTTAGTGGTAAAGCCAGGCAGGTATACCAAGGATTTACTGTAATACTGAAATAAAAAGCAGTTATCAGTTATTAAAAATTGCTCTGAAGCTACATTCGAGGGCTACGGCCAATTCAAAGGTTACCGAACGATACTGTCAAGGGTTAGCGCAAACAGAACCATAAATTTTAGGATTACAGAAAACAAACGATACTTTTGAGGATTACCGAAAATCGAAAGCTACATTCGAGGGTTAGCGAGCGATACATTCGATGTTTAGCGAAAACGATCCGGACATTCAAGGGTTATCAAAAATGAAGGGTTAGCGAACGATACATTTTAAGGTTAGTGAACGGTCCGTAAATACAGCCGCAAGTCTGGAAAAATGAATTGGTTTGAATAGTTTGAGGTCGTCCAAACTCATAAAGTTCATCTCGAACTCGGGTTGGACAGTGACAAATATAAATATATATTCTCTGCGCAGCACCGAAACCTCAATAAAGTTTTGTCACAGTTTAAAGAAGGTGGGCTCGGAACAAATTTTGCATTGTGTAATATTTAAATATATATAAAATGTATAGCAGTATTTATATAGAGAACACAGGGTGAATCAGCTACCCCAGAATACTTACAGTCAAATGTTATTTCATCACTTAGCTTCATTAGGGCGATGTCATTATTGTTAGTGGTGCTGGAATAATAAGGGTGTTGAATTACTTTGAAAACAAAATGGCCTCTTGAATCATAGTAACCTGGCATTTTCAATATTCCAACGAAAGCCCGCCAGCCAGAGGTACGCCTAACAGGGAAAATAATGTTTAGGAAATTAGTTCCACGTGACAAAGAATAAAATAGAAATCTACTATAAAACTGGTATAAGTCACAAGTTATTACTTTAACACCACAAAAATCCCTCTTAAGGCCCGAACACACAGTACATTTTCCAAGCATTCCGGACGAGGATCGACTGTGTATGGGCGCTTGGTTGGAGGTCGTTCCTGGGGGGGGTGTATGAGCCTTTACTCCCCAGATTTGCAGATGATGAATAATAAAGGGGAACATTTCCACTAGAATCCTAAACTTGGTAAAGTTAACAGAGAGGAACTAACTAGTGGAACTAATTCCGAAAAACAAAAATAAATTCCACGTGAACCCGAATTTGAATTTTCAGCCTCAATTTTCTATTTTTCTAACACGATTTTTTACTTCTGACTACAATGCTTTTTCCATGAGTTTTACCATAATATTTAACGCCTCCTGGGGACCTGGTCTTGTTGTTTACTGTATTCTAAAATCCCTATTAAATGTTGTCCGTAAAACCTTTTGTTAATTCAAGCACACACCCGCAAACATACCGTATATACTCGAGTATAAGCCAAGGTTTTTAGGTTTTAAAATAAACCTCAAAACCTTACCTCGGCTTATACTCGAGTTAATATCCTTACCGCCATCAATGTAGCTGAATCTGGGTTCTGCCCGCTGTGCAAGTCCTGTGGATTTGCCGGCTGATGTCATTACTCGGCGCCGGGCAGTGAGAGGCACAGAGTAGTGACGTCACCTGGCAAATCCACAGGACTTATACAGAGCAGCCAGATTCAGAATCTGTGAGGTACCAAAACATTGAGGTCGGCAAGGACTGCAACTGGAGGGGCTCTCGGGGGAGGGAGGGGGGCTCTCCACTGCAGAATTAAGTTGCCTTTAAACAGGAGAATTCCCATACAGATGTTTGGAAACTACAAATCCCAGCAAATAAAGCATGCTGGGAGTTGTAGTTTCCAAACATCTGTATGGGAATTCTGCTGTCCATTTAAAGGGCAGCTTAAGCCTCAAAACAATAAGGAATCAGATGGTATCTATTGCAGAAGATTGCCTTCTGATTCTGTATTGTTTTGAGGCTTAAGTTTCCCTTTAAATGGACAGCAGAATTCCCATACAGATGTTTAGAAACTACAACTCCCAGCATGCTTAGTTTTCTGAGAGTTGTAGTTTTAAAACATCTGTATGGAAATTCTGCTGTCCATTTAAAGGGAAACTTAAGCCTCAAAACAATACAGAATCAGAAGGCAGTAGTGGTCATATTTTCTACCCTCGGCTTATACGCGAGTCAATCAGTTTTCCCTAAATCAGGTTAAAACAGGTTTATACTCGGGTCGACTTATACTCTGGTATATATGGTAATAACTTGCAACTGTGGGGGAAGCGAGCTTCTGCAGGGCCAACAGCCAAAGATCTGGGGCACATATCCCGAATCTCTTAGCGTGTAATAACACTGGCGACCAATCAGATTTTGCCTAACTGCAGTAACCCTGTAAAAAGCTAAAATCTGATTACTTTTTAGTTTGTAATATGGATTTCAGTTGTCTTTGGGAAAATATAACAACTTACCCAACTACACAGTGAGCTGCTGTGACTATCCAATTGGAATTGATAAGAGATCCCCCACATAAAGTTCCAGAGCTATGCTGCAGGTTTACTTGCCAAGGCCAGTTTCCAGCAAATGCAGTGGTTCCCCCAACTATCCGACTAGACACACTATTGGACGGTACACCACACTCTGTGGGGAAGGGAAGAAAAATGGACCAGTTGTCAGTGACAGTTAAATTACTCAACAACTCCTTATTAATCAGAATAGTAAACAAGGATGAAAACTTTTTTTGTGGTCTGGTTCCTTTGGGGGGATGTGGTGAGTCAAAAATAAATTTATCCTAAAACACATTTTTTTTGCCTGACCTACAGGACAAAAGTCTAATTAAAACAATCTATCTCATGTTTTTCTATATAATCCATAATCAGATAAACACACCGCCCCCTAGTCTAGCTCACTGTGCTTAGACATGCTCAGTGCTTATTACCTAGTAGGAGGGAAGTGGGGTATCATTAGTTAGGGAAAAATATGAGTAATTAATTAATTTGCAGTTTCTGACCTTTAAATTTGGTTTTAGTGCCAGACTTCCCCTTGCAAAGGAACCAAGCAGATGTTAGGAAGGAATATCCCTTCTAATTGTTCACACTGAGAAATTGAAAAGCGACACTTACGTATACAGCGTAATGTAACCACCTGTCCGGAATAACACACAGAGCTAGAAATGAATGAAAAATGTTGATAATTGTACAATCATTTAAATGCAGAATTCCAATTCATCTTGGAGCTTGTTAATGAGAGAACAATTAAAATGTAGCTTTAAAGGAATAGTACACTCAAAAAGTGAACTATCCCTTAAATGTATTGATTGAAGCCCTCGGGGGTTAAGGAGCTGTTACTGACCTTCGTCCCTTGCTCCTGCTTAATTGATTGAAGAACAGATGGTAAGACATGGCTCCTTAACCTCTCAGGCTACATTAAAGGGATAGTTCACTTTTCAATTTAACTATTTTGAAATATAATGAAAATGGTTGTTTTGGGTTTTTTTTAATCTGTTTTATCATCACTACAACCCACAATAAATCTACTCCAAACCTTCCTTTGTTTACACCTGGTAACTCGCAGACATAATGGAAATATTATATTTTTAAGGAAAGTGTTAATATATATATACAAAAAGAAAAATAGATGGTAGAAGATGCCATATTGGAAAGTTATTGTAAATGGAATTTATTGGTGTATCCCGGAGGTGTACTAGAGCAGGTTTACCTCCCAACTGTCAAGATCCAGCCCCACCAATCAGGGAGTCTGTGAGCTAAAGCTTAAATTGAGACATTTGGGAGGATCACATTAGCGTTATTTGGCCAAACCCAATTTGAATAACAAACATTTTGATTGTTTTTTGCTAATTAACAGATTTTTCTTGCACCAGCCCCATGTAGTCTTCTACCGAATGGTATTGTACGTCCGAATGGTCGTAAATGTACGACCATTGCTGTAAATGTACGGCTAACCAAAACAAAGAGGTTGATTATGTGAGCTGGCCCCTAGTACCCATAGGTTAATTTCATACGTCACCCAGCAGCCACAGTTAAGAGAGGGGTAAGATGCAGCTTGTTGTACTGTATCTTATTGAATGTGCTCTGTCTATTAGGACAGTATTGTCTGCACACTTTACTTGCCCTTTAATTACATATCCATTATAAAAGAACAAGCAAGACTGGAACGGGAGGTCTGGTAAATGTCCTGGGCAGTTTGGATAGGGTGTAGGTAGAGTTAGGTCTATTGTTAATAGGCCCGGACCATGTTTCTACTCCCTTCTGGACAAAGTTAGGAAGTATAAGGTTAGATTGGGCTTACAACCTTCAGAATCCTGGAAATGGTGGATTAGAGAAGATTTTCCCTGCACCCAAAGGGTAAGCCTTAAATATAATATAATATATACAATCTGAAATGTAACACATTCCCTTATACCTCTTACCTTTAATATCAAACAAACATTTGCATATACAGCACATTGTGTAGCTGGGATAGAAAAGGGAAGGAAATACCCTAAAACAATATCAAAAGAAAGACTCATCAACAAGGTGGAGAAGAAGACCATGTCCTTCAGATGGAAGACTTAATGGCAGAACTCGTCAAGATGGGGATGAGGGGTTATTAGTAGGAAAGGAAAGAAATACCAAGGAATGATTATTATGAACTGACAGAATCCACAATGACCCTTAGAGAATGGAACAACTTACCTGGGGAAAAAGTTGGAACTGAATTGGCTAAACGAGATGTAACTGTATGCGTTCATATATCCACTGGGTGAATATAGGGATGTAGTACCATAGGAATAATTGTTGCTGTAAAGGAGATCAATTGGATATATATTATATATGTATCAACTGAACAGAAATATACAGTACATAGAATACAATGTATTTTAGTCAGTATGGGGATTTAAAAGGAAAATATACCCACTGAATTCAAACCCCAATGGATTTCACTGGAGAAAAAGCAAAAGTCTGTCAGCTCAGAGCAGTTGTGAAAATATGAAAAGCTCTACTATGGGAACCTACTACTACTGGACCCTGCTACTACAGGAACCTACTACTATTAGAACCCACTACTACTACTGGAACCTACCACTACTGGAACTTACTAGTACTGGAACCTCCTACTACTACTTCTACTACTACTGGAACCTACTACTACTACTGGAACCTAGTACTACTACTGGAACCTATCACTACTGGAACCCAACCCACTACTACTACTGGAACCTACCACTACTGGAACTTACTAGTACTGGAACCTCCTCCTACTACTACTTCTACTACTACTGGAACCTACTACTACTACCGGAACCTTACTACTACTAGAACCTACTACTACTGGAACCTACCACTACTGGAACTTACTACTACTGGAACCTCCTGCTACAAATACTACTACTGGAACCTACTACTACTACTGGAGCTTACTACTACTGGAATCTACTACTGAGCTGTGGGACTCCTGAAAGTCCAGCTGCGGGACTTTCAGCCATTTGATAATACTCGAATGGCCCAATTCGAGAATCCTCAAAGGATTGAATTCGGGCGTTCGAGGATTACCGAAAAAGTCCCCCGGAAAACCGGAAGTAGCGCACACCCCCTGCTAACTTTAAACCCACAAATCCGCAAGGGGAACTGATTTAAGCAGCTTCACACATCTCTAGTCACAATGTCTCCTTAACTACTACAGGGCACATGAATGAGTAGAAGTCTCACATGAAATTATACATATGAAATGGGTTTCGTCCTACTAAGCCGGAGGGCAGTGGAAATAATATACAGTACTTAAAAGGGGAACAGTGGTCTCCAAACAAGTCGGTCTGTGTGTATCCAAACAAATTGGTCTGTGTGCATCCTAAAGAGTTGATTTTAAATCAAAATCAAGGTTCCTACCTTTAAAGGACATGTCCACCCCCAAAACTAGCGCAGGGGAGCCCTCCACCTCCCTCCCTCCAGATCTATCTTTGCTGCCTGGTGCCCTACATATAAAAGCTTTTTCTGTAGGTGCGGCACCCTAGCCCACCCCAAACCACCAAGTCTGTTTGTTAAAAAAAATGTACTTACAGTCCTTCGTTCCCCCGTCACTCTGCATTGCCTGTGGTTGGCTGCTTCTCTGCCAATCACAAAGGATTGTAAGTTCCAGAAACAGATCACAATGAACTGTAAGTACATTTCTGATGTTTTCTTTAACAAACAAACTTGGCGGTTGGGGGTGGGCTAGAGAGCCTAACAGTATATTGAGTTTTTTAGGGTGGAGAAATGAGCCACCAAACACTCACAGCCAAAGCCCAAGATATGAAGAAATCACTGATTAGAAAATTACGGGGTGGAAGGTTCTGATTCTGCGGTACAAATACTAACTCCTCCTTCTAATCTGGCACATGCTCAGTGCAGGAGAAAGCAGAAGAAACCATGAACAGATCCAGTTACAGTGACTGAAGGAGGACTGAATGGGAACAGCACAATCCACAGCAGGGACTGTGTTGGCCCACGAGGAGGAGGAGACACGGGGAAGAGGGATTGTCACATGCGTTCAGAGCAGGAAGTGTAGGGGATCTGGTGAAGCTGTTACCATATCACATATGGAAATGTAAATATCTTCAAAACGATGCAAAAAAAATAATGAAAGTAAATTGCAAAAATACACAGGAAAGCAATTCCTGTCAATTTACCTAAAAGCATTTTTGGACCAAAATTACCCTTTAAGATACAGTATCCTCTAGCTGCCCTCTGAAGGGAGTTGTAGTTCTTAAACATTTTTAGAACTGATGGTTTCCCACATCACCTACTAAACGTCACATTTCACAGGTTTTTCCCACGCCAATAATTTAGTTCTTTCACGGGCTGGTGGTCACATGTTTGTTTATATCAAATGTAAACATTTAAATGTAGAAATCTGGCATCATAAATGACATCACTATTTGTTGAATCACATGCCCTATGTCAGCCAATTCTTGCCCATCTAGTAGGAAGTGAGACATTATAAAATGGAGCTCTCATAGTGGGCAGGGCTTAGGGCATCCATATTGAATGTACCATTTCAAAAAGGGAGATATTTCTACAAGTTAAAGGCTACATTTATCCTAAACCCAAACTTCATTATTTTCCATGCGTCCCTTCTACCTACATCATCCCATACAATTTATTACCTTCCATATCCAAAATTCTGGCAGGCAGCTCTGGCATGGTTGTCACTCCAGTTATCGCTGCACACAGGTACCCATGCTGACCGAGATGTGGAATAGACCTGCAGGTAAGAGTTTGCTCTGTATAATCGCACTGGAAGAGAATGGAGAAGTTTATTATAGAATTTGTTGTTATGAATTATCAATATAAAGCGATCTTCTACAATCTGATTACTGAGGATAGCCACGCACAATGAGATTAGTTTTTTTTTTAATATTGTAAATTTCATGGCTCCTAATTAAAGGGAAACCAAAGCCTCGGGACAACACTGAATGAGAAGGCAAGAGAACCTTGGCATAGAATCTGTAATCTGGGTCGCACCTCTCATTTTGATGTGGGTGCATGGGAAATTTACTGTAGCATGAGGGATGAGGGCTTCTGGGGTTTATTTCCCAGCATTCCAATATCACACAGTTTGGCCACTGACCATTATTTTCTTCACACATGCCCAGTCCTAAGTTACTGCGGAAAATCTGTCTGTTTCGGCCGACGATTGTCCTGTGTATGGGCGGTCAGTCAGGGCCCATTGATGTTCTGCAATTTGGGCAATGCACATTTCGGCCAACCAAACAGCCATACATGGAAACGGACAGGACAAATGTCTGTCGGCAGTGGGCGAAAGTCTGAACGATTGATTGTGCGGTCCCATAGGGAACCGCACGATTGATCGGGATTTACCGACATGTATGATCATTTGTTCATCCGATCTGGACAAACAAACTATCGGGGTTGGGCGCCCCACACCAGCAGATCTTTTCGGCCGAAAATATGTACCCAGCCTAAGGTAAGAACGGGAGGCTAGAGTCCATGAAAATGATACCGTTTTCTTATGTATATTAATATTTTCACATAAACTATAAACCAGAAAATGACTTACCGCAGTTGTTTTCATCTTCGTTATTGGGACAATGTTTTATCCCATCACACCACTGGGAGTAGAGGACACAGGATGAAGAGAGGCCACATGGCTGTTCGCAGGAAACCGTACTTGTAGTTCCTTGTGGTGTGTATGAAGAACCTAATGTGGACAGATTAAAAAATGTATAAGGAACTTTCCCTATAGAGCAGACATGTCAATCATAAAGACTGGGACAAGGAGACATCGGGCTGGATATCTCTGTTAAGGAACATCATGGATTATTGTTGTGGTCTACTGGGGGGCTCCTGCTATACAGGAATTTTACTTTGGGAGGCGATATTGTCATTAGTGATGGCCCAGTTCGCGGATCTGAACCCGGATCAGCGGCGGAATTACCTCGTTTGCGAACAGCGGATATCGCGGATTTTCTGGTTTTCCGCCTTCCGAACTTTTCCAAACCGCGTTTTCGAAAATTTTCGAAATTACGAGGATTTCTCGTACGAGAAATATTCGTAAATTCGAAATTTCGTGGATTTTTCACATTTTTGGATGGAGCAAGCCACATTTTCGGGTCCGTATTTTCAAAAAAATCCTCGTATTTTCGAAGGTTTTAAAGGGTCCGCTCGCAGATTTTCGAATTTTTCCGAAAATTCGCGGATCCTCGAGCGATCCGGATTTTGCTACGTTCGGATATTTCTATCTCTAATTGTCATACATTTCATTAGACCAGATCACGTTAATTATTTCTCACCACAGTTATTTTCATCGTCTCCATACAGACAGTCTTTAACTCCATTACAAATCTGGTAGGAGTAGATACACTTGGAATTAAAGGAACAGTACATTGTGCAAGAGGTTCCAACGTAGCTAAATCGGTTTCTGGATACTGAAGAAAAAGAAAATCAAGGTGAAGTGCAGACTAAACCACAATTTACTGCTGATTAAAATGATGTAGCATGTCTTTCCAAATAACTGTGAGTGTATGCAAAGTATTTATAGATAAACCTAGTACTGTAATACCATTCAGGTATGTCGTACCCCACGATCAGTTGCGTCAAACTTTTGATGCGAGCAGCAGTGATTTGTCCTGGTCGACCACTCACTAGTAGAAAGCGGTCAGTCGGGATAAAAAAAATCATTCAAACGCGCAATCGTGGGCCTGACCCGCCATGTACCATGGTGTACAAACGGCCATTTCATTTGAGTATTGGCAATTATATGGTCGCTCAGTCGGGCATTGTTGATGTTCAGACCGGACGAACCATAAACTTTGACCGACTGAACGTCCGTTTCACCTGAACGAGCGCCCAAACATTTACCGTAACGTGTGTGCCGTAACACACGTTAGTACACCATGAAGTATCACAGGCTGAGCCCCTCACGTGTGTACTACGGACCTTTAGTAACTTTAGTAACACCAGCTAAAGAAATGCTTCATTCTAATTAAGCCCTGTGCAGTAAATACATTTGAATGTTCGGTTGGTCCACTGGTTAATTCATGTTGAGAAGAATGTTAGGCGTCTACTATTTACATACTTTGCGCCATATTTATAAATGCGTGGTATCGCTTTTTAGCGATACTGCCCCTTTAACGATCGTTAAACCAATTGTTAATTTCCAATCGTTTAGTGATCCCCATAGAATACCATTGCGGTAGTTTAACGAACGTTTGGCGTGAATGTACATTATCGATTACATGCGGTATCGCTAAATTGCGATACCACGCTTTATAAATATGGCCCTTTGATTCATAATAAATAGTTGTTGTATTCGGATTCAGACTTTGAATACAATGTACGCATTGACCTCTAGTAGAGCATCGGACATTTTCACTATTCTACCCAGTTCTAATCTACAATTCATGTAACCAGCTGCCCTCTTGTGGTTTAGTTTCATGGTATAATAGATGTTGTAGTTGCAGAAAACTCATACAGGGCGATTCACCAACGGGCGCTCCTGTTTTGGAGTTTATGTCACGCTAACCAATGTTATATCGGTTAGCGTGAATTAAACATCCTTGCGATGTTATATGCCGAAAGCGGCATTCTATTGTGCCACTTTAAACGCCAGCTAATAGCTGGTGTTAAAAGTGCCAGAATAGCAAATCAGCAGATAGCGATGCTCCGAGAGCCGCTACTGGCATATAACATCGCCGGGCTGCCGGTAGCGGCTCTTGGTGCATCGCCCTGAAAGCCTAAAAACATTGCATTAAACACAAGCCTATTAAGTAATGAGCAGGCCCAACAACTCCCAATTTCAGTTGCTTGTACCAACATCCCAGACAAGCCACGTCAATGTAACCCCATCACGCTATCTCCATTATGGAAGGTCCAATCTTCTTGGGTCAAAGAACCCTACAATAAAACACGTACATTACAATGATACTTCACTTACCAAAGTACCAGATCAGCACTGCGGCAACAATTGCTATTATCTTTAGGACAACAGCTACAGTGATGAGTATTATCTTCTTTCCTTTGGGATAAGAAAAACATTTCTGTTATTATTAGTCATTGCACCGCTCAAGTCAATAATAACTATGGAAAAATAGCCGTGAAAGGTGCATAGAGATCACTGTCTTGGCTGAGAGTCGCCTCATTTGTACAGGATCGGTCGGCCGTCCTTGATCTGACAGGTGGAACATACACTAGGAAACGTCCCTCCTGACGATGTTAAGACAACCAACTGAACCAATCAGTTTTATATTTGAACTAGACATTAAGCCCTACAATAACGGGCGCTAGAAGCAGAGTGCCCCCTTAGTGTCCCAAGGCCATAGTTCTCCTCCATGTCCCAAGGCCAGAGTACCCTTTTAGTGTCCCAAGGCCAGAGTCCCCCCTCTGTCCAAGGCCAGGGGCCCCCTCTGTCCAAAATCCAGCCCCCCCCCTCTGTCCCAAATCCAGCCCCCCCCTGTCCCAAATTCAGGGCTCCCCCTCTGTCCCAAATCCAGGCGGCCCTCTCTGTCCCAAATCCAGGGCCCCCCTTCTGTCCCAAATCCAGGGGCCCCTGTCCCAAGCAACCTTACCTGCAGTCTGTTTAATAGTTGTTCTCCCTCCGTGTGTTTCCTGTGTTCCTCCCTCTAGTGGTGAGTCAATAGGAACTGCAGACACTCTCTCTCTAGTGGTGAGTCAATAGGAAATGCAGAGACTCTCCCTCTAGTGGTGAGTCAATAGGAACTGCAGAGACTCTCCCTCTAGTGGTGAGTCCATAGGAACTGCATTGACACACACACGGACACAGGGACGCACACTTAGGGTTTTATTATATATGATGATAAATTACAACTAATGGGAAATTTGGGAGGTGAATTGATGATGTTTTTAATTATTAGATATGAGGGAACTAGAGGAACTAGAAGATGTATATCTATATATATATATATATATATATACAGCAGCATGGTGGCTCAGTGGTTATCAGTGATGCCTTGCAGCGCTGAAGACCTCAGTTCGATTCCACCCTTGGACACATCTGCAAGGAGTTTGTATGTTCTCCCCGTGCTTGCGTGGGTTTCCTCCAGGCACTCCGGTTTCCCCACAATCATAAAGACATACTGATAGGTTGTATGTGTCAAATAAATATGTTTAGATTGTAAGCTCTTCAGGACAGGGCCCGATGTGAATGTATACATGTAATTGTAAAGCGCTATGGAAGAAGGTGACACTATATGAATCCACAATAATAATAATATATATAACTAGCAAAAGTGTGCCCGTTGGTGCACAATGGAAATTATGTGTGTGTATGTTTTGCTATGTGTGGATATAGAATCTTTACACAGGTATGTTTTATCTTTACACAGGTCTGAGAGTAGACCCAGGCCATCCTGCCAAACTATGTGGTTCAAACTGAACATGCTATGTTCATACTTATTAGTATTCACAACGGTAAGTGCCACATTTATAGATGCTTATGTTACGACTTGGGAGTACAGGATACTGATTATATCAGGTTTAAAAATAGGTTTGGTAATTGGGCCTGGTAGAGCTATGGAGTCTAATTGGGGGATTTCATCTGCAGGTAGAAGGACAGGAGTATTTAAATAAATACTATCAGTAGCAGCCTCCAAAGCTTAAAGGGCATGTCCACCCCCCAAACGAAACTTTAACCCCATACTGGCCCCGCTGAGTATTTTATAAAAATCCTTACTTTACATCTCTGCTCCTTATGGTTCTCCTGCAGTGCTTGTCCAAAGTCCAGGAAAGTGAGGAGTAGGAGCTGTCTTCCTGTCCAAAAGGTTTCTGCCTCCTCCTTGCCCTCTGAGAAGACAGTGGCATGTGCAGGGGAGCCCTCTCCCATCCCTCCCTCCTGATCCCCCCCCCCCTTGGCTGCCATTCATGTAGCAATACATTTTTTATTTATATTGCAGGGCATCGCATCCCACCCCAACCGCTATATAGGAAGTGTAAAAATAGAATCCGAACTGTACTTACAGATCCTCACTCCCACAGCATTCTCTATTGCTGGCAGCCGCGGCTGTGATTGGCTTCCAGTAAGCAGGTAGCCGGATCAGAACGATGCTGGAGCGAGGGGCTGTAAGTAAAGTTTGGATTCTATTTCTACATCTAACATAGCGGTTGGGGGTGGGAGGGGATTCCCTGCAATATATCAAAAATTAATATTGAGGGTGGAGATGCCCTTTAATACAGAGAACAAATATACAGAGAAAACATGGAGAATAAATGGTATTACCAGCACCGCTGCCACCAATTTGTGCCAGATTGCTGCTTTATGGAAGGATTATGGGTAGCACGGCACACCGTGGGTTACTCTGGTGGTCTGGCACAAAGCAGACAGTGCACATAAACAGGTTCCCACATAACATGTGCAGTAATCAGGGGTGTCCCTGTCTATGGTGCACCACTTTGAATATTGACCAGGCCTGTATATTGTGTGTCCTTGTAAGTTAGTGTACACTTATACAGACATCCCACCCTGCCAATTTGTGCTTCCGGGCAGGGTGGGAGAGGGGGCGTGTTGAGGGGGCGTTACAATGCTGTGTGACGTCACTGATGTCACACAGTGGATGGAGCATGCATGCGTGGGGTGGGGGAAGCAGAGTTATTGGTGTTACGGGGCATGGGCGGTCCGAGGGCATGGCCACAAAAAAGGGGCGTAACGGGGAGGAGATTTAGAACTCCTCTCCGTTGCAGGAGATCGGGGTGGTCAGTACACAGTACACTATTTAATCTATTTAAAGTTTAGTGTTCCTTTAAATAGATTATGGTGAGGTACAGTATCCACTGTCTAGGACTAATGTACAAAGCAGGTTGCATTATGGGTAAGGATGTACAAACACATCAAGCTTCATTCCTCTGGCTTCTTCACAGGATTTCCCCCATTATTTTACCATAAATTATAATAAATAATAATAAATAATTCCAAATCTAAATTTTGTAGCTTTATTCAGACACCAAATGTTCAAAGGTAGAACCGTTAGTTCTCCCACATAACCAGGTCAATTATGGGTTTGGTTGGTACATCCTCCGCGACATAATCCCATCATGCTCTGTGTTCAGACTAAGATTAACATTATATTCCCAATAATTCACTTACTGGAATTGCAGCAGGATCTGGTGTTTGCCGGGGCAGTTCTTACAACAAAATGGTCCACGGTGGCTTGGGCCTTGTATGGCGGTGGTGGTTCCTGGTACGGTGGGACAGGGGGAAAGGCCTCGTACACATTCTCCGGGATCTGTGTCTCATATCTGTTCTCCTCTTGAAAACCTCCATTGACGTACAGATCCGGCACCTCGTACTGTAGGAAAACCGGAGAAAGCTTTTAAAATGTAATTAAATAATATTATATTTTTTGTTCCAACTATTTTGCTTTAAATATATCCTGTATATACTCATTGTTTTCTGCACTGCATATAAAGGATATTTAGCAATAGGTGCCGGTGGGATCCAATAGTTTTAGATTCTGGTGAGAGAATCTTGCAGAGCTTCCTTATGGTTCCTTTGACTCGAGGTATAATTACATTTAGGGAGTTGGTTTTTTAGCTGCATTACTTGGCGTGATCAGTTTATTGCATTGATATAACCTCAGGGCACATTCTTGTGGCTACTGGGACACTCCTTGGTTTCTTGGAAGGATTCCTATCAGATTGAACAAA
This sequence comes from Hymenochirus boettgeri, assembly GCA_019447015.1. Classification (NCBI taxonomy): domain Eukaryota; kingdom Metazoa; phylum Chordata; class Amphibia; order Anura; family Pipidae; genus Hymenochirus; species Hymenochirus boettgeri. The sequence continues at coordinate 17,708,474 of CM033470.1, read as the reverse complement.
GGAAAGAGAAACCACCTAGATAAGATTCTATCATTTCTCCAATTCTACAAGATTCTGTGTTCTATTATTTTTATATGGTAGACAGTAATGGAGGCCATACACGCTCCAATACCGGTCATACGATATCTGGCTCTTCCGATCATACGAAATTTTTTTCCAAAGGAAAACTATTCGGCTGGGATCAAACGACTGGGATTGGTGTGTTTATGAGCCCCGTAATATACAGAAGGCAAAAACTACCCACTGGGCCATTCCTGTCTGTCATTAAAGGACAACTCCACCCTCATAAGAACATCTTTTAGAAAGAACGGCCTCTTTAAAATATGTTGATATATCATAGTTTGTCCTATGAATTCATTACTGTATGCCTGCTATGCTTCTGGATGCCTCATGGAAACTGAGCAATTTAGAAACCAGTACTGAGCCTGTACTGAGCCTGGGCATGCTCAGAAGAGGCAGACAGGGGATTAACATTCAGTCATTGGCTGTGATGTCAACTGTCAAATCCATAACTGACAGTTACTAACTGGAAGAACCAGGAAGCAGAAACAGAGGAAACAGGACATTGTGCGGGATTTCAGGTTAGACTTATATATTTCACATTTCAAACTATTACCGTTTAGGGTTTTGGGGGGTGATTTACCTGTATGTAAGTTTTCATTTTGGGGCTCGAAATGCCCTTTAAATGATAAGGACTTGGGTAGGGGCAGTTTAAGATTTTACAAAATGTTATTGAAACGTGTGTGGGGGAATCTTTATAGTATAGTATTTGAGGTTGAATAAAGACATACGTCCATCCAGTCCAACCCATCTAGCAATATCCTCATTTCCTGCCTAACTGTTGATCCAGAGGAAGGGAAAACACCAAATTTATGAAGGGCAAAAAAATTCCTTCCTGACTCCAAGTGCCAATCGGAAATTCACTGGGATCACCTCTACTTATGTACAATACCAGTAACTTGTAACATTCCTTGTTTGAGAAACTCATCCAGCTTTTATTAAACTGACCAATGAACCTGCCATAACAACGTCCACTGGAAGACAGTTCCATAGCTTTACCGTTCTCACAGGAAAACCCTTTCCCAACTCTACTTTAGTATCAATACCAGTAACTTGTAACATTCCTTGTTTGTAGAAACTCATCCAGCTTTTTATTAAACTGACCAATGAACCTGCCATACAACGTCCACTGGAAGACAGTTCCATAGCTTTACTTTCTCACAGTGACAAACCCTTTCCAACTCTACTTTATGTATCAAATACAGTAACTTGTAACATTCCTTGTTTGTAGAAACTCATCCAGCTTTTTATTAAACTGCAATGAACCTGCCATAACAACGTCCACTGGAAGACAGTTCCATAGCTTTACCGTTCTCACAGTGACAAACCCTTTCCCAACTCTACTTATGTATCAATACCAGTAACTTGTAACATTCCTTGTTTTGTAGAAACTCATCCAGCTTTTTTAAACTGACCAATGAACCTGCCATAACACGTCCACTGGAAGAAGTTCCATAGCTTTACCGTTCTCACATGAAAACCCTTTCCCAACTCTACTTATGTATCAATACCAGTAACTGTAACATTCCTTGTTGTAGAAACTCATCCAGCTTTTTATTAAACTGACCAATGAACCTGCCATAACAACGTCCATGGAAGACAGTTCCATAGCTTTACCGTTCTCACAGTGAAAACCCTCCCAACTCTACTTTATGTATCAATACCAGAACTTGTAACATTCCTTGTTTGTAGAAACTCATCCAGCTTTTTATTTAACTGACCAATGAACCTGCCATAACAACGTCCACTGGAAGACAGTTCCATAGCTTTACCGTTCTCACAGTGAAAACCCTTTCCCAAATCTACTTTATGTATCAATACCAGTAACTTGTAACATTCCTTGTTTGTAGAAACTCATCCAGCTTTTATTAAACTGACCAATGAACCTGCCATAACAACGTCCACTGAGACAGTTCCATAGCTTTACCTTCTCACAGTGACAAACCCTTTCCCAACTCTACTTTATGTATCAATACCAGTAACTTGTAACATTCCTTGTTTGTAGAAACTCATCCAGCTTTTATTGAAATTGACCAATGAACCTGCCATAACAACGTCCACTGGAAGACAGTTCCATAGCTTTACCGTTCTCACAGTGACAACCCTTTCCCAACTCTACTTATGTATCAATACCAGTAAATTGAACATTCCTTGTTTGTAGAAACTCATCCAGCTTTTTTTAAACTGACCAATGAACCTGCCATAACAACGTCCACTGGAAGACAGTTCCATAGCTTTACCGTTCTCACAGTGACAAACCCTTTCCCAAATCTACTTTATGTATCAATACCAGTAACTTGTAACATTCCTGTTTGTAGAAACTCATCCAGCTTTTTATAAACTGACCAATGAACCTGTCCATAACAACGTCCACTGGAAGACAGTTCCATAGCTTTACCGTTCTCACAGTGACAAACCCTTTCCCAACTCTACTTTATGTATCAATACCAGTAACTTGTAACATCCTTGTTGTAGAAACTCATCCAGCTTTTTATTAAACTGACCAATGAACCTGCCATAACAACGTCCACTGGAAGACGTTCCTAGCTTTTACCGTTCTCACAGTGACAAACCCTTTCCCAACTCTACTTTATGTATCAATACCAGTAACTTGCAACATTCCTTGTTTTCAGAAACATATCCAGCTTTATTTTGAAACTGACCAATGAGCCTGCCATCACCACAACTTTGCAACTGGCAAAGGAAGTTTCCTGTGAGTGGAAACGAACTGAGTGGAACCTGTACAATGTACCAAAAGCCTTAGCAAAATCCAAGTTTTTTAAAGAAGCAATAGTCACCTCCTCTCTACTTGTTAGAAGATCTTCCTTCTATTAACCACATGTGCCACTCATGTTTCATCTGTTGCATTAACACCCCCCCCCCCCCACGTTGGGGGTTACAAATATAATAAATAATAAACATTTCTGATTTTTAATGTGTTTCTTAAAGGGTAAATCCATCTCTCAAATGTCTCCTCTAAACATGCTTAAGCTCATAACCAGCTCACTAAATTGCTGAAGGATCATGAACATATATACCTACATATATTAACACAAACTAACCCCTGGTTTCCAGCATCAAGGAGCTTAGCAGGCATGCGTCAATGATTCTAGGGAACAAGGCAGGACGCCTTACATATTTTAAAGAGGAAATGCTGTTATAAGGGTGAAGTTGTCCTTAAAAAAGCCATTAAAGGGAATTATACCCTCCAAACCACGCTCTGTCATTTGATGTACCCAAGGTGAGGATATAAACTCTCTGTTTTTTTTTCTAGGGTTTACCATATATAAGGGGTATTACTGTGTGTGGGGGTGTGATCATTTCCCTTTAAAAAGAAATGAAATTACCTCTGTCTGTTCCATTCAGTCTTTCAAATGAAAATCCCCGTTCATCAAACCCAGAGCAAAACCTGCAACGAGAAAAAAACTTTAAAAACCTCAATGTAGAATTTAATGACGGCGCCAACGTCTGATTGGACAACGTCTGTGAACCTGAATCGCCTTATATCAGATCTTACATTACAGGCAGTAATTATAAAGAGGTGGTTGTGAAAATGGAATGTCCCTGGACCTAAACATCTCTATAACTGTATATGGAACATCATATATAACCTGATACAGGTAGATCATTGGAACTCTATAATGTAAAGATCCACTAAATAAACCAGCTGATTTAGGACAGAGGTGGATGACAATTTATTTATTCCACCGGCTACTTACATTAAAGTCTGGTGAGAAGCTGCATGGAGGGAGTTACATGCCGTAATATGTTAAACTCACCTGTGCTCCTACTTCCTAACAATTGGACAAGGAAGTCCAGGGAATGGGTTGGGCCTATTGAACCTTCACTACTGGACAAACAAGCCATGTGCCAGAATGCCCATCCTCATACTCTGATCCCCCTGGCCATAGCCACCTCTGGGCAAAGCTGGTAGTTCAGGGACACCAGGACAGACCCTTCATATTGGGTCTATCCTGGGACAGTTGGGGTTATGACCCTACTGATCGTAATTGTGTCAGGCACTGCTGTACTAAGGCGGTATGGTGTGAGAGTGTAACCGATTTATTTGAAAAAACGCTTCAAATAAAACCATTTCCGTAAAAATCTTTTTCCTTTTGGTGTTAATTTATAGTAATTAGGATTAAAAGGTTAATTTGCATATAGAACCAGTTTTGTTTTGGGGATTTACCATCATTTTGTCTGTGAAACCAAAATTCCAGTTCGAAATCCTGTTTCCACAATGACATTTTAATGGCAAAATCAGAAATTTTATCACAGAATATTGGTGCCGAAACCAGTTTTGGGGTGTTAAAGGTACTAGAAAACTTTAAAGGGAATGTTCACCCTGAAAACAAAACAAAAAGTCACTTGTCAGTTACCTGCCCCCAACCCCAACTGATATATATAGATGTATTACTAACCAGATATTTAAGGATAATTATTGTCCCCATTATGGCAGAGTAAACTGGCCCCTCCCCCCATGCAGTCAATGAAGGCTGTGATTTCTGACATTACAAACAATGATTGACAGCTGTTTCACTTGCTGCCTCCTCTGCACATGCTCAAGCTTATAAAAAGGTGGAGAACCTCCTCGAGCCTGAGTTTGAGACAGATTTAATGAGTTTGGATGAGCCTGGACTTTTCGGACTTCAAAGACCAAACTTTCCAACCTTTTTCTGAACTTGCGGACTTGTTTTCGAAAATCCTTTAACGTTTGAGTAATCCTAGAATGGCCTCATTCTTGTCCAGACGTTCAGAGTTCCCGCAGCTTAACCCAGAACCCCGTCCTGGGTCCTTAGAAAGACCATTGTGGTACTGGCTTTTTGGGGCTTAAGGGGTACTGCAGCTCGAACTGGGACCCCTCTCCCTGGCACCCATAAGTTCCTTTGCAGCACTGAAAAGTTCCTTTTGGGGCTTAAGGCCTGGAGCTTGAACTGGGACCCCCCTCCCCGGCACTTAGGATATTTGGCAATATTGCCAAAGAAAGAAGACGCCGAAGACCTGAATAGGTCCTTTTTAGGACCAGGGGTGGTCCCAGTTTTGAGCCGCAGGACCCCCTTATCAGAAAGGCTCTTGTTAGAGCCACAAGGGCTCTTCTAAGAGTCAAAGGGTGTCCTGGTTGGGAGCTGCAGGACCCCCAACAAAGGCACTTATAAGTTCCAGGGAGGGGGGTGCCAGTTCGATCTGCGGGACCCCTTAAGCCCCAAAAGGCACTTGTCAGTGCCACATGTGCACTTCTAAGTGTTGAGTAGGGGGGTCCCAGTTCAATCTGTGGAAACCCCAAAAGACCCTTCCCATGGCTACAAGGGCACTTATCAGTGCCGGGGAAGGGGGTTTTGGTTCGAGCTGAGAGACCCTTTAAGCCCCCAAAAGCCTTTCCCAAGGCCACAATGGTCTTTCTAAGGACCTTAGAGGGGGTCCCAGGTTGAGCTGCGGGACCCGAACATCCAGCCATTCGAGGGTTAATAAACACAAGGAAATACTCGAAAGTTCAGAAATCATCGAACGTTTTGCACAGTCGGTTGTATAATACTATGCGGACGCGGTAGTAAACTATAGCAATGGCATTCTATTGGGGATCGTAAATATCTGATCGCGGTCGTGGATTTCCGATTGCGATTGTAGATTTCTGGTCGGGTTAATGATCGGTAAAGCTATCGTAAATTAATGAATGTTTCATAGAGTGTTAACCTGATCATTAAAGGTGCGGTATGGTGGACATCTTGTAGCCTCCTCTGCACAGTGATGGGATATATTGAGAAGTATTTCTTGGTCAAAAAAATGCAGCATATCCTTTCCCCCATAGAGGGGTTGAGCAAGGCTTGTGGGGACTAGGGATGGACTAGAACTTGAGCCCGAGTTCGAGACGAACTTTCCGAGTTTGGACCAACTTAAACTATTCGAACTAGTTCGTTTTTCGGACTCGCGGCTGTATTTTCGATAATTAAATATTTATTTAATAACCATATAATAAACTAGTCAAAGAATAACCATGAAGCTATGAAATGTCTACATACCACATACAATAAAGAGTTTGTAACCTGGTAAAATTGTGGGACCCAAATATCTGTATTGTGTTTACTGAAGGTCTTAGACTAGAACTAGTTGAACTTGCAAGGCAGGAAATAATAACTAGAATACTTAAAACTTCAAAATTCTAACTTGCCCCTAAGGTAAGGCTAGGTACACACAGGCTTCTGCTATCAGAAACATAATACCTGCCGTATGTACTTTGCCTTAGATTCTACCACTGACCTAACCAAATGAGCCTTTAATCAAAGTGTAATCTAGGTTTTGACACAAGCTATAAAAATGGTAACTTGGTGAGACGGTGCCACTACCATAGAGAATATTTATTTATATATAAACCTCTATGTAAACATTAAAGGAGAACTAAACTTGCTTTTTTTAATCCTAATTCTCCCCAGAATAACTATACATAGATTTTTCTCTAGTAAGTTACATTTAGTACATGTAAGTTATAGATTCTGTCACAAAGAAGGCTTCCATGTTATTGGCAGTACAACTCACAGTCCATGTTGACTTCAAAGATTCCCCCTGACCCCAGGATTTACTGTCTCTATGCACAGAGTTTCTAGCTTCTGTTTCTAGCACAAGATAAAGTTTCTAAAGGTATCTGTACACCCCTTTGAGTTGTTGGTGGCACACCATGTAAATGCCATGTTTTAAGCACAAACTCAAATCCCCTAGCTTACTTATGAAACAATACAACACATTCTACTGCCTATGTTTATTGATTTGCTTGTTTGTTTGTTTCCATCATGTTTCTAGAAAAATATAAAGTTTCTACATATGTACAAACTTTATATATAGCAGCAGTGTTTTTTATTTACCATCCAGCGTGAATTGCTGACAGCCTTCCAGTAGCAATACAAAATAGTGAACAAATTTTACTGACATTTTTTCCTAGCAAAAGATAAAGATTAGAAATATACTTCTTAGTTTCCTTTCCACGTGCCGTGGTGGCTTGCTGCTGTGGTACTGGTTTTGGAAACAAAATAACGATTGGGACACATGTTCAATTCTCCAAGCTTACTTTTTTTTGTTTGTTCCTATTATGCTCCTTGTAAAATATAAATATTCTGTATGTACTAATATCCCACCTAGTAGCCCTTGTGAGATAGAGGTAGAAACCTTTCTTTATAACACAGTATAGAAGGTTGCAGGTTCGATTCCCTAGACTTGTTGAAAATGTTGAAAAGCAAAGAAATGTATTATTGTTATAGACAGGAGCATTTGTAATGTGTTTCCACAAGGAAGGGATGATCTCTGAGCTGTAACATGATTGTCTGTCAGCTTCCAGGAAGCAAGGCTGCAGATTCCTGTTAGATGGGTGTTTCCAGCTAAGGTGGATTATGGGAGATGACCCCTAGTATCCACAGGTTAATTTCATAAATCACCCAGCAGCCACAGCAATGGGAGAGGTGAGACATAGCTTTTTGTATCTTTGTGAATGTTCTCTTTTTATTGGGGCAATGTTGTCTGGAGACTTCAGTTCCCCTTTAAATTGTTTAACATACAAATTACAGCAAATCCATAATTCCTCTTCACTTGCACAGAATCCAGAATGAAAACACTGCAGGATAAATCACTGGGTTCTATTCTATATAAAAGGGTTTGGCTAATCCTCAAATATTCGTTTAAAGGCAAAGGTTACATTTTGAAAATGTTTATTGTAGTCTTTACATTTCCTCTGAAGATTTTAAAGTTAAAGCTCATGTTCCCCACCCAGTTTAATCTTTGTCTGTTTGCTCAGAAATGCGGGGAGCCAGGTAAGTATTCAAGGATTTAAGTGTTTGGGGAGTCTTGATTTTAGGCAAAAATGCACATGTGTGTCTGAAGCATGTATGTAACATGCATGTAACATGCCTTGCTTTGGCTAGGACTGCTAAAATTAGAAATATTAAAACACAATAATAATTGCTGCCTCAGTCTTTAATTATGTTTCATTATTCTGTAGAAATCCTGTACCAAATGTTCCCACTGAACATCTGATGTCCAAATACCAAACCTTGATCCTGATTGTTCCGATAATCAAGAAAGATATGTAAATGGTGGGGCAGGAGTCCTCAAAAATACTGAATAACCAGAAAATGAAAGGATCGCCCCCCCCCCCCACACACACACACATCCCTCCCCTGCAGCTAACTTCTGGGTCATATGGCAGTGCGGGGGGTCAGTGTATAACAACCGCAGATTAGTTTATTAATATTACGATCAATGGAGTAGACATTTCCATTGATTGCCCAAAAATTGTATGTTTTCCCGATCTTTTTATGCGACATTAGATCGTTATATTGATCATAAGTCGTTTTGGTTAAGCCGATTGGTTAAACGATGGTTGTATTTTCTGAGGTTCTGATGAAATGTAAATGTAATGTAACCTCACAATAGACGACATTAGACATTAATCATCTACGTACAATTAACATTGTACATCTGTCTATCAAAGTATCAGTCGGTGTTCCGATCATAATAACCTTTAGTAGTGTATGGCCATCTTTAGATAAGAAAGGGAACCACAGTATTGTAACGTTTCAGTTTCTTGATACACTACTTCCTATTACAACTTATTTTACATGGATATGGGCAAGACAAGATTGGAAATGGTTCCCAATATTGTAACATTCACACCTTTAGCTAATTTATTCTAACCAATCAGAATTCCGTGCTAACCTTTAAAAGAATCTTAATTTTAATTAGTCAAAGGTCAGTGAACGTCATTGGTTAATGTTAAAATCTCACATTATTATTAATCCATACGATGACTTATAGATATTCTACACTGTTTATCCCAAGGGTGATTAGATGTTGGGAGTTCTAGTTAAGTAGACAGATTATTTTAAATGGTCCCCAGACCTTCTGGATCTCCTTCATCTTGGACTCGGTCTTAATTTAAAAAAAAAAACAGGGATTCCAGATCCATTCAAAAGTCCCAGAGAATAAGACGACTCTTCAGTTTGTTCTTAGCTCAGTTCTTACCTTTTGCCTTCTTCAGGCTCTTCCTTCGTTGTAGCTGTGCGGACAGGTTGGCTACCTTTAGTTAAATAGACAGGTTTACCGAGTGCAATTTTTTGTTAGAAAGTATGAGGAAATGAGGAACTGTTTATTCAAATGCAGTTAATTACGTGTACACTGGTGTTTTTACTCATCCCTTTAAGGGACAGTTACTGTCTCCTTATATACATAGAGATGAGATAGATTTTTTCATCAGCTCTTCATGACTAGAGAAAGTCCCGTCCGTTTTCGAACTTCTAAAAAAGTTTGAAAGTTCGAAAGTCTGAAAACAGACCCATTAAAGTCAATGGGGGGTAAATAGTTCGGAAAATTCAAATGAACTTTCTAAAATATTGCAGTATAAACTGGGGATGGTCTGGGGAATCGGGCCGTGTGCGGGGAACAGCATAAAAAATGGATGTAGCGCACACACGCACTACTTCCGGTTTCCGTGTGCCGATTTCGATAATCCTCGAACATTCGATCGAACGTTCGGCAAAACTCGAACGGCCACTTCCGAGGATTGCCGAATGGCAGACAACCCGACCGGACGTCGAAACCGGGACCTCCTCCCCGGCACTTATAAGTTCCCTTGTGGCCCTTGGAAGGGCCCTTTGGGGCTTAAGGGGTCCCGCAGCTCGAAACGGGACCTCCTCCCCGGCACTTACAAGTTCCCTTGTGGCCCTTGGAAGGGCCCTTTGGGGCTTAAGGGGTCCCGCAGCTTGAACCGGGACCCCCAGTGAGCGTCTCTCAGGTCCTGAGGAAGGGAGCACCTAATACCCCCTGAAACGTTGTGTTTTTGATGTTAGTCACCAAATAAAAACTTTATTGATCTTGGAGTGCGAACCTCAACTCTTCTTTTCTACTGTAGGGAGATTTCTCCCTGTGTCCATATGGGTATGCGTAATTCGGTAAATGTAGTTCCACATGCCAATATACTAATCCAAAATAAACCACCCCAAAGGGGAAAAAAGCTTTGATATGTGTCACCCAGCAGATCGGTGACAGATACGGCTATCTTGTGTTTTAGTTTTGGTGCCTAGAACTGGAATACAGTGGTAATTCCTGTTTATAGGTCTCAAGGACATTTTTGGGTTTTGCTTCCTTCCTGAAAACCACACGGATGAGTCATTTTCTGCCACGTGCCCCTGGAACTAGTGGCTCTTGATTGTGTCACATAATTAGAGGGTATCTACGCTATTAAAAAATAGAATTTTCAAAAATAACATAAGATTCCAGAACTTTTTTCAGATATTAAATCTGAGCTGTAGATTCTGAGAAATCATCATTTGAAATCACAACATTTACAGGGAAACACCTGTCACTCCAGAGACAGAAATTATAATTAGCGATGGCCGAGACTTCCGATGATTAATGATTAATGGGGACTCGAAAGTCGAAAGTCATGAAACCTGAACAGTCCGCCCGGTTTCAGACGGAACATTCGGATTTTGGAACTGGGGGTTCCCTGTGAGACCCGGATCCTATCTCTAATTATAATATGTGCCCCATACTCTCCAGATACCCAAAAGACGGGAATCTGATAGTACAGCCCATAATCCATCCCTAATAAATCCCCAATCATTTAATAAGGAAGGTGTATAACCTAATCCACATAAATGTACATATGGCAACTAGGAAAATTCCTATTATTTTACATAACAAATTCATACATGGACATACATGAAATCAAAACATTAAAAACAAAAACCCATAAAGTGCAGACATGTAACAGGAGGGCTCCTCATAATCTTACCAGCAAAACTAAGAATAATGCTCACCAGTTTCCAGTTAAAGGACATGTCCGCCCTCTTACAGAAGTCTAGTCCCCCGTAAGCTAGGTTCCTTTTATATACATTTAGCAAAGATGCTCCCAGGCTGTGTACGGCTCCTTACAACCCCCCTGATCCAGCGCCGGAGGTCCCAGTTACCTCCTGGTAACTAGTGATGGCCCAGTTCGCAGATCCGAACCCGGATTTACTTAGTTCGCGAACGACGGATATCGCGGATTTTCCGTTTTTCCGCTTTCCAAACTTTTCAGAACCGCGTTTTCGAAATTTTCCGAAATTACGAGGTTTTCTCGTATTTAATTTAATTTTTTTTCACATTTTTGGATGGAGCATCCCACATTTTCGGGTCCGTATTTTCGAAGAATCCTCGTATTTTCAAAGAACGGATTTTGCCGAACTTTCATTTTAATAGGTTTTCTAATTTTTCTTATAAGCAGGGCTGTTTTTAGGCATAAGCCACCTAGGCAGAGAATTAGGGCCCCTATGTTAAACCAGGGCGCCCAGTGTTCTCCCTACCATCTCCCTGTCAGCTTTTACTTGCTGTGTTAGATCTGCTGTGTTAGATCTCCTTGTTCTGCTGCTGTAATTTGTAACATTGTATCTAGTACAGAGCCTGAACTTAGCTCCCTCTACTTGGATACAATGTTACAAATGAACTGAAGGTGAAGGAAGGAGGGGGAGGATGAGCTCAGCTAATAGTACTGAGGAGAACAGTTCTAAAATGCCAGGTAAAAGCTGCTGCAGACTTTATAACAGTGACCCTGTGACTAGCAGCCATAAGATCCCTATCCCTGCCTCTTTCTTCCATCCAACTCTCCAATTAGAACTTAGAGTGGGTGAGGAGTGAACAATTCAATGGAGGAGACATGGAAAGCAGGTACATACTGTATATAATGTCAATGCTGGTACATACTGTATATCATGTCAATGCTGGTACATACTGTGTATCATGTCAATGCTGGTACATACTGTATATCATGTCAATGCTGGTACATACTGTGTATCATGTCAATGCTGGTACATACTGTGTATCATGTCAATGCTGGTACATACTGTATATCATGTCAATGCTGGTACATACTGTATATCATGTCAATGCTGGTACATACTGTGTATCATGTCAATGCTGGTACATACTGTACCTATGTATATCATGTCAATGATGGTACATACGTGTAATCATGTCAATGCTGGTACATACTGTGTATCATGTCAATGCTGGTTACATAATGTATCACTGTCAATGGTGGTACATACTGTATATCATGTCAATTGCTGGTACATACGTGTATCAGTCGATGCTGGATAAAATACTTGTATATCATGTCAATGCTGGTACATACATGTATATCATGTCAATGCTGGTACATATTGTATCAGTCAATGTGGTACATACTGTGTATCATGTCAATGCTGGTACATACTGTAGTATTATGTCAATGCGGGACATACTGTGTTCATGTCAATGCTGGTACATACTGTGTATCATGTCATGCTGGTATACATATGTGATATAATGTCAATGCTGGTACATACATGTATATCATGTCAATGCTGGTACATACTGATTATCATGTCATGCTGGTACATACTGTATATCATGTTCAATGCTGGTACATACTGTGTATCATGTCAATGCTGGTACATACTGTATATCATGTCAATGTGGTACATACTGGATATCAGGTCAATGCTGGTACACTGTAAGATGTCAAGCTGTACATACTGTATATCATGTCAATGCTGGTACATACGTGTATCATGTCAATGCTGGTACTACTGGTTATCATGTCAATGCTGGTACATACTGTATCAGTCAATGCTGGTACATACTGTATATTTCATGTCAAGATGGTACATACTGTATATCATGTCAATGCTGGTACATACTGTGTATCGTCAATGCTGGTACATACTGTATATAAGTCAATGCTGGGTACATACTGTGGTATCATGTCAATGCTGGTACATACGTGTATATCGTGTCAATGCTGGTACATACTGTATATTCATGTCAATGCTGGTACATACTGTATATATGTCAATGCTGGTACATACTGGTATTCATGTCAATGCTTGTACATTTACTGTATATCAATGTTCAATGCTGGTACATACTGATTATCATGTCAATGCTGGTACATTAATGTATATCATGTCAATGCTGGACATACTGTATATGTGTCAATGCGGTACATACTGTATACATGTCAATGCTGGTACATACTGTATATCGTGTCAATGCTTGGTACATACTGATATAGTGTCATGCTGGACATGTTGTATCATGTCAATGTGGTTGGACATACTGTATATCATGTCAAGCTGGACATACTGTTGTATAGACAATGCGATTGGTACATACTGTATATCATGTCAATGCTGGTACATACTGTATCTCATGTCAATGCTTGGTACATACTTGTATATATGTCAATGCTGTGGTATATATGTATATCGTGTCAATGCTGGTACATACTGTATATTGTCAATGCTGTGGTAATACTGTATATCGTGTCAATGCTGGACATACTGTATATCGTTGTCAATGCTGCGGTACATACTGTATATCATGTCAATGCTGGTACATACTGTGTATCATGTCAATGCTGGTACATACTGTGTATCATGTCAATGCTGGTACATACTGGGATACATGACAATGTGGTACTACTGTATATCAGTTCAATGCTGGTTACATTACTGTATATCATGTCAATGCTGGTACATACTGTATATCGTGCAATGCTGGTACACACGTGGATCATGTCAATGTGGTACATACTGATATCGTGTCAATGCTGGTACATTACTGTATATCTGTCAATGCTGACATACGTCTATCGTGTCAATGCTGGTACATACTGTGTATCATGTCAATGCTGGTACATACTGTATATCGTGTCAATGCTGGTACATTACTGTGTATCCATGTCAATGCTGGTACATACTTATATCATGTCAATGTATGACAGATCCAATGACGGCGGCTCTTTCATGTGGTGGAGCAGGCAAGGATATGAGCTCAGGGGTGGGAAAGGTAAGTATAGATTGTTTGTCCTGGGGTTGAATTGCCATTTAATATAGTATAATTTATTGATTAACAAAGTAGTGTATATGAAGTTCATTACCAGAAGGTATTACTTATAGTAAATATTCTTATCTTACTACACCTGCTTGAGTTTGCCCCATCCAGATTACCAACATGGCATTCAGGCACCCAGCCCATTTAGTTATTGGGTAAAACACACAGGCTGCTGAGTATAGGCTTAAAACCAACAAGTACAAACAAGGAAAGGGTAAGTGATTGGCAACAGTGTTCATTATTTACAACCCACAAGCCATGTTGGTTCAAAGAAACCACAGCAATGACCCAAGTATTTACTGAATCTATGCAAACGTAATTTATAAATATGTCTACAACAATAATATGTGATTAAGACTATTGTTCTCCAGCCAGAAAGCATCCCAGACAGCATAGATCAATAATAAATAGTCAGTTATTTTACTGCAGGGTTGTGGCTTGTATTTTCATTAGTTCTAGCAAAAAGATAAAGTTCCTTACTCTGGTGGTGCACGTTTAAATCCCAACAGAAAGAAAAATGAAGGTCTATCTTATGAAACAATAAAAATAGTCTAGCTGCCTGAATGCATGCCTTTTTTGTTTGTTTGTTAGTTTTCTAGCAAGTAATAAAAGTTATGATGTACAGACTAAAAAATAGAACCTTATGTAGATGGGTAGAAAATTAAAGATTGGTAAGATTGACAGAAGGATCTTGCAGATTCTGTCTGTCAGTTTGTAATGATCAGGGAACACACAGTCCCGAGGTCTCTCTATGCACAGCATATAACATCATATACACAGCATAAAGAGAACACTGGGGACGTGGTGTTTCCCATGATCTGCCAGCTGGAATCCCCTTTAGGGGACCTTGTGGGCGAAGTGAAACTTTTTGGTCTTTGACGAACAGCCGCTAGGCTGACCTAACATTTAGCGGACATGCTTGTTCAGGAAAAGAAGCTACACACTGCCAATAAAGCCCATCAGTCCCACCGGACCTGATGGTATTGGGGCCTTATCGCTAGTGTGTGCACCTAGATTTAGGATAGTGGTGAAAGTGGCTGCTTTATTAATCAAGACAGAGTTACATGAGGTTGCAGGCTCGATTTTCCAGAATTACTACTATTTTCTATACTAAAATGTTAATATACATTTTTGACATTCACATGCTAGCTAAGAAATAATCTGCAATAGATTACTTTTTTTTGGATTAAAAAACAAAGGGATTTATCATTGTTAGGGACAGGGAGTATGTAACATGGTTTACACAAAAAAACTGCACTGAACTTCTTTGTTTGTTAATAGGGAGAGATGACTATTGCTGTAACCTTATTTGGGTGGTGATGAGCTACTAAGGTGAATTAATAGGAGCTGACACCCTGCTGAACCCTTGAGATTGAACAAAACATGATTCTGAAGGGGGAAGAGGGATTTCACAAATCCCCCGAAACTTTGCATTATCGAATGACATTTCAAATTAGAAAGGAGAAATATTCAATTTTTTTTTAGAAATTTTGAATTTATTTAAAAAGACAATGTTAAATTTTAGAAATCCCTAAATAATACACAGAATAGCAAAACATGGGAGCTCTCACGAAAGTTCCAATAATGGACAGCGTTTTTTTTAAATATTTGGGTCATTATTATAATACGTAATCCCAGGAATATTTCCCAGGTCCCTAAGCCATTTTACAGTAAGTTGCCATTGCTATTTAAACCTTAAAGGGCTATCCATTGGAATATGCTGTGTCTTACCTCCCATGTTCAAAAAACTGCAGGAGCCAGGAGAGAAGGTAAGGTACTTACCCGATTATCGCTCCTCGCCGCCTAGTTAAAACAGGTCCGACGGAATCGTACTTGAGCATGCGCCCTAGAGTGTGCAGAGCCCTTTGAGACCTCTGTTGGACTACGCGCAGAGGAGCGAATTGATCAGGTAAGTAGCCTTACTGTCTCTCCTGGCTCCTTCAGGCCATGGTTGCACCTTTTTGTTGTCACTCCGCTGACCTGTTGGGTGTTCGTTCGAGGACAGATTAATGAAAGTATCAACGATCTCTTACGGGAAGAAAATCTGGATATCAAAATAAAAATGATTTCATATATGAACAGAATATTCTTTATATCTAATTTTTAAACTGTTACATTAACAGGTCACTAGACACCCCGAGTCCCACACCCTTAATTTTCACACTGTGCTGGGTGTAGGTGATATGTAGCAATTCTTCCTTGCTATACATTGATAAAGGTCCTTAGGTCCAGGACTAGAAACGGTGTTGCAGTATGCACCTGTGATGTGGATATTTGAGAGTTAGTAGTTAATATTAAATCTAGTGTATTCCCAGGCAGCGGAAATGGCAGGAGATGGGGATATGGTGTGTCGTTAATATTACATAGTAAGACTAGGAGTTGGGAGGGGAACACGCTCGTGTGGGGGGGGGGGAGGACAGTTCAGTCTTGTCCAGTTCTGTTTGAGGAAGTGGGAGGACATGAAGCGAGATGGCACTAGCAGTCGGACGGGGGGATGCTCTTTCACAGTGTAGGAACGATGGGCAAGAGATGTATATCGTGGGTAATCGATATATATAATATATATAAGAAATGCAACAAAAGGTAGCACACCCCCGTTTTCAGTTTAAAGCAGCCGGTCCAAAAAGCATATAAGAAAAAAGTACCACGGGTTTGAGAAGCTTTTTTTGTCTTTTTTTTTTCTTTTTGTTGTTTTCTATTATACAATTGATATTGCAGAATATTAAACATCTTTTGACAATTTTTTTGTTTACAGTCAACTCTACGCGTTTCAGCCCATGTGCGAGCCGTCTTGCATCCTGATGACGGCTACGCACAATTGGCTGAAAGACGAGTAGATGTGATTGTACAATAAAAAGCACATGGTTTTACGCCAAAAGACCCGATGAGTGACATCTTTTTCCTTCATATATATATATATATATTCTTGGTATCAAGGCACTTCCCACTCCAAACCATTTATGATGCCCCGTTGGGGTACTAAGATTGCACCATTAGAGTCCCAATACCCCAATTAAATGATTCAGGTGCACCGCATGGGGTTTCGTATATATGCAAAACTGTTTTATGTGCAACAAAAAACTGGCAACGTTTTGGACATTTATGAAGGTTGGCTTGATAAGGTCCTAGTCAGGACTCAAAACGTTGCCCAGTATATTATATATATATATATATATATATAATATACTATATACTAGCAAAAAGTGTGACCCGTTGTTGGACACAATGGAAAGTGTTGTGTGTGTTTGCTATGTGTGGACTATACGTGGAGATAGAAATCATTTAACACAGGATATTTAAAACTGTTACTCGTCAGTTACCAGCTTCCAGAGGACATCAAAATAGGATAAAGGACCCTGTGTATAGACACCTGTGTATAGGATCTGTGTATAAGGACCTGTGTGATAGGACCTGTGTATAAGACTCCCTGTGTATAAATCCCTGGTATAAGCCTGTGTATAAGATCTGTGTATAGGACTTGTGTATAACATCCTGTGGTATAAGACCCTGTTGTTTCCCCATAAGATCCTGATGATAACCTGTATAGATCCTGGTGATAGACGCCTCCTGTGTATAAGGACCTGTGTAAGATTAAGACCCTGTGTTAAGATTCAGTGTTATAAGTATCCCCTGTGTATTCTAAAGTATCTTTTTTATATACGTGTGTATAAAAAAGACTCTCTTTCCCCCGTGGTATAGACCTGTGTATAAGACCCTGTGTATAAATCCGGGTATAAGGACCCTTGTGTATAAGATCCGTGTATAAGACCCTGTGTTAAGACCCTGTGTATAGACCCTGTGTATAGATGCTGTGCAAGACCACTGTGTTTATAAAAGATTGTTTTAATTGTAATCCCGTGTATAAGACACCTGGTTATAAGATCACTGTGTATAAGACCTGTGATAATCAATTGATACCGTTAAGACCCTGTTTATAAACCTCTGTATAGGACCTCTGGTATACAGGACCCTGTGTGATAGGACCTGTGTATAAGACCCTGTGTATAGCCCTCTGTGTATAAGACCGGCTAGGTGTATAGACCCTGTGTATAAGACCCTTGAGACTGTGTAGTAAGACCCTGTCGTATATAGGGATCCGTGTTAAGACCCTGTGTATAGAGACCCCTTGTTATAAGATCCTGTTGTATAAGCACCCTGGGTACTAAGAATCATGTGTATAAGACCTGTGTATAAGTCCTGTGTATAAGGACCACTGTTATAGACCCTGTTACACCTGTTGGCGAGGACAGATAGGGGACAGACTATTTACCTTATCGGGATACAAACTCGGAACCCCCCCGGGCTAACCAGAGTAAGTGCCTACACCAAACTTACAAGGACACCACAATATACAGGTTGGTAATGATTATTCAAGTGTGACCAGTAGACGAGGGAGACCCCCTGATTACTGCACGTATGTGGGAAACCTGTTATATCTTGCACTTGTTTGTGCCAGACAACCAGAGTAACCCCGTGTGCCTGCTACCCATAATTTCCATAAAGCAGTGATCTGGTTACCAAATTGGGGGGTGGCAAGCGGGCAGGCTGGTACCATTTATTCTCTCCCTGTTTTCTGTATATTTGTTCTCGTAACTTAGAAGGAGGCTGCTATGTGATAGTATGTGATAAATCCTCCTTTTTTGTCCTTGTACCTGCAGATGAAATTTCCCAATTGGACAAGTAGCTCTAACCAGGCCCAATTTCACCAAATCCTATTTTTAATTGATCCATTTGGTGGGTTGCGGGTAACTGGAGTGGATGCATTGGCGAACAATTTGAATAATGGCAGCACTATTAATGGTTGGGATGGAAGGGTGCTCGCTTGAAAGTCACTAGCCTTTGCTTTAGTGGGTAAAGCCAGGCAGGTTCATACCAAGGATTTACTTAACACTACTAAAATAAAAAGCAGGTTATCAGTTATAAAAATTGCTCTGAAGCTACATTCGAGGCTACGGCCCATTTCAAAGGTTACCGAACGATACGTACAAGGTTAGCGCAAACGAACCATAAAATTTTAGGATTACAGAAAACAAAACGAACTTTTGAGGTTACGAGAAAATCGAAGCACATGCGAGGTTAGGCGAGGATACTTTCGTATGTTAGCGAAAAGATCGGGACACAAGGGTTATCAAAAATGAAGGGTTAGGAACGATACATTTTAAGGTTAGTGAAAGGTCCGTAATACAGCCCGCAAGTCTGGAAGAATGGTTGAAAGGTTGAGGTCTCCAAACTCAAAAGTTTTGTTTTCAATCTCGAAAAAAAAAAACCTCGGGTTGGCGGCAGTGACAAATATAAATATATATTCTTAGCAGCACCGAAACCTCAATAAAGTTTTGTCACAGTTAAAAGTGGGCTCGGAACAAATTTGCATTGTGTTATATTTAAATATATAATAAAGTTATAGCGTATTTATTAAGGGAACACAGGGTGAATCAGATAACCCAGAATACTTACAGTCAATAGGTTATTTCTCACTAGCTCATAGGGCGATGTCATTATGTGTTAGTGTGCTGGAAATATAAGGTGTGTGAATTACTTTGAAAAAATTTCCAAAAATGCCGTCTTCGAATCATAGTAACCTGGCATTTCAATATTCCAACGAAAGACCGCCAGCCGAGGGTACGCCTAACAGGGAAAATAATGTTTAGGAAATTAGTTCCACGGACCAAAGATAAAAATAGAAATTCTACTATAAAAATGTATCAAGTCACATTATTACTTAACACCACAAAAATCCCATCTTAAGGCTCCGAACACAGTACATGTTTCCAAGCATTCGACGAGGATCGAACTGTGTATTGGGCGCTTGGTTGGAGTCGTGCGTTCCTGGGGGGGGGGGGGATGAGGCCTTTACTCCCCAGATTTGCTAAGATGATTGATAAATAAAGGGGACACATTTCCAACTCTAGATCTAAACTTGTATAGTTAACAGAGAGGAACTAACTAGTGGAACTAATTCCGAAAACAAACAATCAATTCCACGTGAAACCCGATTTGAATTTTCAGCCTCAATTTTCTATTTTCTAACGACGATTTTTGACTTCTGACTACATGCTTTTTCCATGATTTTACCATTAATATTTAACGCCTCTGGGGGAACCTTGGTCTTGTTGGATTTACTGTATTCTAAAATCCTATTAAATGTTGTCCGTTAAAACCTTTTGTTTAATTCAAGCACACCCGCAAACAGTACCGTATATACTCCAGGAGTAAGCCAAGGTTTTAGGTTTAAAATAAACCTCAAAAACCTACCTAGGCTATAATCTAGAGTTTATATCCTTCCGCCATCAAGTGAGCTGATCTGGGTTCTGACCGCCTGTGCAAGTCCGTGGGATTTGCCGGACTGATGTCATTACTCGGCGCGGGATGAGAGCACAGAGTACAGTGACGCACCTGGCAAATCCACAGGATATACGAGCGCAGATTAAGAATTGTGAGGTACCCAAACATGAGGCGGCCAGGACTGCAACTGGAGGGGCTCTCGGGGGAGGAGGGGGGTCTCCACTGCCAGAATAGTTGCCTTTTAAACAAGGAGAATTCCCCATCAGATGTTTGGACAACTACAAATCCCAGCAATAAAGCATGCTGGGAGTTGTAGTTTCCCAAAAAATCTGTATGGGAATTCTGCTGTCCATTTAAGGGCAGCTTAAGCCTCAAAACAATAAGGAATCAGATGGTATTATTGAGAAGTTGCCTTATGATCTGTATTGTTTTGAGGCTTAAGTTTCCCTTTAAAGGACAGCAGAATTCCCATACAGATGTTTAGAAAACTACAACTCCCAGCATGCTTAGTTTTCTGAGAGTTGTAGTTTTAAAACATTCTGTATGGAAATTATGCTGTCCATTTAAAGGGAAACTAAGCCTCAAAACAAACAGAATCAGAAGGCAGTTGTGGTCATATTTTACCCTCGGCTTACGCGAGTCCATCAGGTTTTCCCTAAATCAGGTTAAAACAGGTTTATACTCGGGTCGAAATTATACTCTGGTATATATGGTAATAACTTGCAACTGTGGGGGAAGCGAGCTTCTGCAGGGCCAACAGCCAAAATCTGGGGCACAATCCCGAATCTCTTGCGTGTAATAACACTGGCGACCAATCAGATTTGCCTAACTGCAGTAACCTACAAAGCTAAAATTGATTACTTTTTAGTTTGTAATAGGATTTCAGTTGTTCTTGGGAAAATATAACAACTTACCAACTTACACAGTGAGGCTGCTGTGACTATCCAATTGGAATTGATAAGAGTCCCCACCATAAAGTTCCAGAGCTTGCTGCAGGTTTACTTGCCAAGGCCAGTTTCAGCCAATGCAGTGGTTCCCCAACTATCCGACTAGACACACTATTGGACGGTACACCACACTCTGTGGGGGAAGGAAGAAAAAATGGACCAGTTGTCATGACAGTTAAATTACTCAACAACTCCTTATATCAAATAGTAAACAAGGTGAAAACTTGTTTTTGTGGTCTGTGTCCTTTGGGGGGATGTGGGAGTCAAAAATAAATTTATCCTAAAACACATTTTTTTGCCTGACCTACAGGACAAAAGTCTAATTTAAAACAATCTATTCATTTTTTCATATAATCCATAATCAGATAAAACACACCGCCCCCAGTCTAGCTCACGTGTTAGACATGCTCAGTGTTATTACCTAGTAGGAGGGAAGTGGGGTATCATTAGTTAGGGAAAAATATGAGTAATTAATTAATTTGCAGTTTCTGACCTTAATGTGGTTTTTAGTGCCAGGACTTCCCCTTGGCAAAGGAACCAAGCAGATTGTTAGGAAGGAATATCCATTCTAATTGTTCACACTGAGAAATGAAAAGCGACACTTAACGTATACAGCGTAATGTAACACCTGTCGCGAATAACACACAGAGCTAGAAATGATGAAAAATGTGATAATTGTACAATCATTAAATGCAGAATTCCAATTCATCTTGGAGCTGTTAATGAGGAGAACAATTAAATGTAGCTTAAAGGAATAGTACACTCAAAAAGTGAACTATCCCTTAATGTATTGATTGAAGCCCTCGGGGTGTTAAGGAGCTGTTACTGACCTTCGTCCTTGCTCTGCTTATTGATTGAAGAACAGATGGTAAGACATGGCTCCTTAACCTCTCAGGCTACATTAAAGGGATAGTTCACTTTTCAATTTAACTATTTTGAAAATATAATGAAAATGGTTGTTTTGGGTTTTTTTAATCTGTTTGTATCATCACTACAACCCACAATAAATCTACTCCAAAACCTTCCTTTGTTTACACCTGGTAACTCGGCAGACATAATGGAAATATTATATTTAAGGAAAGTGTTAATATATATATACAAAAGAAAAATAGATGGTAGAAGATGCCATATTGGAAAGTTATTGTAAATGGAATTATTGGTGTATCCGGAGGTGTACTAGAGCAGGTTTACCTCCCAACTGTCAAGATCCAGCCCACCCACCAATCAGGGAGTCTGTGAGCTAAAGCTTAAATTGAGACATTGGGAGGATCACATTAGCGTTATTGGCCAAACCCAATTTGAATAACAAACATTTTGATTGTTTTTTGCTAATTAACAGATTTTTTTGCACCAGCCCCATGTAGTCTTCGCACGAATGGTATTGTACGTTCGAAGGTCGTAAAGTACGACCATTGCTGTAAATGTACGGCTAACCAAAAACAAGAGGTTGATTATGTGAGGCGGCCCCTAGTACCCATAGGTTAATTTCATAGTCACCCAGCAGCCACAGTTAAGGAGGGGTAAGATGCAGCTTGTTGTTACTGTATCTTATTGAATGTGCTCTGTCTATTAGGACAGTATGTCTGCACCATTTACTTGCCCTTAATTCACTATCCATTATAAAAGAACAAGCAAGACTGGAACGGGAGGTCTGGGTAAATGTCCTGGGCAGTTTGGATAGGGGGTAGGTAGAGTTAGGTCTATTGTTAATAGGCCCGGACCATGTTTCTACTCCCTTCTGGACAAAGTAGGAAGTATAAGGTTAGATTGGGGTTACAACCTTCAGAATCCTGGAAATGGGGATTAGAGAAGATTTTCCCTGCACCCCAAGGGTAAGCCTAAATATAATATAATATATACAATCTGAAATGTAAACAAATTCCCTTATACCTCTTACCTTTAATATCAAACAAAACATTTGCATATACAGCACATTGTGTAGCTGGGATAGAAAAGGGAAGGAAATACCCATAAACAATATCAAAAGAAAGACTCATAACAAGGTGGAGAAGAAGACCATGTCTTCAGATGGAAGACTTAATGGCAGAAATCGTCAAGATGGGGATGAGGGGTTATAGTAGGAAAGGAAAGAAATACCAAAAAGGAATGATTATTATGAACTGACGAAATCCACAATGACCCTTAGAGAATGGAACAACTTACCTGGGGAAAAAGTTGGAACTGAATTGGCTAAACGAGATGTAACTGTATGCGTTCATATATCCACTGGGTGTGATATAGGGATGTTAGTACATAGGAATAATTGTTGCTGTAAAGGAGATCAATTGGATATATATTATATATGTATCAACTGAACAGAAATATACAGTACATAGAATACAATGTATTTTAGCAGTATGGGGATTTAAAAGGAAAATATACCCACTGAATTCAAACCCCAATGGATTTCACTGGAGAAAAAGCAAAAGTCTGTCAGCTCAGAGCAGTTGTGAAAATATGAAAAGCTCTACTATGGGAACCTACTACTACTGGAACCTGCTACTACAGGAACTACTCCTATTAAGAACCCACTACTACTACTGGAACCTACCACTACTGGAACTTACAGTACTGGAACCTCTATACTACTTCTACTACTACTGGAACCTACTACTACTACTGGAACCTAGTACTACTACTGGAACCTATCACTACTGGAACCCAACCCACTACTACTACTGGAACTACCACTACTGGAACTTACTAGTACTGGAACCTCCTCCTACTACTACTTCTACTACTACTGGAAACCTACTACTACTACCGGAACCTTACTACTACTAGAACCTACTACTACTGGAACCTACCACTACTGGAACTTACTAATACTGGAACCTCCTGCTACAAATACTACTAATGGAACCTACTACTACTACTGGAGCTTACTATACTGGAATCTACTACTGAGCTGTGGGACTCCTGAAAGTCCAGCTGGGACTTTCAGCCATTTGATAATACTCGAATGGCCCAATTCGAGAATCCTCAAAGGATTGAATTGGGCGTTCGAGGATTACCGAAAAAGTCCCCCGGAAAAACCGGAAGTAGCGCACACCCTGCTAACTTTAAACCCACAAATCCGCAAGGGGAACTGATTTAAGCAGCTTCACACATCTCTAGTCACAATGTCTCCTTAACTACTACAGGGCACATGAATGAGTAGAAGTCTCACAGAAATTTACATATGAAATGGGTTTCGTCCTACTAAGCCGGAGGGCAGTGGAAATAATATACAGTACTTTAAAAGGGGAACAGTGGTCTCCAAACAAGTCGGTCTTGTGTGTGTACCAAACAAATTGGTCTGTGTGCATCCTAAAGAGTTGATTTTAAATCAAAATCAAGGTTCCTACCTTTAAAGGACATGTCACCCCCAAACTAGCGCAGGGAGCCTCCACCCCCTCCCTCCAGATCTATCTTTGCTGCCTGGTGCCCTACAATAAAAGCTTTTTCTGTAGGTGCGGCACCCTAGCCCACCCCAAACCACCAAGTCTGTTTGTTAAAAAAAATGTACTTACAGTCTTCGTTCCCCGTCACTCTGCATTGCCTGTGGTTGGTGGCTTCTCTGCCAATCACAAAGGATTGTAAGTTCCAGAAACAGATCACAAGAACTGTAAGTACATTTCTGATGTTTTCTTAACAAACAAACTTGGCGGTTGGGGGTTGGCTAGAGAGCCTAACAGTATATTGAGTTTTTAGGGTGGAGAAATGAGCCACCAAACACTCACAGCAAAGCCCAAGATAGAAGAAATCACTGATTAGAAAATTAAGGGGGTGGAAGGTTCTGATTTGCGGTACAAATATAACTCCTCCTTCTAATCTGCACATGCTCAGTGCAGGAGAAGCAGAAAAACCATGAACAGATCCAGTTACAGTGATGAAGGAGGACTGAATGGGAACAGCACCATCCACAGCAGGGACTGTGTGGCCACGAGGAGGAGTGAGACACGGGGGAAGAGGGATTGTCACATGCGTTCAGAGCAGGAAGTGTAGGGATCTGGTGAAGCTGTTACCATATCACATATGGAAATGTAAATATCTTCAAAACGATGAAAAAAAAATAGAAAGTAAATTGCAAAAATACACAGGAAAGCAATTCCTGTCAATTACCTAAAAGCATTTTTGGACCAAAATTACCTTTAAGATACAGTATCCTCTAGCTGCCCTCTGAAGGGAGTTGTAGTTCTTAAACATTTTTAGAACTGATGGTTTCCCACATCACCTACTAAAAGTCACATTTCACAGGTTTTTTCCACGCCAATAATTTAGTTCTTTCACGGCTGGTGGTCACATGTTGTTTATATCAAAGTAGACATTTAATGTAGAAAAATCTGGCATCATAAATGACATCATATTTGTTGAATCACATGCCCTATGTCAGCCAATTCTTGCCCATCTAGTAGGAAGTGAGACATTATAAATGGAGCTCTTCCTAGTGGGCAGGGCTTAGGGCATCCATATTGAATGTACCATTTCAAAAAGGGAGATATTTCACAGTTAAAGGCCACATTTATCCTAAACCCAAAACTTCATTATTTTCCATGCGTCCTTCTACCTACATCATCCCATACAATTATTTACCTTCCTAATCCAAAATTCTGGCGGCGCAGCTCTGGCATGGTTGTCACTCCAGTTATCGCTGCACACAGGTACCCATGCTGACCGAGATGTGGAATAGACCCTGCAGGTAAGAGTGTTGCTCTGATAATCGCACTGGAAGGAATGGAGAAGTTTATTATAGAATTTGTGTTAGAATTATCATATAAAGCGATCTTCTACAATCTGATTACTGAGGATAGCACGCACAATGAGATTAGTTTTTTTTTTAATATTGAAATTCATGGCTCCTAATTAAAGGGAAACCAAAGCCTCGGGACAAACACTGAATGAGAAGGCAAGAGAACCTTGGCATAGAATCTGTAATCTGGGTCGCACTCTCATTTTGATGTGGGGCATGGGAAATTTACTGTAGCATGAGGGATGAGGTTCTGGGGTTTATTTTTCCCAGCATTCCAATATCACACAGTTTGGCCACTGACCATTATTTTCTTCACACATGCCCAGTCCTAAGTTACTGCGGAAAATCGTTGTTTCGAGCGATTGTCCTGTGTATGGGCGGTCAGTCAGGGCCCATTGAGTTCTGCAATTTGGGCAATGCCACATTTCGGCCAACCAAACAGCCATACATGGAAAAGGACAGGGACAAATGTCTGTCGGCAGTGGGCGAAAGTCTGAACGATTGATTGTGCGGTCCCATAGGGAACCGCAAGATTGATCGGGATTACGACATGTATGATCATTGTTCATCGCATCTGGACAAAAAAACTATCGGGGTGGGCGCCCCACACCAGCAGATCTTTTTCGGCCGAAAATATGTACCCAGCCAAGGTAAGAACGGGAGGCTAGAGTCCATGAAAATGATACCGTTTTCTTATGTATATTAATATTTTCACTATAACTATAAACCAGAAAATGACTTACCGCAGTTGTTTTCACTCGTATTGGGACAAGTGTTTATCCCATCACACCAATGGGAGTAGAGGACACAGGATGAAGAGAGGCCACATGGCTGTTCGAGGAAACCGTACTTGTAGTTCCTGTGGGTGTGTATGAAGAACCTAATGTGGACAGATTAAAAAATGTATAAGGAACTTTCCCTATAGTAGAGCAGACATGTCAATCATAAGACTGGGACAAGGAGACATCGGGCTGGATATCTCTGTTAAGGAACATCATGATTATTGTTGTGGTCTACTGGGGGGCTCCTGCTATACAGGAATTTTACTTTGGGAGGCGATAGTCTAGTGATGGCCCAGTTCGCGGGTCTGAACCCGGATCAGCGGCGGAATTACCTCGTTTGCGAACAGCGGATATCGCGGATTTTCTGGTTTTCCGCCTTTCCGAACTTTTCACAACCGCGTTTTCGAAAATTTTCGAAATTACGAGGATTTCTCGTTCGAGAAATATTCGTAAATTCGAAATTTCGTGGATTTTTCACATTTTTGGATGGAGCAAGCCACATTTCGGGTCCGTATTTTCAAAAAAAATCTCGTATTTCTCGAAGGTTTTAAAGGGTTCCGCTCGCAGATTTTCGAATTTTTCCGAAAATTCGCGGATCCTCGAGCGATCCGGATTTTGCTACGTTCGGATATTTCTATCTCTAATTGTCATACATTTCATTAGACAGATCACGTTAATTATTTCTCACCACAGTTATTTTCATCGTCTCATACAGACAGCTTTAACTCCATTCAAATCTGGTAGGAGTAGATACACTTGGAATTAAAGGAACAGTACATTGTGCAAGAGGTTCCAACGTAGCTAAATCGGTTTGGATACTGAAGAAAAAGAAAATCAGGTGAAGTGCAGACTAAACCACAATTTACTGTGATTAAAATGATGTAGCATGTCTTTCCAAATAAACTGTGAGTGATGCCAAAGTATTTATAGATAAACCTAGTACTGTAATACCATTCAGGTATGTCGTACCCCCGATCGTATCAGTTGCGTTAAACTTTTGATGCGAGCAGCAGTGATTTGTCTGGGCGACCACTCACTAGTAAGAAAGCGTCACGTCGGGATAAAAAAAAATCATTCAAACGCGCAATCGTGGGCCGAGACCCGCATGTACCATGGTGTACAAACGGCCATTTCATTTGAGTATTGGCAATTATATGGTCGCTCAGTCGGGCATGTTGATGTTCAGACGGACGAACATAAACTTTGACCGACTGAACGTCCGTTTCACCTGAACGAGCGCCCAAACATTACGTAACGTGTGGTGCCGTAACACAGTTAGTACACCATGAAGTATCACAGGCTGAGCCCCTCACTGTGTACTACGGACCTTTAGTAAATTTAGTAACACCAGCTAAAGAAAATGCTTCATTCTAATTAAGCCCTGTGCAGTAAATACATTGAATGTTCGGTTGGTCACTGGTTAATTCTGTTGAGAAGAAATTAGGCGTCTACTATTACATACTTTGCGCCATATTTATAAATGCGTGGTATCGCTTTTTAGCGATACTGCCCTTAACGATCGTTAAACCAATTGTTAATTTCCAATCGTTTAGTGATCCCCATAGAATACCATTGCGGTTGTTAACGAACGTTTGGCGTGAATGTACATATCGATTACATGCGGTTACGCTAAATTGCGTACCACGCTTTATAAATATGGCCCTTTGATTCATAATAAATAGTTGTTGTATTCGGATCAGACTTTGAATACAATGTACGCATTGACCTCTAGTAGAGCATCGGACATTTTACTATCTACCCAGTTCTAATCTACATTCATGTAACCAGCTGCCCTCTTGTGGTTAGTTCATGGTATAATAGATGTTGTAGTTGCAGAAAACTCATCAAGGGGATTCACCAACGGGCGCTCTGTTTTGGAGTTTATGTCACGCTAACCAATTTATATCGGTTAGCGTGAATTAAACATCCTTGCGATGTTATATGCCGAAAGCGGCATTCTATTGTGCCACTTTAAACGCCAGCTAATAGCTGGTTTAAAAGTGCCAGAATAGCAAATCAGCAGATAGGATGCTCCGAGAGCCGCTACTGGCATATAACATCGCGGGCTGCCGGTAGCGGCTCTTGGTGCATCGCCCTGAAAGCCTAAAAAACATTGCATTAACACAAGCTATTAAGTAATGAGCAGGCCCAACAACTCCCAATTCAGTTGCTTGTACAACATCCCAGACAGCACGTCAATGTAACCCCATCACGCTATCTCCATTATGGAAGGTCCAATCTTCTTGGGTCAAAAGACCCTACAATAAAACACGTACATTACAATGATTACTTCACTTACCAAAGTACCAGATCAGACACTGCGGCAAAAATGCTATTATTTTAGGACAACAGCTACAGTGATGAGTATTATCTTCTTTCCTTTGGATAGAAAAACATTTCTGTTATTATTAGTCATTGCACCGCTCAAGTCAATAATAACTATGGAAAAATAGCCGTGAAAGGGCATAGAGATCACTGTCTTGGCTGAGAGTCGCCTCATTTGTACAGGATCGGTCGCCGTCCTTGATCTGACAGGTGGAACATACACTAGGAAACGTCCCTCCTGACGATGTTAAGACAACCACTGAACCAATCAGTTTATATTTGAACTAGACATTAAGCCCTACAATAACGGGGCTAGAAGCAGAGTGCCCCCTAGTGTCCCAAGGCCATAGTTCTCCTCATGTCCAAGGCCAGAGTACCCTTTAGTGTCCACAGGCCAGAGTCCCCCTCTGTCCAAGGCCAGGGGCCCCCTCTGTCCAAAATCCAGCCCCCCCCCTCTGTCCCAAATCCACAGCCCCCCCCCGTCCCAAATTCAGGTCCCCCTCTGTCCCAAATCCAGGCAGAGCCCCTCTGCCCAAATCCAGGGCCCCCCTTCTGTCCCAAATCCAGGGGCCCCTGTCCCAAGCAACCTTACCTGCAGTCTGTAAAGTGTGTCTCCCTCCGTGTGTTTCCTGTGTTCCTCCCTCTATGGTGAGTCAATAGGAACTGCAGACACTCTCTCTCTAGTGGTGAGTCATAGGAAATGGCAAGACTCTCCCTCTAGTGGTGAGTCAATAGGAACTGCAGAGACTCTCCCTCTAGTGGGGAGTCCATAGGAGGAACTGCATTGACACACACACGGACACAGGGACGACACTTGGGTTTTATTATATATGATGATAAATTACAACTAATGGGAAATTTGGGAGGTGAATTGATGATTGTTTTTAATTATAGATATGAGGGAACTAGAGAACTAGAAAGATTTATATATATATATATATATATATATAAATATACAGCAGCATGGTGGCTCAGTGGTTACAGTGATGCCTTGCAGCGCTGAAGACCTCAGTTCGTATCCACCCTTGGACAATATGCAAGGAGTTGTATGTTCTCCGTGCTTGCGTGGGTTTCCTCCAGGCACTCCGGTTTCCCCACAATCATAAAGACATACTGATAGGTGTATGTGTCATAAAATGTTTAGATTGTAAGCTCTTCAGGACAGGGCCGATGTGAATGTATACATGTAATTGTAAACGCTATGGAAGAAGGTGACACTATATGAATCCACAATAATAATAATTATAAACTAGCAAAAGTGTGCCCGTTGGTGCACAATGGAAATTATGTGTGTGTATGTTTGCTATGTGTGGATATAGAATCTTACACAGGTTGTTTTATCTTTACACAGGTCTGAGAGTAGACCCAGGCCATCCTGCCAAACTATGTGGTTCAAACTGACACATGTACTTATGTTCATACTTTTAGTCATTCACAACTGGTAAGTGGGGGATTTCATCTGCAGGTAGAGGACAGGAGTATTTAAATAAATACTATCAGTAGCAGCCTCCAAAGCTTAAAGGGCATGTCCACCCCCCAAACGAAACTTTAACCCCATACTGGCCCCGCTGAGTATTTTATAAAATCCTTACTTTACATCTCTGCTCCTTATGGTTCTCCTGCAGTGCTTGTCCAAAGTCCAGGAAAGTGAGGAGTAGGAGCTGTCTTCTGTCCAAAAGGTTTCTGCCTCCTCCTTGCCCTCTGAGAAGACAGTGGCATGTGCAGGGGAGCCCTCTCCATCCCTCCCTCTGATCCCCCCCCCCCTTGGCTGCCATTCATGTAGCAATACATTTTATTTATATTGCAGGGCATCGCATCCCACCCCAACCGCTATATAGGAAGTGTAAAAATAGAATCCGACTGTACTTACAGATCCTCACTCCCACAGCATTCCTATTGCTGGCAGCCGCGCTGTGATTGCTTCCAGTAAGCAGGTAGCCGGATCGAACGATGCTGGAGCGAGGGGGCTGTAAGGTAAAGTTTGGATTCTATTTCTACATCTAACATAGCGGTTGGGGGTGGGAGGGGATTCCTGCAATATATCAAAAATTAATATTGAGGGTGGAGATGCCCCTTTAATACAGAGAACAATATACAGAGAAAACATGGAGAATAAATGGTATACCAGCACCGCTGCCACCAATTTGTCCAGATTGCTGCTTTATGGAAGATTATGGGTAGCACGGCACACCGTGGGTTACTCTGGTGGTCTGGCACAAGCAGACAGTGGACATAAACAGGTTCCACATAACATGTTGCAGTAATCAGGGGTGTGTCCCGCATGTCTATGGTGCACCAATTTGAATATTGACCAGGCCTGTATATTGTGTGTCCTTGTAAGTTAGTGTACTTATTACAGACATCCCACCCTGCCAATTTGTGCTTCCGGGCAGGGTGGGAGAGGGGGCGTGTTGTGGGGGGCGTTACAATGTGTGTGACGTCACTGATGTCACACAGTGGATGGAGCATGCATGCGTGGGGTGGGGGAAGCAGAGTTATTGGTGTTAGGGGCGTGGGCGGTCCGAGGGCATGGCCACAAGGGGAGTTGCGTGGAGCACGGATAGGGGCGTAACGGGGAGGAGATTTAGAACTCCTCTCCGTTTGCAGGAGATCGGGGTGGTCAGTACACAGTACACTATTTAATCTATTTAAAGTTTAGTGTTCCTTTAAATAGATTATGGTGGAGTACAGTATCCACTGTCTAGGACTAATGTACAAAGCAGGTTGCATTATGGGTAAGGATGTACAAACACATCAAGCTTCATTCCTCTGCTTCTTCACAGGATTTCCCCCATTATTTTACCATAAATTATAATAAATAATAATAAATAATTCCAAATCTAAATTTTGTAGCTTTATTTCAGACACCAAATGTTCAAAAGGTAGAACCGTTAGTTCTCCCACATAACCAGGTCAATTATGGGTTTGGGTTGGTACATCCTCCGCGACAATCCATCATGCTCTGTGTTCAAGCAACTAGATTAACATTATATTCCCAATAATTCACTTACTGGAATTGCGCAGGATCTGGTGTTTGCCGGGCAGTTCTACAACAAAATGGTCCACGGTGGCTTGGGCCTTGTATGGCGTGTGTGGTTCCTGGTACGGTGGGACAGGGGGAAAGGCCTCGTACACATTCTCCGGGATCTGTGTCTCTATCTGTTCTCCTCTTGAAAACCTCCATTGACGTACAGATCCGGCACCTCGTACTGTAGGAAAACCGGAGAGAAAGCTTTTAAATGTAATTAAATAAGATTATATGTTTTGTTCAACTATGTTTGCTTTAAAATATCCTGTATATACTCATTGTTCTCTGCACTGCATATAAGGATATTAGCAATAGGTGCCGGTGGGATCCAATAGTTTTAGATTCTGGTGAGAGAGAATCTTGCAGAGCTTCCTTATGGTTCCTTTGACTCGAGGTATAATTACATTAGGAGTTGCGTTTTTAGCTGCATTATTGGCGTGATCAGGTTATTGCTTGATATAACCTCAGGGCAACTTCTTGTGGCTATGGGACACTCCTTGGTTTCTTGGAAGGATTCCTATCAGATTGAACAAGGAAGAGAAACCCTAGATAAGACTTCTATCATTTCTCCAATTCTACAAGATTCTGTGTTCTATTATTTTATATGGTAGACAGTAATGGAGGCCATACACGCTCCAAACCGTCATACGAATCTGGCTCTTCCGATCATACGAAATTTTTTTCAAAGGAAAACTATTCGGCTGGGATCAAACGACTGGGATTGGTGTGTTATAGCCCCGTAATATACAGAAGGCAAAAACTACCCACTGGGCCATTCCTGTCTGTATTAAAGGAAACTCCACCTCATAAGAATCTTTTAGAAAGAACGGCCTCTTTAAAAATATGTGATATATCATGTTTGTCCTATGAATTCATTACTGTATGCCTGATGCTTCTGGATGCCTCATGAAAATGGCAATTTGAAAACAGTACTGAGCCTGTACTGACCGGGCATGTCAAAGAGCAGACAGGGATTAACATTCGTCATTGGCTGGATGTCAACTGTCAAACCATAACTGAACAGTACTAACTGAAGAAACCAGGAAGCAGAAACAAGGAAACAGGACATTGTGCGGGATTTCAGGTTAGATTATATATTTCACATTTCAAACTATACCTTTAGATTATGTGGGGTGATTACCTGTATGTAAGTTTTTATTTTGGGGCTCGAAAATGCCCTTTAAATGCATAAGGACTGGGTAGGGCAGTTTCAAGATTTTTACAAAAATGTTAATTGAAACGTTGTGTGGGGAATCTTATAGTATAGTATTTGAGGTTGAATCAAAGACATACGTCCTCCAGTCAACCCATCTAGCAATATCCTCATTTCCTGCCTAACTGTTGATCCAGAGAAGGGAAACACCAAATTTATGAAGGAAAAAAATTCCTTCCTGACTCCAAGGCCAATCGAAATATCCTGATCAACTCATTATGTATCAATACCAGTAACTTGTAACATTCCTTGTTGAGAAACTCATCCAGCTTTTTATTAAACTGACCAATGAACCTGCCATAACAAGTCCACTGGAAGACAGTTCCATAGCTTTACCGTTCTCACAGTGAAAACCCTTTCCCAACTCTACTTTGTTATCAATACCAGTAATTGTAACATTCCTTTGTAGAAACTCACCAGCTTTTTATTAAACTGACCAATGAACCTGCCATAACAACGTCCACTGGAAGACAGTTCCATAGCTTTACTGTTCTCACAGTGACAAACCCTTTCCACTCTACTTTATGTATCAATACCAGTAACTTGTAACATTCCTGTTTGAGAAACTCATCCAGCTTTTTATTAAACTGACCATGAACCTGCCATAACAACGTCCACTGGAAGACAGTTCCATAGCTTTACCGTTCTCACAGTGACAAACCCTTTCCCAACTCTACTTTATGATTCAATACCAGTAACTTGTAACATTCCTTGTTTGTAGAAACTCATCCAGCTTTTTATTAAACTGACCAGTAACCTGCCATAACAACGTCCCACTGGAAGACAGTTCCATAGCTTTACCGTTCTCACAGTGACAAACCCTTTCCCAACTCTACTTTATGTATCAATACCAGTAACTTGTAACATCCTTGTTTGTAGAAACTCATCCAGCTTTTTTTAAAATGACCAATGAACCTGCCATAACAACGTCCACTGGAAGACAGTTCCATAGCTTTACGTTCTCACAGTGACAAACCCTTCCCAACTCTATTGTATTCAATACCAGTAACTTGTAACATTCCTTGTTTGTAGAAACTCATCCAGCTTTTATTAAACTGACCAAGAACCTGCATAACAAGTCCTGGAAGAAGTTTCCATAGCTTTACCGTTCTCACAGTGACAAACCCTTTCCAACTCTACTTTATGTATCTCATACCGTACTTGTAACATCCTTGTTTGTAGAAAACTCATCCAGCTTTTTATTAAACTGACCAATGAACCTGCCATAACAACGTCCACTGGAAGAAGTTCCATAGCTTACCGTTCTCACAGTGACAAACCCTTTCCCAACTCTACTTTATGTATCAATACCAGTAAACTGCAACATTCCTTGTTTCAGAAACATATCCAGCTTTATTTTGAAACTGACCAATGAGCCTGCCATCACCAACAACTTGCACTGGCAAGGAAGTTTCCTGTGAGTGGAAACGAACTGAGTGGAACCTGTTACACATGTACCAAAGCCTTAGCAAAATCCAAGTTTTTATAAGAAGCAATAGTAACCTCCTCTCTACTTGTTTAGAAGATCTTCCTTCTATAACCACATGTGCCACTCAGTTTCATCTGTTGATTAAACACCCCCCCCCCCACGTGGGGGACAAATGATAATAAATAATAAACTTTCTGACTTTTTAATGGTTTCTTAAAGGGTAAATCCATCTCTCAAATGTCTCCTCTAAACATGCTTAAGCTCATAACCAGCTCACTAAATTGCTGAAGGATCATGAACATATATACCTACATATATTAACACAAACTAACCCTGGTTTCCAGCATCAAGGAGCTTAGCAGGCATGCGTCAATGATTCTCAGGGACAAGGCAGACGCCTTACATATTTTAAAGAGGGAAATGCTGTTATAATGAGGTGAAGTTGTCCTTAAAAAAGCCATTAAGGGAATTATACCCTCCAAACCACGCTCTGTCATTGATGTACCCAAGGTGAGGATATAAACTCTCTGTTTTTTTTAGGGTTTACCATATATAAGGGGTATTTACGTGTGTGGGGTGTGATCATTTCCCTTTAAAAAGAATGAAATTACTCTGTCTGTTCCATTCAGTCTTTTAAATGAAAATCCCCGTTCATCAACCCAGAGCAAAACCTGCAACGAGAAAAACTTTAAAAACCTCATGTAGAATTTAATGACGGCCGCAACGTCTGATTGGACAACGTCTGTGAACCTGAATCGCCTTATATCAGATCTTACATTACAGGCAGTAATTATAAGAGGTGGTTGTGAAAATGGAATGTCCCTGGACTAAACATCTCTATAACTGTAATGGAACATCATATAAACCTGATACAGGTAGATCATTGGAACTCTATAATGTAAAGATCCACTAAATAAACCAGCTGATTTAGGACAGAGGTGGATGACAATTTATTTATTCCACCGGCTACTTACATTAAAGTCTGGTGAGGAGCTGCATGGAGGGAGTTACATGCCGTATATTGTTAAAATCACCTGTGCTCCTACTTCTAACAATTGGACAAGAAGTCCAGGGAATGGGTTGGGCCTATGAACCTCACTACTGGACAAACAAGCCATGTGCCAGAAGCCCATCCTCATACTCTGATCCCCTGGCCATAGCCACCTCTGGGCAAAGCTGGTAGTTCAGGGACACCAGGACACGACCCTTCATATTGATGTCGTACTCTCTGGGACAGTTGGGGTTATGACCCTATGATCGTAATTGGGTCGGCACTGGCTTACTAGGCGGTATGGTGTGAGAGTGTAACCGATTTATTGAAAAAAGCTTCAAATAAAACCATTTCGTAAAAATCTTTTTCCTTTGGTGTAATTTAGTAATTAGGATTAAAAGGGTAATTGCATATAGAACCAGTTTTGTTTTGGGGATTTACCATCATTTGTCTGTGAAACCAAAAATTCCAGTTCGAAATCCTGTTTCCACAATGACATTTTAATGGCAAAATCAGAAATTTTATCACAGAATATTGGTGCCGAAACCAGTTTTGGGGTGGTTAAAGGTACTAGAAAAACTTTAAAGGAATGTTCACCCTGAAAAACAAACAAAAAGTCACTTGTCAGTTACCTGCCCCCAACCCCAACTGATATATATAGATGTATTACTAACCAGATATTTAAGGATATTATTGTCCCCATTATGGCAGAGTAAACTGGCCCCTCCCCCCATGCAGTCAATGAAGGCTGTGATTTCTGACATTACAAACAATGATTGACAGCTTCACTTGCGCCTCTCTGCACATGCTCAAGCTTATAAAAAGGTGGGAGAACCTCCTCGAGCCTGAGTTTGAGACAGATTTTAATGAGTTGGATGAGCCGGACTTTTCGGACTTCAAAGACCAACTTTCCAACCTTTTTCTGAACTTGCGGACTTGTTTTCGAAAATCCTTTAACGTTTGAGTAATCCTAGAATGGCCTCATTCTTGTCCAGACGTTCAGAGTTCCGCAGCTTAACCCAGAACCCCGTCCTGGGTCTTAGAAAGACCATTGTGGTACTGGCTTTTGGGGCTTAAGGGGTACTGCAGCTCGAAACTGGGACCCTCTCCCCGGCAACCATAAGTTCCTTGCGCACTGAAAAGTTCCTTTTGGGGCTTAAGGCCCGGAGCTTGAACTGGGACCCCCCTCCGGCATTAGGATATTTGGCAATTGCCAAAGAAAGAAGAAGCCGAAGACCTGAATAGGTCCTTTTTAGGACCAGGGGTGTGTCCAGTTTTGAGACGCCCAGGACCCCCTTATCAGAAAGGCTCTTGTTAGAGCCACAAGGGCTCTTTTAGAGTCAAAGGGTGTCCTGGTTGGGAGCTGCAGGACCCCCAACAAAGGACTTATAAGTTCCAGGGAGGGGGGTGCCAGTTCGATCTGCGGGACCCCTTAAGCCCCAAGGCACTTGTCAGTGCACATGTGCACTTCTAAGTGTTGGTAGGGGGGTCCCAGTTCAATCTGTGGGAAACCCCAAAGACCCTTCCCATGGCTACAAGGGCACTTATCAGTGCCGGGGAAGGGGGTTTTGGTTTGAGCTGAGAGACCCTTTAAGCCCCAAAAGCCTTTCCAAGGCCACAATGGTCTTTCTAAGGACTTAGAGGGGGGTCCCAGGTTGAGCTGGGGACCCGAACATCCAGCCATTCGGGGGGTTAATAAACACAAGGAAATACTCGAAAGTTCAGAAATCATCGAACGTTTTGCACAGTCGGTTGTATAATACTATGCGGACGCGGTGTAAACTATGCATGGCATTCTATTGGGGATCGTAATATATGATCGCGGTCGTGGATTTCCGATTGCGTTGTAGATTTCTGGTCGGGTTAATGATCGGTAAAGCTATCGTAAATTAATGAATGTTTCATAGAGTGTAACCTGATCATTAAAGGTGCGGTATGGTGGACATTTGTAGCCTCCTCTGCACAGTGATGGATATATTGAGAAGTATTTCTTGGTCAAAAAAATGCAGCATATCCTTTCCCCATAGAGGGGTTGAGCAAGGCTGGGGGGGACTAGGGATGGACTAGAACTTGAGCCCGAGTTCGAGAACGAACTTTCCGAGTTTGGACCACACTTAAACTATTCGAACTAGTTCGTTTTTCGGACTCGCGGCTGTATTTTCGATAATTAAATATTTATTTAATAACCATATAATAAACTAGTCAAAATAACCATGAAGCTATGAAATGTCTACATACCACATACAATAAAGAGTTGTAACCTTAAAATTGTGGACCCAAATATCTGTATTGTGTTTACTGAAGGTCTTAGACTAAACTAGTGAACTTGCAGCAGGAAATAATAACTAGAATACTTAAAACTTCAAAATTCTAACTTGCCCCTAAGGTAAGGCTAGGTTAACACAGGCTTCTGCTATCAGAAACATAATACCTGCCGTATGTACTTTGCCTTAGATTCTACCACGACCTAACCAAATGAGCCTTAATCAAAGTGTAATCTAGGTTTTGACACAAGCTATAAAATGGTAACTTGGTGAGACGGTTGCCACTACATAGAGAATATTTATTTATATATAAACCTCTATGTAAACATTAAGGAGAACTAAACTTGCTTTTTTAATCCTATTCTCCCCAGAATAACTATACATAGATTTTCTCTAGTAAGTTACATTTAGTACATGTAAGTTATAGATTCTGTCACAAAGAAGGCTTCCATGTTATTGGCAGTACAACTCACAGTCCATGTGGCTTCAAAATTCCCCCTGACCCCAGGATTTACTTCTCTATGCACAGAGTTTCTAGCTTCTGTTTCTAGCACAAGATAAGTTTCTAAAGGTATCTGTACACCCCTTTGAGTTGTTGGTGGCACACCATGTAAATGCATGTTTTAAGCACAAACTCAAATCCCCTAGCTACTTATGAAAACAATACAACACATTCTACTGCCATGTTTATGATTGCTTGTTTGTTTGTTTCCATCATGTTTCTAGAAAATATAAAGTTTCTACATATGTACAAACTTTATATATAGCAGCAGTGTTTTTTATTTACCATCCAGCGTGAATTGCGACAGCCTTCCAGTAGCAATAAAATAGTGAACAAATTTTACTGACATTTTTCCTAGCAAAGATAAGATTAGAAATAATTCTTAGTCCTTTCCACGTGCCGTGGTGGCTTGCTGCTGTGGTACTGGTTTTGGAAAAAATAACGATTGGGACACATGTTCAATTCTCCAGCTACTTTTTTTTGTTTGTTCCTATTATGCTCCTTGTAAATATAAATATTCTGTATGTACTATATCCCACCTAGTAGCCCTTGTGAGATAGAGGTAGAAACCTTTCTTTAAACCAGTATAGAAGGTTGCAGGTTCGATTCCTAGACTTGTTGAAAATGTTGAAAAGCAAAGAATGTATTATTGTTATGACAGGAGCATTTGTAATGTTTTCCACAAGGAAGGGATGATCTCTGAGCTGTAACATGATTGTCTGTCAGCTTCCAGGAAGCAAGGCTGCAGATTCCTGTTAGATGGGTGTTTCAGCATAAGGTGGATTATGGGAGATGACCCTAGTATCCACAGGTTAATTTCAAAATCACCCAGCAGCCACAGCAATGGGAGAGGTGAGACATAGCTTTTTGTATCTTGTGAATGTTCTCTTTTATTGGGCAATGTTGTCTGGAGACTTCAGTTCCCCTTTAAATTGTTTAACATACAAATTACAGCAAATCCATAATTCCTCTTACTTGCACAGAATCCAGAATGAAAAACACTGCAGGATAAATCACTGGGTTCTATTCTATATAAAGGGTTTGGCTAATCCTCAAATATTCGTTTAAAGGCAAGGTTACATTTTGAAAATGTATTGTAGTCTTTACATTTCCTCTGAAGATTTTAAAGTTAAGCTCATGTCCACCCAGTTTAATCTTTGTCTGTTTGCTCAGAAATGCGGGGAGCCAGGTAAGTATTCAAGGATTAAGGGTTTGGGGAGTCTTGATTTTAGGCAAAAATGCACTGTGTGTCTGAAGCATGTATGTAACATGCATGTAACATGCCTTGCTTGGCTAGACGCTGATAAATTAGAAATATTAAAACACAATAATAATTGCGCCTCAGTCTTTAATTATGTTTCATTATTCTGTAGAAATCCTGTACCAAATGTCCCACTGAACATCTGATGTCCAAATACCAAACCTTATCCTGATTGTTCCGATAATCAAGAAAGATATGTAAAGTCGGGGGGCAGGAGTCCTCAAAATACTGAATAACCAGAAAATAAGATCTCCCCCCCCCCACCACACATCCCTCCCCTGCAGCTAACTTCGGGTCATATGGCAGTGCGGGGGGTCAGTGTATAACAACCGCAGATTAGTATATTACGACATGGAGTAGACATTTCCATTGATTGCCCAAAAATTGTATGTTTTCCCGATCTTTTTAGGACATTAGATCGTATATTGATCATAAGTCTTTTGGTTAGCCGATTGGTTAAACGATGGTTGTATTTTTGAGGTTCTGATGAAATGTAATGTAATGTAACCTCACAATAGACGACATTAGACATTAATATCTACGTACAATTAACATTTGTACATCTGTCTATCAAAGTATCAGTCGGTGTTCCGATCATAATAACCTTTAGTAGTGTATGGCCATCTTAGATAAGAAAGGGAACACAGTATTGTAACGTTTCAGTTCTTGATACACTACTCCTATTACAACTATTTTACATGGATATGGGCAGCACAGATTGATTGAAATGGTTCCCAATTGTAACATTCACACCTTAGCTATTTATTTAACCAATCAGATTCCGTGCTAACCTTTAAAAGAATCTTAATTTTAATTAGTCAAAGGTCAGTGAACGTCATTGGTTAATGTTAAAATCTACACATTATTATTAATCCATACGATGACTTATAGATATTCTACACTGTTTATCCCAAGGGTGATTAGATGTTGGGAGTTCTAGTTAAGAGACAGATTATTTTAAATGGTCCCCAGACCTTCTGGATCTCCTTCATCTTGGACTCGGTCTTCTTAATTTTAAAAAAAAAAAAGGATTCCAGATCCATTCAAAGTCCCAGAGAATAAGACGACTCTTCAGTTTTCTTAGCTCAGTTCTTACCTTTGCCTTCTCAGGCTCTTCCTCGCTCTGAGTTGTAGCTGTGCGGACAGGTTGGCTACCTTTGTTAAATAGACAGGTTTACCGAGTGCAATTTTTGTTGTAGAAAGTATAGGAAATGAGGAACTGTTATTTCAAATGCAGTTAATTACGTGTACACTGGTTGTTTTTACTCATACCCTTAAGGGACAGTTACTGTTCTTTATTATACATAGAGATGAGATAGATTTTTTCATTCAGCTCATGACTAGAGAAGTCCCGTCCGTTTTCGAACTTCTAAAAAGTTTGAAAGTTTCGAAAGTCTTAAACAGACCCATTAAGTCAATGGGGGTAAATAGTTCGGAAAATTCAATGAACTTTCCAAATATTGGCAGTATAAACTGGGGATGGTGGGAATCGGCCGTGTGCGGGGAACAGCATAAAAAATGGATGTAGCGAACACCAGCACTACTTCCGGTTTCCGTGTGCCGATTTCGATAATCTCGAACATTCGATCGAACGTTCGGCAAAACTCGAACGGCCACTTCCGAGGATTGCCGAATGGCAGACAAACCCGACCGGACGTCGAAACGGGACCTCCTCCCCGCACTTTAAAGTTCCCTGTGGGCCCTGGAAGGGCCCTTTGGGGCTTAAGGGGGTCCCGCAGCAGTCGAAACGGGACCTCCCCCCGGCACTTACAGTTCCTTGTGGCCCTTGGAAGGGCCCTTTGGGCTTAAGGGTCCCGCAGCTTGAACGCGGACCCCCAGTGAGCGTCTCTCAGGTCCTGAGGAAGGGGGCACCTAATACCCCTGAAACGTGTGTGTTTTTGATGTTAGTCACCAATAAAAACTTTATGATCTTGGAGTGCGAACCTCAACTCTCTTTCTACTGAGGGAGATTTCTCCCTGTGTCCATATGGGTTATGCGTAATTCGTAAATGTAGTTCCAACATGCAATATACTAATCCAAAATAAACCACCCCAAAGGGAAAAAGCTTTGATATGTGTGCACCCAGCAGATCGGTGACAGTACGGCTATTGTGTTTTAGTTTTGTGGCTGAACTGGAATACAGTGGGTATTCTGTTTATAGGTCTCAAGGACATTTTTTGGTTTGCTTCCTTCCTGAAAACCACACGATGAGTCATTTTCTGCACGTGCCCCTGGGAACTAGTGGCTCTTGATTGGTCAATAATTAGAGGTATCTACGCTATTAAAAATAGAATTTTCAAAAATAACATAAGATTCCAAACTTTTTCAGATTTTAAATCTGAGCTGTAGATTCTGAGAAATCATCATTTGAAATCACAACATTTACAGGGAAAACCTGTCACTCCAGAGACAGAAATTATAATTGCAGATGGCCGAGACTTCCGATGATTAATGATTAATGGGGACTCGAAAGTCGAAAGTCATGAAACCTGAACAGTCCGCCCCGTTTCAGACGGAACATTCGGATTTTGGAACTGGGGGTTCCCTGTGAGACCCGGATCTATCTCTAATTATAATATGTGCCCCATACTCTCCAGATACCCAAAGACGGGAATCTGATAAGTACAGCCCATAATCCATCCCTTATAAATCCCCAATCATTAATAAGGAAGGTGTATAACCAATCCACATAATGTACATATGGGCAACTAGGAAAATCCTATTATTTAACATAACAAATTCATACATGGACATACATGAAATCAAAAACATTAAAACAAAAACCCCTAAAGTGCAGACATGTAACAGGAGGGCTCCTCATATCTACCGCCAAACTAAGAAAATGCTCACCAGTTTCCAGTAAAGGACATGTCCGCCCTCTTACAGAAGTCTAGTCCCCCGTAAGCTAGGTTCCTTGATATACATTTAGCAAAGATGCTCCCAGGCTGTGTACGGCTCCTTACAACCCCCCTGATCCAGCGCCGGACAGGTCCAGTTACCTCCTGGTAACTAGTGATGGCCCAGTTCGCAGATCCGAACCCGGATTTACTCGTTCGCGAACGACGGATATCGCGGATTTTCCGTTTTCCGCTTTCCAACTTTTCAGAACCGCGTTTTCGAAATTTTCGAAATTACGAGGTTTCTATACGGAAATACGGATCATTGTAAATTAATTTTTTCACATTTTTGGATGGAGCATCCCAACCATTTCGGGTCGTATTTCGAGAATCCTCGTATTTTCAAAGAAACGGATTTTGCCGAACTTTCATTTTAATAGGTTTCTAATTTTTCTTATAAGCAGGGCTGTTTTTTAGGCATAAGCCAAACTATGCAGAGAATTAGGGCCCTATGTTCAGGGCTGCCATCAGAATTTCAGGTGCCCATACTAGGTAAATTAGGGCCCCACTGCCCCCCCCCCCGGCAGTCCCCCAAGACCTCCTCCCTCTCTCCATTTCAGCCCCAATTATAATTATAAGTGAAGTTCACTGAATCTCTGTGTTACATACATGATGATGTGCTTTGCACTGCCACTGCAGCTTGCAGCAGGTGCTCTGTCTCATGTCAGGTCAACTGACTCTTGCTCCTCAGGCCTGAACTGAGGAGGACGGCGGTCGGTCACTGAGCTCTGCGCTCCTCCTCCTACTTCTCCAATCATCCCAGCGTCCTGAGCAAAAAGGAGTGGAGGAGAAGAAAAGAGAGGTCTTCTTCCACTTGTTTCCATGCCCAATCAGTGCACAGTCAGACTGGCGGCAGCCAGACGTTCACGGTCACGTGGTGAGTCCATTCCGCCCATGTCCCCCAGACCAGCAGGCTTCAGATTCCTTGCGCACCGCCGACGTGCCGTGTAGAGTGAGTCACGCTGGCGCGCACGAATGGTACTGGTAAGGCCTGCCAGGGGGGAACACAT
Organism: Hymenochirus boettgeri; assembly: GCA_019447015.1. Taxonomy (NCBI): domain Eukaryota; kingdom Metazoa; phylum Chordata; class Amphibia; order Anura; family Pipidae; genus Hymenochirus; species Hymenochirus boettgeri. The sequence continues at coordinate 17,664,857 of CM033470.1, read as the reverse complement.
TACCAAACACAGAACTGCCGCAGCAGTGACAACCGCCCCCCCACCCTGACCCAGCGCAGCATCATACCAACAGCTGAGCCTGAGCTGAGCCAGTAAGTTGGGGCCGCGATGATCCCGTCCGGTTCCGGGGGGACGGCAGTTGCCGCAGTTCGAACGGCAGCTGTCTCCGGCACCAATAAGCTTCGGGCCGGACAGAAGTATCCCTGTACCCCCTGATGCGGCCCTGCCTATGTTAAAACAGGGCCCCATTTCTCCCTTACATTCTCCCTTCAGTTTTACTTGCTGTGTTAGATTGCTCTCCTTTTGCTGCGTAATTTGTAACATGTATCTAGTACAGAGCCTGAACTTAGTCCCTCTACTGATCAATGTTACAAAGAACGTAAGGTTGAAGAAGGAGGGGGATGCTAGCTAATATACTGAGGAGACAGTTCTAAAATGCCAGGTAAAACTTGACTGCAGACTTATACAGGACCTTGACTAGCAGTCCATGAGGATCCCTATCCATGCTCCTGCTTCTTTCCACTTCCATAACTCTCCAATTAGAACTTAGAGGGTGAGCGAGTGAACAATTCAATGGAGGAGCATGGAAGCGGTACATACTGTATATCATGTCATGCTGGTACATACGTGTATCATGTCAATGCTGGTAACTATACTGTATATCATGTCAATGCTGGTACATACTGTATATAAGTCAATGCTGGTACATACTGTTATCGTGTCAATGCTGGTAACATACTGTATATCATGTCAATGCTGTACTACTGTATATCATGTCAATGCTAGCTTGGTACATACTGTCTATCATTGTCAATGCTGGTACATACGTATATCATGTCAAATGCTGGTACATACTGTATATCATGTCAATGCGGTACATACTGTATATCATGTCAATGCTGGTACATACTGTATATCATGTCAATGCTGGTACATACTGTATATCATGTCAATGCTGGTACATACTGTATATCGTGTCAATGCTGGTACATACTGTATATCATGTCAATGCTGGTACTCACTGTATATCGTGTCAAATGTGGTACATACTGTGTATCATGTCAATGCTGGTACATACTGTATTCTGTCATCTGTCATGATTGCTGGTACATACTGTATATCATGTCATGCGGGGGTGATGGTACTCACTGTGTCATCATGTCAATGCTGGTACATACTGTGTATCATGGTCAATGCTGGACATACTGTATTCTGTCAATGCTGGCAATACTGTGTATCCTGTCATGCTGGACATACTGATATCATGTCAATGCGTGACATACTGTATATCATGTCAATGCTGGTACATACTGGATCTCATGTCACTGCGGCTGTAACCTTACTGTATATCATGTCAATGCTGGGTACATACTGTACATCATGTCAATGCTGGGGTACCATACTGTATATCAGTGTCAATGCTTGTACATACTGTGTATCAGTGTCAATGCTGGTACATACTGTTATCATGTCAATGCTGGTACATACTGTATATCAGGGTCAATGCTGGTACATACTTGTATATCATGTCAATGTCTGGACATACTGTAGTATCATGTCAATGCTGGTACATACTGTATATCATGTCAATGCTGGTACATACTGTGTATCATGTCAATGCTGGTACATACTGTATATGTCAATGCTGGAACATTACTGTGTATCATGTCAATGCGGATGGTACATACTGATATCATGCCATGATGGTATACATACTGTGTATATGTCAATGCTGGTACACTACTGTATATCTATCTGTCATATGTAGGTTTCAATTGGTTACTGTATACATCTCAATGCTGGTCATATGTTATCATGTCAATGCTGGTACATACTTTGAATGTCAATGGGTAAATATGGTATCATGCAATGCTGGTACTATACTGTATATTCATGTCAATGCTGGTACATACTGTATATCATTGTCATGCTGGTACATACTGTATTCGTGTCATGCTGGTCACACTGTAATCGTGTCAAGCTGATACACATGTATATCGTATGTCAATGCTGGTACATACTGTATATCGTGTCAATGCTGTACATACGTGTATATTTCAATGCTGGTACATCTGTGTATCATGTCAATGCTGGGTACTACTTGTAAATATTGACAATGGCTGGTACATACTGATATCATGTCAATGCTGGTACATTCTGTATATCATGTCAATGCTGGAAATACTGTAAATCATGTCAATGATAGGTTACATACTGTAATATCATGGCAATGCTGTTACATAATGATATCATGTCCAATGCGGGGGTATAATGTTATAGTTCAATTGATGGTACTACTGTATATCATGTCATGCTGGTACATACTGTGTTATCATGTCAATGCTGCGTACATTTACGGGTATATCATGTCAATGCTGCGTACAATACTGATATCATTGGCAATGCTGGTAACATTACTGTGTAGCATGTCAATGTGGTAAAGACTGATATCTGTCAATTGGTACATACTGTGTATCATGACAATGCTGGTACATACTGTATATCATGTCAATGCTGGTACATACTGTATATCATGTCAATGCTGGCAGCTGAAGGGGTTAATGGTAATACTGTGCTGGCACTGAAAGTGTTAATGGCAATACTCTGGGAAAGTGCTGGCATTGAAGGGTTAATAGCAATACTCTGGGAAAGTGCTGGCACTGAAGGGTTAATAGCAATACTCTGGGAAAGTGCTGGCATTGAAGGGTTAATGGCAATACTCTGGGAAAGTGCTGGCACTGAAATGATTAATAGGAAAGTCTGTTGGCATTAAAGGGTTAATGGTAATACTATGGAGAAGTCTGCTGGCACTAAAGGGTTAATGCAATATTCTGGAAAAGTGCTGGCAATGAAAGTATTAATAGTAAAGTCTGCTGGCACTAAAGGGTTAATGGTAATGTTCTGCTGGCACTGAAAGTAGTAATGGCAATGCTCTGGGGAAGACTGCTGGCACTGAATACCCTGGAAAGGGTATAATCTCAGATCTCACCAAATTTCTCTGTTCTGCCCTACCCATCTGGAGACAATTTCTGGGGAGAACACTGGTGCCACATACCGCACATCCACTGAAACCTATCCTGTCCTTCCAATTAGTATGTATACACACCCACCTCACCTGGTACAGTGTGCGCCTCTTACCAACTAGTAACGTATGTATACACACCCACCTCACCTGGTACAGAGTGTCCCTCTTACCAACTAGTAACGTATGTATACACGCCCACTAGTAACGATGTATACACGCCACCTCACCTGGTAAAGCGTGTCCTCTTACCAACTAGTAACGTATGTATACACAACCCGCCTCACCTGCTACAAGCGTGCGCTCTACCAACTAGTAACGTATGTCTAACACACCCGCCTCACCTGGTACAGTGTGCGCTCTTACCAACTAGTAACGTATGTAACACGCCCACCTCACCTGGTACAGAGTGTCCCTCTTACCAACTAGTAACGTATGATACAGCCCACCTCACCTGGTACAGGTTCCTCTTACCAACTAGTAACGTTATGTATACACCCCACCTCACTGGTACAGAGTGTCCCCTTACCAACTAGTAACGTATGTATACACGCCACCTCACCTGGTAAGAGTGTCCCTTTACAAACTAGTAACGTATGTATACACCCCACCTCACCTGGTAAGAGTGTCCCTCTACCAACTAGGAACGTATGTTACACGCCCACCTCACCTGGTACAGAGGGTCCTCTTACCAACTAGGAACGTATGTATACACACCACCTCACCTGGTACAGATGTCCCTCTTACCAACTAGTAACGTATGTATACACGCCCACCTCAACCTGTACAGAGTGTCCCTCTTACCAACTAGTAACGTATGTAACACCCCACCTCACCTGGTACAGCGTGTCCCTCTTACCAACTAGTAACGTATGTATACAGCCCACCTCACCTGGTACAGCGGTCCCTCTTACCAAAGTAACGTATGTATACGCCCCACCTCACCTGGTACAGGGTGTTCCTCTTACCACTAGAACGTATGTATACACGCCCACACTCACCTGGTACAGCGGTCCCTCTACAACTAGTAGTATGTATACGCGCCCCCTCACCTGGTACAGCGTGTCCTCTTACCAACTAGTAACGTATGTATACACACCACCTCACCGGTACAGAGTGTCCCTCTTACCAACTAGTAATGTATGTATACCCCCCACCTCACCTGGTACAGGTGTCCCTCTTACCAACTAGTAAAGTATGTATACGACGCCACCTCACCTGGTACAGAGTGTCCCTCTTACCAAACTAGTAACGTATGTATACACGCCCACCTCACCTGGTACAGGCGTGTCCCTCTTACCAACTAGTAACGTATGTTACACGCCCACCTCACCTGGTACAGAGTGTCCCTCTTACCAACTAGTAACGTATGTATACACTCCCACCTCACCTGGTACAGAGTGTCCCTCTGACCAACTAGTAACGTATGTATACACGCCCACCTCACCTGGTACAGAGTGTCCCTCTTACCAACTAGTAACGTATGTATACACGCCCACCTCACCTGACAGAGTGTGCCTCTTACCAACTAGTAATGTATGTATACACGCACCTCACCTGGTACAGAGTGTCCCTCTTACACACTAGTAACGTATGTATACACCCCACCTCACCTGGTACAGAGTGTCCCTCTTACCAACTAGTAACGTATGTATACACGCCCACCTCACCTGGTACAGAGTGTCCCTCTTACCAACTAGTAACGTATGTATACACCCCACTACCTGGTACAAGCGTCGTCCTTTACCAAAATAGGAACGTATGTATACACGCCACCTCACTGGTCGAGTTGTCCCTCTTACCAACTGTAGTACTAGTATGGTATACACGCCCACCTCACCTGAGTACGAGTGTCCCTTTACCAACTAGTAACGTATGTATACACGCCCACCTCACCTGGTACAGAGTGTCCCTTACCAACTAGTAACGTATTGTATACACCCCACCTCACCTGGTACAGCGTGTCCCTCTACCAACTAGTAGTATGTATACACGCCCACCTCACCTGGTACAGAGTGTCCTCTTACCAACTAGAACGTATGTATACACGCCACCTACCGGTACAGAAGTGCCCTCTTACCAACTAGTAACGTATGTATACACGCCCCACCTCACCTGGTAGGTGTCCCTCTTACCAACTTAGTAACGTATGATACACGCCCCCCACCTCACCTGGTACAGATGTCCCTCTTACAACTAGTAACGTATGTATACACGCCCACCTCACCTGGTACAGGTGTCCCTCTTACAACTAGTAACGTATGTATACCCGCCACCTCACCTGGTATCAGAGTGTACCTCTTACCAAATAGTAACGTATGTATACACACCCACCTCACCTGGTACAGAGTGTCCCTCTTACCAACTAGTAACGTAGTATACACGCCCACCTCACCTGGTACAGAGGTCCTCTTACCAATAGTAAAGTATGTATACACCCACCTCACCTGGTACGAGTGTCCTCTTACCAACTAGAAGTATGTATACACACCCCAACCCACTGGTACGAGTGTCCTCTTACCAACTAGTAACGTATGTATACACGCCCACCTCACCTGGTACAGAGTGTCCCTTACCAACTAGGAACGTATGTATACACGCCCCCTCACCTGGTACACGTGTCCCTCTTACCAACTAGTAACGTATGTATACCGCCCACCTCACCGGTACAGAGTGTCCCTCTTACCAACTAGTACGTATGTATACACCCCACCTCACCTGGTTACAGAGTGTCCTCTTACCAACTAGAGTAAACGTATGTATACACGCCCCACCTCACCTGGTACAGAGTGTCCCTCTTACCAAACTAGTAACGTATGTATACACGCCCACCTCACCTGGTACAGAAGTGTCCCTTTTACCAACTATAACATGTATACACGCCACCTCAAATGGTACAGGTGTCCCTTTACCAACTAGGACGTATGATTATACCCCCACCTCACCTGGTACAGAGTGTCCTCTTACAACTAGTAAGTATGTAACACCGCCCACCTCACCGTACAGACAGTGTCCCTCTTACCAACTAGTAAAGTATGTATACACGCCCACCTCACCTGGTACAGAGTGTCCCTCTACCAACTAGTAAGTATGTATACACCCACTCACCTGTACAGAGTGTCCCTCTTACAACTAGTAACGTATGTATACACGCCCACCTCACCTGGTACAGGAGGTCCCTCTACCAAGTAGTAACGTATGTTATACACGACCCACCTCACCTGAGTTTACAGCGTGTCCCTCTTACAAACTAGTAACGTATGTATACGCCCACCTCACCTGGTACGAGTGTCCTCTTACCAACTAGTAACGTATGTATACACTCAACCTCACCTGGTACAGAGTGTCCCTCTTACCAACTAGTAACGTATGTATACACCCACCTCACCTGGTACAGAGTGTCCTCCTTACCAACTAGTAACGTATGTATCACGCCCACCCACCTGGTACAGAGTGTCCCTTTACCAACTAGTAAGTATGTATCAACCCACCTCACCTGGTCAGATGTCCCTCTTAACAATAGTAACGTATGTATACACTCCCACCTCAACCTGGTACAGAGTGTCCCTCTACCAACTAGTAACGTATGTATACACACCCCCCTCACCTGTACAGAGTGTCCCTCTACCAACTAGTAACGTATGTTACACCCACCCTCACCTGGTACAGAGTGCCTCTACCAAAATAGTAACGTATGTATACACGGCCCACCTCACCTGGTACAAGAGTGTCCCTCTTACAACTAGTAACGTATGTATACACGCCCACCTCACCTGGTACAAGTGCTCCACCTTCACCACCAACTAGGAACGTATGATACACCCCACCTCACCTGGTACAGAGTGTCCCTCTTACCAAACTAGTAACGTATGTATACACGCCCACCTCACACCTGGTACAGAGTGTCCCTCTTACCAACTAGTAACGTATGTATACACCCCGCCTCACGGTACAGGTGTCCCTCTAAACTAGTAACTTAGTATACACGCCCACCTCACCTGGTACAGGTTGTCCCTCTTACCAACTAGTAACGTATGTATAGCCCACCTCACCTGGTACAGCAGTGTCCCTTTACCAACTAGTAAACGTATGTATACACCCCCACCTCACTGGTACAGCGTGTCCCTCTTACCAATAGTAACGTATGTATACACGCCCACCTCACCTGGTACAGAGTGTCCCTCTTACCAACTAGTAACGTATGTGATACACGCCCACCTCACTGGTACAGAGTGTCCTCTTACCACTAGTAAGTATGTATACCACGCCCACCTCACTGGTACAGAGTGTCCCTCTTACCAACAGTAACGTATGTATACACGCCCACTCACCTGGTCAAGAGTGTTGCCTCTTTACCAACTAGTAATTAGTATACACGCCCCACCTCACCTGGTAAGAGTGTCCCTCTACCAAACTAGTAAACGTATGTATACACGCCCACCTACTGGTACGAGCGTCCCTCTTACCAACTAGTAACGTATGTATACACGCCCACCTCACCTGGTACAGAGTGTCCTTACCAACTAGTAACGTATGTATACACGCCCCCTCACCTGGTACAGAGGTCCTCTTCCAACTAGTACTATGTGATACACGCCCACCTCACCTGGTACAGAGTGTCCCTCTACCAACTATAGAAACACTCAACGTATGTATACACGCCCACCTCACCTGGTAAGAGTGTCCTCTTACCAACTAGTAACGTATGTATACACGCCCACCTCCACTGGTACAGAGTGTCCTCTTACCAACTAGTAACGTATGTATACACGCCCACCTCACCTGGTACAGAGTGTCCCTTTACCAACTAGTAACGTAGTATACACGCCCCCTCACCTGTACAGGTGTCCCTCTTACCAAACTAGTAACGTATGTTACAAGCCCACCTCACCTGGTACAGAGTGTCCCTCTTACCAACTAGTAACGTATGTATAACGCCCACCTCACCTGGTACAGAGTGTCCCTCTTACCAACTAGTAAAGTATGTATACACGCCACCTCACTGTACAGAGTGTCCCTCTTACCAACTAGTAACGTATGTATACAGCCCACCTCACGGTACAGCGTGTCCCTCTTACCAACTAGTAACGTATGTATACACGCCCACCTCACCTGGTACAGAGTGTCCTCTACCAACTGTAACTATGTATACACGCCCACCTCACCTGGTACAGAGTGTCCTCCTTACCAACTGTAACGTATGGATACACGCCCCACCTCACCTGGTACAGAGTGTCCTCTTACCAACTAGTAACGTATGTATACACGGCCACCTCACCTGGTACAGAGTGTCCCTCTTACAACTAGTAACGTATGTATACACGCCCCACCTAACCTGGTACAGAGTGTCCCTCTACCAACTAGTAACGTATGTATACACGGCCACCTCACCTGGTACAGAGTGTCCCTCTTACCAACTAGTAACGTATGTATACACGCCCACCTCACCTGGTACAGAGTGTCCCTCTTACCAACTAGTACGTATGTATACACGCCCCCTCACCTGGTACAGGTGTCCTCTTACCACTAGAACGTATGTATACACGCCACACCTCACCGGTACAGAGGTCCCTCTTACCAACTAGTAACGTATGTATACACGCCCACCTCACCTGGTACAGAGTCGTCCCTCTTACCAACTAGTAACGTATGTATACACGCCACCCAACCTGGTACAGAGTGGCCCTCTACCAACTAGTAACGTATGTATACCACGCCCACCTACACCTGTACAGAGTGTCCCTTTACCAATAGTACGTATGTATAACGCCCACCTCACCTGGTACAGAGTGTCCCTCTTACCAAATAGTAACGTATGTATACACGACCCACCTCACCTGGTACAGAGTGTCCTCTTACCAACTAGTAACGTATGTATACACCGACCCTCACCTGGTACAGAGGTCCCTCTTACCAACTAGTAACGTATGTGATTTTACACGCCCACCTCACCTGGTACAGAGTGTCCCTCTACCAACTAGTAACGTAGTATACACGCCCACCTCACCTGGTACAGAGTGTCCTCTTACCAAACTAGTAACGTATGTATACACCCACCTCACCTGTACAGAGTGTCCCTCTTACCAAAATAGTAACGTATGTATACACGCCCACCTCACCTGGTTACAGGTGTCCCTTTACCAACTAGTGAGTAACGTATGTATACACGCCCACCTCACCTGGTACAGAGTGTCCCTCTTACCCAACTAGTAACGATGTATACACGGCCCACCTCACCTGGTACAAGAGGTCCTCTTACCAACTAGTAACGTATGTAACACAGCCCACCTCACCTGGTACACGAGTGTCCCTCTTACCAACTAGTAACGTATGTATACACGCCCACCTCACCTGGTACAGAGTGTCCCTCTTACCAACTAGTAACGTATGTATAACACCCCACCTCACCTGGTACAGAGTGCCCTCTACCAACTAGTAACGTATGTAACACGCCCACCTACCTGGTACAGAGTGTCCTCTTACCAACTAGTAAGTGTATGACCTCCACCCTCACCTGTACAGAGTGTCCCTCTTACCAACTAGTAACGTATGTATACACTCCCACCTCACCTGGTACAGAGTGTCCCTCTTACCAACTAGTAACGTATGTATACACTCCCACCCACCTGGTACAGAGTGTCCCTCTTACCAACTAGTAACGTATGTATACACGCCCCCCTCACCTGGTACAGAGTGTCCTCTTACCAACTAGTAACGTATGTATACACGCCCCACATCACTGGTACAGAGTGTCCCTCTTACCAACTTAGTAACGTATGTATACACCCACCTCACCTGTACAGAGTGTCCCTCTTACCAACTAGTAACGTATGTATACACTCCCACTCACCTGGTACAGAGTGTCCCTCTACCAACTAGTAACGTATGTATACACGCCCACCTCACCTGGTACAGAGTGTCCTCTTACCAAACTAGTAACGTTGATACACGCCCACCTCACTGGGACAGCAGTGTCCTCTTACCAAAGTAACGTATGTATACACGCCCACCTCACCGGTACAGAGTGTCCCTCTTACCAACTGAACTATGTATCACGCCACCTCACCTGGTACAGAGTGTCCCTCTTACCAACTAGTAACGTTGTATACACGCCACCTCACCTGGTACAGAGGGTCCTCTTTACCAACTAGTAACGTATGTATACACGCCCACCTCAACCTGGTACAGGTGTCTCTTACCAACTAGTAACGTAGATACACGCCCACCTCACCTGGTACAGATGCCTCTTACCAACAGTAACGTATGTATACACCCCACATCACACTTGGTACAGAGTGTCCCTCTATACCAACTAGTAACGTATGATACACGCCCACCTCACCTGGTACAGAGTGTCTCTTACCTACTAGTAACGTATGTATACACGCCCACCTCACCTGGTACAGATGTGCCTCTTACCTACTAGTAACGTAGTATACCACGCCCACCTCACCTGGTACAGGTGTACCCTTACCAACTAGTAACGTATGTATACACCCCACCTCACCTGGTACAGCGTGTCCCCTTACCAACTAGAACGTATGTATACACGCCCCTCACCTGGTCAAGTGTCCCTCTTACCAACTAGTAACGTATGTATGACACGCCCACCTCACTGGTACAGGTGTCCCTTACCCAAATAGTAACGTATGGTAACACGCCCACCTCACCGGGTACAGGTGTCCCTCTTACCAACTAGTAACGTATGTATACAACCGCCCACCTACCTGGTACGAGTGTCCCTCTTACCAACTAGTAACGTATGTATACACCCCCCTCACCTGGTACAGCGTGGTCCCTCTTAAACTAGTAAACGATGTGACACGCCCCACCTCACCTGGTACAGCGTGTCCCTCTACCAAATAGTAACGTATGTATACACGCCCGCTCACCTGGTACAGAGTGTCGCCTCTTTCCAAATAGTAACGTATGTATACACGCCCACCTAACCTGGTACAGAGTGTCCTCTTACAACTCAGTAACGTATGTTATACACGCCCACCTCACCTGGACAGAGGTGCCCTCTTACCAACTAGTAACGTATTATACACACCCACCTCACACTGTACACGTGTCCCTCTTACCACTAGTAACGTATTGTATACACACCACCTTCACCTGGTACAGCTGTCCCTTTACCAAATAGTAACGTATGTATACACGCCCGCCTACCTGGTACAGCGTGTCCTCTTACAAATAGTAACGTATGTATACACAGCCACCCTCACCTGGTACAGAGTGTCCCTCTTACCAACTAGTAAACGTATGTATACACGCCCCTCACCTGGTACAGAGTGCCCTCTTACCAACTAGTAACGTATGTTACACACCCACCTCACCTGTACAGCAGGTGCATCTTACACACTAGTAACGTATGTAACACCCACCTCACCTGGTACAGCGTGTCCTCTTACCAAACTAGTAACGTATGTATACACGCCCACCTCACCGGTACAGGTGCCTCTTACCAATAGTAACTATGTTACACCCCACTCACTGTACAGGTGTCCTCTTACCAACTAGTAACGTATGTTCTACACGCCCCCTCACCTGGTACAGGCGTGTCCCTCTTACAACTAGTAACGTATGTATCACACCCACCTCACCTGGTACAGAGTGTCCCTTACCACTAGTAACGTATGTATACACAGCCCACCTCACCTTGGTACAGCGTGTCCCTCTTACCAACTAGAACGTATGTATACACGCCCACCTCACCTGGTACAGGTGTAGCACCTCTTACAACTAGTAACGTATGTATACACGCCCACCTCACCTGGTACAGCGTTTGTCCCTCTTACCAATCTAGTAACGTATGTTACACAACCACCTCACCTGGTACAGTGGTGCCTCTTACCAACTAGTAACGTATGTATACACGCCCACTCACCTGGTACAGTGTGCACCTCTACCAATTAGTAACCGTATTATACACGCCCACCTCACCTGGTACAGCGTGTCCCTCTTACCAACTAGTAGTAACATGTATACACACCCACCTCACCTGGTACAGTGTGCGCCTCTTACCAAAATAGAACGTATGTATACACGCCCACCTCACTGGTACAGTGTCCCTCTTCCAACTTAGTAACGTATGTATACACACCCAACTCACCGGTACAGGTGTCCCTCTTTACCAACTAGAACGTATGTATACACGCCACCTCACCTGGTACAGAGTGTCCCTCTTAAAACTAGTAACGTATGTATACACGCCACCTCACCTGGTACAGAGTGTCCCTCTTACCAACTAGGAACGTATGTATACACGCCCAACCTCACCTGGTAACAGTGGTCGCCCTTTACTAACTAGTAACGTATGTCACGCCCTCACCTGGTACAGTCAGTCCCTCTTACCAACTAGTAAAGTATGTGCACACGCCCTCACCTGGTACAGCGTGCCCTTCTACCAATTAGTAACGTATTATACACGCCCACCTCACCCGTGGTACAGCGATGTCCCTCTTACCACTAGTAACGTATGTGCACACGCCCTCACCTGGTACAGCGTGTCCCTCTTACCAACTAGTAACGTATGTGCACACGCCCTCACCTGGTACAGCGTGTCCCTCTTACCAACTAGTAACGTATGTATACACGCCCACCTAACCTGGTACAGGAGTCCCTCTACCAAACAGTAACGTATGTATCACGCCCACCTCACCTGGTACAGAGTGTCTCTCTTACCAAATAGTAACGTATGTTAACGCCACCTCACTGGTACAGCGTGGCCTCTACCAACTAGTAAGTATGTATACACGCCACCTCACCTGGTACAGCGAGTCCCTCTTACCAACTAGTAACGTATGTGCACACGCCCTCACCTGGTACAGCGTGTCCCTCTTACCAACTAGTAACGTATGTGCACACGCCCTCACCTGGTACAGCGTGTCCCTCTTACCAACTAGTAACGTATGTGCACACGCCCTCACCTGGTACAGCGAGTCCCTCTTACCAACTAGTAACGTATGTATACACGCCCTCACCTGGTACAGTGTGCGCCTCTTACCAACTAGTAACGTATGTGCACACGCCCTCACCTGGTACAGCGAGTCTCTTACCAACTAGTAACGTATGTATACACGCCCTCACCTGGTACAGTGTGCGCCTCTTACCACAACTAGTACGTTGTGCACACGCCTCACCTGTACAGCGAGTCCCTCTTACCAAATAGAAGTATGTGCACACGCCCTACCTGGTACAGCGTGTCCCTCTTACCAACTAGTAACGTATGTATAACACACCCGCCTCACCTGGTACAGCATCCCTCTTACCAACTAGAACGTATGTATACACACCCACCTCCACCTGGTACAGCGTGTCCCTCTTACCAACTAGTAACGTAGTATACACGCCCTCAACTGGTACGCGAGTCCTCTTACAACTAGTAACGTATGTGCACATGCCCCCCTCACTGGTACAGCGGTGCGCTCTTACCAACTAGTAACTTATGTGCACATGCCCTCACCTGGGTACAGAGTGTCCCTCTTACCAACTAGTAACGTATGTATACCGCCACCTCACTGGTACAGTGTGTGCCTCTTACCAAATAGTAACGTATGTGCACACGCCCTCACCTGGTACAGCGGTCCCTCTACCAACATAGTAACGTATGTGCACACGCCCTCACCTGGTACAGCGTGCGCCTCTTACCCAACTAGTAACCGTTATGTGCCCACGCCCTCACCTGGTACAGTGTGCGCCTCTACCAACTAGTAACGTATGTGCACACGCCCTCACCTGGTACAGTGTGCGCCTCTTACAATTAGTAACGTATGTGCACACGCCCTCACCTGGTTACAGCGGTGCGCCTCTTACCAAATAGTAACGTATGGTGCACACGCCCTCACCTGGTACAGCGTGCGCTCTTACCAACTAGTAATGTAGTGCACACGCCCTCCTCACCTGGTACAGCGTGCGCCTCTTACCAACTAGTAACATATGTGCAACAGCCCTCTCACTGGTACAGCGTGGCGCCTCTTACCAATTATAACGTATGTGCACACCCTCACCTGGTACAGCGTGCGCCTTTACCAACTAGTAACGTATGTATAACGGCCCTCACTGGTACAGCGTATCGCCTCTTACCAACTAGTAACGATGTGCACACGCCCTCACCTGGTACAGCGTGCGCCTCTTACCAACTAGTAACGTGATGTGCACACGCCCTCACCTGGTACAGAGTGCGCCTCTTACCAACTAGTAACGTATGTGCCAACGCCTCACCTGGTACATGTGGCCTCTTACCAACTAGTAACGTAGTGCAAACGCCTCACCTGGTACAGCGTGCGGCCTCTTACAACTAGTAACGTATGTGCACACGCCCTCACCTGGTACAGCGTGCGCCTCTACCAACTAGTAACGTATGTGCACACGCCCTCACCTGGTACAGCGTGCGCCTCTTACCAACTGTAACGTATGTGGCACACGCCCTACCTGGTACAGCGTGCACCTTTACCAACTAGTAACGTATGTGCACACGCCCTCACCTGGTACAGCATGCGCCTCTTACCAACTAGTAACGTATGTGCACACCCTCACTGGTACAGCGTGCGCCTCTTACCAACTAGTAACGTTATGTGCACACGCCCTCACCTGGTTACAGTGTGCGCCTCTTTACCAATTAGTAAAGCGTTCCCACTATAAAGAACAGGAGCAGTGACAGTGTCAGAAGGGAAGAAACCAGCTGTAGTTTGACAGACCAAGTTTCTTTTTTGGGGGGGGGGGGTGTTTAGGTGTCTAGAAACGGCCCTGCTTATAAGTGTCGCAGGACACACCAGAAGGCAGGAGTAAGGGGGGGGGAATAGGAGCACTCACTAAAAAATTAATAATTAAAGGGCATGTCACCCCCAAAACTAAAATCCCCCCACTATGGCCCCATTGTGTAGTTCAAAATTTTCCTTACCTTACCTCTCTGCTCCTTATGGTTCTCCTGCTGTGTCTGTTCAAAGTCAAGGAAACTGAAGAGCAAAAGCTGTCAGTGATTCATCCAGTCCTTTTATGTATCGCTCAACCTCAACAAGGTCTAAGCCATGCCCAGGGGGATCAGGCCACATATAAGACCTGAGTATTGCTTTGATTGATTGCTCCTATAAACATGTTTCCATAGATGCCCCAATTTATCATATGACCATAAATTTACCAGGAACAAGATTATTTTTTTTATCATTAAAGGAATATTTATTTATTGCGCTAGGTACAGAATATATGATTGAATTCACAACACCAGATTATCTGAGGTCTTAGAACTGGTACAGGAATTGTCATTGTTCGAAACACACTAACTTAATATTTAACCAGTAATCTTCCATTGGTTATATTAAATAGAAGATGTGAGACACATACATAAAGGAGGGAATTCTGAATGTTTCCTTGGGTGGCCCTAACACTCTTAAAAGGAGGTAGGACTGCAGGGAAGCCTGACTAAAACCTCAGCTATCAGCTGTTTTTAAAACAGATGATCGCACGTATGAAGGAAACATACACTTGATCAGCTGTTTAAAAGACGGAGCTGTGTCTTACAGCCCGTTCTTCAATAACTGTCAGCTGTTCAAAAACAGCTGATCGTGGACCGGAGCGGCGGGCCTGGCCTCCGATCTCACGGGGGGGTCCGTTATGGCAGTTATGCCCTGGTAGGAACAACGTGCCATATTTATAAATAATAATTTATAAACCGATCGGTAATTTACGATGTTTTAATGATCATTAATTACGATTGCTATCACAAATTTACAATAACGATCGGAAATTATCGATATCAATCATAAATATACGATAACGAATCGTAGATTTATGATCCCCATAGAATACCATGCGGTAGTTTATATACCCCATGGTATACTACGATCGAACGTTCGGTAATTACCAAGCGTTCGGTGTAAATGTATGATAGTTCGGTAATTAACAAACGTTCAATCTTACATAACTAACACGCGGTATCGCTAAAAAGCAATACGCCGTTTATAAATATGGCCCAATGTCCTCCTAAAGCACCAAGAATGAAATGGGGGTGTTTATTTCTTATAGTGGTCCTTTATTAACCCATGTGACTCAATTTCACTAAAGCCTCGTACACACGTCTGATTTTACACCCGACGCATGACCTCCGAGCGCAAGTATAAGTGCATCAAACGGACGCTTCGGACAATAATTGCACCTGGATTGTCACCTGCATGGTGACACCAGACTACACCAATGTAGTAAATGACTATCACAGCTTATCTATTGGGGATATTGACATGTACAGGGTCAGTCATTGTTCAATCACAATAATTCCTGCATTCCAATGCAATGTTGGTTTGCTAATGCAAACATTATTTTAAAGGGAAGGTCCCCAAAATGCAAACTAAGCCAACTGCACCCCAAACCTAGACCTCACTGGGTTAAAAATTCCCCAGATGCTCCTAAACGTTCTACGTACCTAACTTACTTTGCTGTCTGAGGAGGAGGTACCACATGTACCGAAACGAATTAGTTTTGGCTTTTCCCATTTTCCTAAACGTACTTACCCGCACCGGATCCATCGCTACTGTATGTGGCTTTTCTGTGCACTTGCAGCAGCAGAAGGAATCCACTAGTAATGGTCGCCTGTGATTGGCCTTGACACCCACAACTAGTAATGTGAACAAGTCGGTGATAGATCGGGTGCTGGTAAGTGGTTTTAAGGGTTATTAGCTAAATTTAAAGGGCATGTCCACCCCCAAAACTATAATCCCCCCCATACTGGCCCCACCATGTAGTGTAGTTTATCCTTACCTCACATCCCAGCTCCAAGGGTCTCCTGTAGTCCCCCCCAAGTCCCAAAAACGGCCCACCCGGAGGATAGCAGAGTCAATATAGGACACTGCCTGCTACCTGGCCTCCGGGAGAGTTTGCATGCGTACTGCAGCCCTTCTCCCCTCCCTTCCCCTCCCTATAAGGATTCCCTCCCCCTAGCGTAAATCCCTTTAGCTATATGCTTGCCCCGTTCCCCCAGCCCCAACCTCTATATTTATATGCTGATAGAAAGCTCCCCAAACATACTTACCTTCCCTCTTTCCCCGCCAAAATGAACACCCGGCAGCCGTGTCCGTGATTGGCTGCCGCTCAGCCAATCACAGACGCGACTGCCGGTCCCGCCCCTCTGCTTGCATTTTCTCGCAAGCAGAGGGCCGGCACGTGCGCGGGAGGAAAGAGGGGAGGTAAGTAAAGTTTGGGGAGCTTTCTAAACAATAAAATATAGCAGTTGGGGCTGGGGGGACAGGGGCAATCATATAGTAAAATTTTGTTTTTAGGGTGGACATACCCTTTAAAGGGGCTTTCCACCCTCTAATAAAATTTTCATAACTGTAGTCCACCCCCCCCAAACCCATTTACACTATATTAGATTTAGAAGAGATGCTCCCGAGTTAAATATTCACTACGAATCCCCAATCCACCAGCACTTGGTCCCTCTTCCTCCACTGCTGCAGTGTCCCCTTTACATGTGCAAGCAGCAGGAGTGGAGGCTCGTCTGGGTGACTGACGGCCGTTACCAGGAAGTGGCAGGGAGCCGCACCCGTGGATTGGGGATTTGTAAGGTGAATAGCTAACGCTGGAAGCATCTCTTCTAAATGGAAGTTAATATTAGGGTTGGGGGTCGGACTACAGTATGTATAAAAAAAAATTATAGGAGGGGTGGAGATCCCTTTAAGTTTAGTTTGGACCTTAACACTGATCATTAGAAAACTCTTTTGAAATGACCTTAGTGTAGCTGGAAAATGTAAAAAGGCCCTAATCTAGGACTCGTTCAAACCCTGGAGCACTCGCTTCATAACGACTCAAAATAACCAAAAAACTTCTTCTGAATCTCGTCGAACTCTGAACTCATTCTGAGAAAAGTAGAATTTCCATGTGGGAAGAAACAGACAAGAGAGTAAAGATCTAGTACCATTGGGGCCATATTTATTGGTATTACTTTTTAGCCTTTAAACGAGCATTATCTCTGCAAATCTACGCAAGCTTCGTAAATCAACGATTGTGATGTAAATCTATGGACCATGATCATAGATTCTATGACCCCCATTGCGTTATTTTAATCCTGCTTGGAATTTTACGGAGGAAGATATAAATGGATGATGGCAGCCGGTAGATTTACGTCCATGGTCGTACATATAACGATAACCTGCGATACCGTGGGTTTTTACATATGTCCTTTATGACTTACATCTCTCTTTCGCCCAACAGCAACAAACTGGCTCTAAACACAAACCACATACACAAAGGAGTGGGGAGGCCCAGAGGGTTCAGTCAAGAAAACAGATCCATCAACACATCCTCAATAGTCCCCAAAACATACAATTATCAATGTCAACAGTGGTGACGGCCAGATTAGAACTTTAGATCCAGGCAATCTTGTGAGTTAGTCACAACAGTTGGATATACAGTGAACTAGAAAAGTAAATGGACTGGTTTTCTAAACATACTTTCTCGCCATTCCGGTGACAAATAGAAGAAAATTTTTGCTCACCCCATCCCATTAAAGGCCAATTAAAGCTAACCCCCCAAGAATAACAGTGGATATAACACACAAGATAGAACATTAGTGCATATAAAATTCAATTCAAATTGCAAACATTTATCCATGGGCGCTAGGCTCATTTTCGGAGTTAAAGTCACGATAACCGATTCAATATCATCTTGCACGACTTCTCTCTTTGCGCTGGCTGCACGGTTTCACAAAAAGACATCTTCGACTGGCGTCCCTGATTTAATATTGCGTTTGCGCTTCATTATGTGGTGAGATTTTAACGTCAGCTAATAGCTGGTGTTAAACTCCGCAGGTGTTAATCTCTGTATATACGGGGAGATTTTAATCCCGATATCAAAATTTGGTTGGGGAGATTTAACTGGAGCGATTACGCTCCAGTTTAAATTAATTATAATCTGTCCTTCTCTTGGAAATAAAATACATTTCACACCCCACCTGGTATTATAAAGCCAGGAGGCTTTCTCTGCAGCCGGGAATAGAAGTCCGTGACATAAGCGATATAACCTACACAGATTGCAGAGCTGGAAGCAAGCAGAGGAGAATCCAGAGATTAGGGGATGACCTGCTCTTAAATTATTGCCCGGTTTATTTCAATCCTATGTGACCATGGCTAGATTGGCTTCTCTAGGCAGATCCTAGCACTATTGTTTAAGTGGTGATAAATTAACACAATTTATAACAAGGCCTTTTGCACTTACCAGTTGATTGGATTTTTGCCACATATCACAATACACCTCTCCTGGTTTGAAACCTCCCAAACCCATAAGGGTAATTATAAAAATGAGAAAATTTGGGCAGTAAATTTTTACAAATCTGTTTCCTTAATGACATCATTTTCAAAAAGTTGTCCAGGTTTTTTTTATGATTTTTCACATTTTTTTTTTCCAAAGAAGAGGGAAAACACGTCTTAGACCATTTGGCAAAAGAATCGCCCTTTGGTGTTCAACTCAATGCTAAATTTTTGCCAATGGTTAACGATGGATTCACCATGGTGAAAATTAATGCTATGGTTTTTTTTTGTTTCAGCGGGGAAAAATGGTGGTGAACAACTGGCACTAAAAAAAATTGGAAAATAGTGGCACTTGGGCACTGGGCATATTTATTGAGGTTTATGAAACTTGCCTTTTTCCAAACTACTAATCATCTGTAAGGGATTCTTTCGATACCGTGGATTATTTTAATCACTAAGGCCATGGTTAAATTTAAACCACAAAAAACACAAACCAGAGCACCACAATATTGCATGATATTGGTATTTTAATCCTCATTAAAGGTGCGGGGTATCGTAAAAATAGCAATACTAGCAGGTAGACCAAATAAACTCACTCACAATTGTATAGAGCGCACCTACGTGATAAAGAATCCTACTGAACGTACATTAAATCCAATCAGATGTTTAGAACCAAACGTTTATTTAAATATTCTAAATGTCGTTTATAAATTATTTTAATAAAATTAAAAGACTTTGGAAAAAAAAAAAAAAACGCTGGCAGCCATTTGGCACTTGGAAAAACGTTGAAACGTTTTAACACGGTTAGAAAAGAAATTTGGTTTATTCCACAATAAAAAACAATGTCAGAAGTTGCTACCATCCCGCTACATAGACACAAGCAGCTCACAGGAAGGCAGCCAGTCCTACTAAACAGAAAACCCTGAGATGCTTTTATATTGTCTAATTAAAATGCATTGTAAAGTGCGTTGAATTTACACAATATGATAAAAAAAAAGTCTCAGTTTGTAAACACAGAAATACATTTACATTAAAGGGAAGTTTATCTCTAAAATATCACAAAGCTTAGGTTTACTGCAATCCATGCTATGTGCTACTCTCCCCTTATAAAGTTCATTAAATACCACACAATGGCAGTATTTATAAGCCCACGGTATGGCAATCGAATTCGGCGCACCTGTGTTTACGATCCAGCCATAAAACCACGGTCGTCTCATGGTCGTGAGATACGGTGTATGGCATTTTATAGCGTGGTTTTTATTTACGATATGCGTTGTATTTTACTCGATAACTGTCGTTACTTTAACACGTGTTGTAAATAACTATAACAGACGTTATTTTACATCTTCATCGTTAAATAATTATAACGATCGTTATCTTACATTTGCATCATAAAATAACGTAATAGCTTGTTCTATAAATACGTTCCAAAGAGCTAAAACTGTCCAGTTCTTGCAATTACGAAGGCCCTGCGTTGTAACATATTCCCTGCACAAGAGCTACGACTGGCAAAAAGTAGTAGTTGCAAAAAATGGATTCCAGATATAAAAAATAAATAAAAGCAAAACTCCTGGACTGAGCCCACGCAAAGGAACTTTCTGATTCACAGCCTATAGGACCCTTTTCATGCTCAGGAGAAACCTTCAAGGTTAAAAATTGACCCTCAAGAGGGCTTATGAGTTCTTGGTTGAGATCCTATAATGGACAGGGGGGCTTTTAATGGGGAAAAGTCATATCAGCCAATGATTGATAGAAAAGTGGCAAAATTAGCAATACGAGATAAAACCAATTAAATTAAATAGCAATTAAAGGAGATACTTTCAGGCAAACTTCTAGATAAGGGGGAAAAGCTGTCTATTGTTTGGCCCCTAACCATACTAGAAATGTCCCAAGTAACAAGATGGAAGTTAAGGAGAAGAAGGGAACTGAGATAAAATTGTAAGACTGAATGAAATGGATCCAAGGTTTCATTCTTCTTAAATTGTCTTTGAGTGGCAGGAAATCTCTGTACCCCATAGGGACTCTAAACCAGACCAGAAGGGAAAAACCCAACTTTTAGAAGCCCTAACATTTCCACCTCTTTATCTTTACTACGTCCTTTGATATTATGGGTGTCCTTTCACACCTAGAAGCCAACGGGGAGGCCAGGACTGACAAAGCAGACTTTGCTTACATTTATCTATAGAATATTATGTAAGTGACACTAAACACCACCCCCAGTATTCCAAACCAGAGGGTCAAGGTAAAGTATCAGGGAAATGGATCAGTCAACAGTTTTAACACCTGATTTATAAAGTTCACATGAAATTGATAAAAAAATCACCTGCCATATCGGCTGTGGGTTCTAATTTTATCTCAACGAATCGTGTTTACTGGGACAGTACCCAGAACAACCATGGCGCTCATCAGTGATATGGGGGGCGAGACGGTAAGTTATATAACTGGGTAACGTTGGGTTTCAGTGCAGGAGGTTTGGCTAAACATAGAATTGTTATGAGGATTTTTTATACAATATAATAAAAAAACAATGTATCCACCAACGGATTGGACCAGTTCAGAATACCTATTGCAGATATATTCACTCAGGGTTGTTGTAGCAAGGCTGTTGGTGTCCTGGGTGGGAGACCCTATGGACCGGAAAACCATTTCATTCGTTATGTTATATTGTGTAATAATGTGGTTTTATATTACTATTTACATGAGGGATTCCTATCAATGTTGTCATAATCCAGCATGGGCTGTTAGGGTCCCTGATTGGGTTTATCCAATGTGGTTACACCGTGATTTAGTTTTATTGGACGTCTCCTTTCATCACCTCATAGCAATCAAACAAAGAATAACCAATGAAGTCTTTAAATTCAGAAGGGGAAGGAAATTCCTTTCTCTATAAACCAAGACGGATTTAACAGGGTAGCACGTAGGTGGTAACATTTCTCAATATTCTCTATTTACAAGCCCACCTCACTGGTACAGTGTGTGCTCTTACCAACTAGTAAGTATGTGCACACGCCCTACCTGGTACAGCGTGTGCCTCTTACCAACTAGTAACGTATGTGCACACGCCCTCACCTGGTACAGCGTGCGCCTCTTACCAACTAGTAACGTTATGTGCACAAGCCCTCACCTGGTACAGTGTGCGCCTCTTACCAACAGTAACGTATGTGCACACGACCTCACCTGGTACAGTGTGCGCCTCTTACCAATAGTAACGTATGTGCACACGCCCTCACCTGGTACAGCGTGTCGCCTCTTACCAAATAGTAACGTATGTGCACACGCCCTCACCTGGTACAGCGTGGCCTCTTACCAACTAGTAATGTATGGCACACGCCCCCTCACCTGGTACAGCGTGCGCTCTTACCAACTAGTAACATATGTGCACACGCCCCCTCACTGGTACAGCGTGCGCCTCTTACCAACTAGTAACGTATGTGCACACGCCCTACCTGGTACAGCGTGCGCCTCTTTACCAAATGTAACGTATGATACACGCCCTCACCTGGTACAGCGTGCGCCTCTTACCAACAGTAGAACGTATGTGCACATGCCCTCACCTGGTACAGCGTGCGCCTCTTACCAACTAGTAACTTATGTGCACATGCCCTCACCTGGTACAGAGTGTCCCTCTTACCAACTAGTAACGTATGTGCAACGCCCCTCACCTGGTACAGGTGCGCCTCTTACCAACTAGTAACGTATGTGCACACGCCCTCAACCTGGTACAGCGTGCGCCTCTTACCAACTAGTAACGTATGTGCACACGCCCTCACTGGTACAGCGTGCCCTCTTACAACTAGTAACGTATGTGCACACGCCCTCACCTGGTACAGCGTGCGCCTCTTACCAACTGTAACGTATGTGCACGCCCTCACCGGTACAGCGTGCCCTCTTACCAACTAGTAACGTATGTGCACACGCCCTCACCTGGTACAGCATGCGCCTCTTACCAACTAGTAACGTATGTGCACACGCCCTCACCTGGTACAGCGTGCGCCTCTTACCAACTAGTAACGTATGTGCACACGCCCTCACCTGGTACAGTGTGCGCCTCTTACCAATTAGTAAAGCGTTCCCACTATAAAGAACAGGAGCAGTGACAGTGTCAGAAGGAAGAAACCAGCTGTAGTTTGACAGACCAAGTTTCTTTTTTTGGGGGGGGGGGGTGTAGGTGGCTAGAAACGGCCCTGCTTATAAGTGTCGCAGACACACCAGAAGGCAGCGAGTAAGGGGGGAATAGGAGCACTCACTAAACATTAATAATTTAAAGGGCATGTCCACCCCCAAAACTAAAATCCCCCCCCACTATGGCCCCATTGTGTAGTTCAAAATTTTCCTTACCTTACCTCTCTGCTCCTTATGGTTCTCCTGCTGTGTCTGTTCAAAGTCAAGGAAACTGAAGAGCAAAAGCTGTCAGTGATTCATCCAGTCCTTTTATGTATCTGCCTCAACCTCAACAAGGTCTAAGCCATGCCCAGGGGGATCAGGCCACATATAAGACTGAGTATTGCTATTGATTGATTGCTCCTATAAACATGTTTCCATAAGATGCCCCAATTTATCATATGACCATAAATTTACCAGGAACAAGATATTTTTTTTTATCATTAAAGGAATATTTATTTATTGCGCTAGGTACAGAATATATTGATATTTCACAACACCAGATTAATCTGAGGTCTTAGAACTGGTACAGGAATTGTCATTGTTCGGAAACACACTAACTTAATATTTAAACCAGTAATCTTCCATTGGTTATATTAAATAGAAGATGTGAGACACATACATAAAGGAGGGAATTCTGAATGTTTCCTTGGGTGGCCCTAACACTCTTAAAAGGAGGTAGGACTGCAGGGAAGCCTGACTAAAACCTCAGCTATCAGCTGTTTTTAAACAGATGATCGCACGTATGAAGGAAACATACACTTGATCAGCTGTTTAAAAGACCGGAGCTGTGTCTTACCGCCCGTTCTTCAATAACTGTCAGCTGTTCAAAAACAGCTGATCGTGGACCGGAGCGGAGCGGCCTGGCCTCCGATCTCACGGGGGGTCAGTTATGGCAGTTATGCCCCTGGTAGGAACAACGTGCCATATTTATAAATAATAATTTATAAACCGATCGGTAATTTACGATTGGTTTAATGATCATTAATTTACGATTGCTATCACAAATTTACAATAACGATCGGAAATTATCGATATCGATCATAAATATACGATAACGAAATCGTAGATTTATGATCCCCATAGAATACCATTGCGGTAGTTTACTACCCCATGGTATACTACGATCGAACGTTCGGTAATTACCAAGCGTTCGGTCGTAAATGTATGATAGTTCGGTAATTAACAAACGTTCAATCTTACATTAACTAACACGCGGTATCGCTAAAAAGCAATACGCCTGGTTTATAAATATGGCCCAATGTCTCCCTAAAGCCACAAAGAATGAAATGGGGGTGTTTATTTCTTATAGTGGTCCTTTATTAACCCATGTGACTCAATTTCACTAAAGCCTCGTACACACGTCTGATTTTACACCCGACGCATGACCTCCGAGCGCAAGTATAAGTGCATCAAACGGACGCTTCGGACAATAATTGCACCTGGATTGTCACCTGCATGGTGACACCAGACTACACCAATGTAGTAAATGACTATCACAGCTGATACTATTGGGATATTGACATGTACAGGGGTCAGTCATTGTCAATCACAATAATTCCTGCATTCCAATGCAATGTTGAGTTTGCTAATGCAAACATTATTTTAAAGGGAAGGTCCCCAAAATGCAAACTAAGCCAACTGCACCCCAAAACCTAGACCTCACTGGGTTAAAAATTCCCCAGATGCTCCTAAACGTTCTTACGTACTAAACTTACTTTGCTTGTCTGAGGAAGGTACCACATGTACCGAAACGTGTTTTGGCTTTTCCCATTTTCCTAAACGTACTTACCCGCACCGGATCCATCGCTACTGTATGTGGCTTTTCTGTGCACTTGCAGCAGCAGAAGAGACTCCACTAGTAATGGTCGCCTGTGATTGGCCTTGACACCCACAACTAGTAAGTGAACAAGTCGGTGATAGATCGGGTGCTGGTAAGTGGTTTTAAGGGGTTATTAGCTAAATTTTAAAGGGCATGTCCACCCCCAAAACTATAATCCCCCCCACTACTGGCCCCACCATGTAGTGTAGTTTAATCCTTACCTCACATCCCAGCTCCATATGGTTCTCCTGTAGTCCCCCCCCAAAGTCCCAAAAACGGCCCACCAGGAGGATAGCAGAGTCAATATAGGACACTGCCTGCTACCTGGCCTCCGGGAGAAGTTTGGCATGCGTACTGCAGCCCTTCTCCCCCTCCCTCCCCCTCCCTCTAAGGATTCCCTCCCCCTAGCGTAAATCCCTTTAGCTATATGCTTGCCCCTGTCCCCCCAGCCCCAACCTCTATATTTATATGCTTAGAAAGCTCCCCAAACATTACTTACCTTCCCTCTTTCCCCCGCCAAAATGAACACCCGGCAGCCGTGTCCGTGATTGGCTGCCGCTCAGCCAATCACAGACGCGACTGCCGGTCCCGCCCCTCTGCTTGCATTTTCTCGCAAGCAGAGGGCCGGCAGTGCGGCGGAGGAAAGAGGGGAGGTAAGTAAAGTTTGGGGAGCTTTCTAAACATATAAATATAGCAGTTGGGGCTGGGGGGACAGGGGCAATCATATAGTAAAATTTTGTTTTTAGGGTGGACATACCCTTTAAAGGGCATTTCCACCCCTTCTATAAAATTTTCATATACTGTAGTCCACCCCCCCCAAACCCCATTTACACTATATTTAGATTTAGAAGAGATGCTCCCGGAGTTAAATATTCACCTTACGAATCCCCAATCCACCAGCACTTGGTCCCTCTTCCTCCACTGCTGCAGTGTCCCCTTTACATGTGCAAGCAGCAGGAGTGGAGGCTCGTCTGGTGACTGACGGCCGTTACCAGGAAGTGGCAGGGAGCCGCACCCGTGGATTGGGGATTTGTAAGGTGAATAGCTAACGCTGGAAGCATCTCTTCTAAATGGAAGTTTAATATTAGGGTTTGGGGGTCGGACTACAGTATGTATAAAAAAAATTATAGGAGGGGTGGAGATGCCCTTTAAGTTTTAGTTTGGGACCTTTAACACTGATCATTAGAAAACTCTTTTGAAATGACCTTAGTGTAGCTGGAAAATGTAAAAGTGCCCTAATCTAGACTCGTTCAACCCCTGGAGCACTCGCTTCATTAACGACTCAAAATAACCAAAAAACTTCCTTCTGAATCTCGTCGAACTCTGAACTCATTCTGAGAAAAGTAGAATTTCCATGTGAGAAACAGACAAGAGAGTAAAGATCTAGTACCACTTGGGGCCATATTTATATGGTATTACTTTTTAGCCTTTAACGAGCATTATCTCTGCAAATCTACGCAAGCATTCGTAAATCAACGATTGTGATTGTAAATCTATGACCATGATCATAGATCTATGACCACCCATTGCGTTATTTTAATCCTGCTTGGAATTTTACGGAGGAAGATTATAAATGGATGATGGCAGCCGTAGATTTACGTCCATGGTCGTACATTAACGATAACCTGCGATACCGTGGGTTTTTACATATGTCCTTTTATGACTTACATCTCCTTTCGCCCAACAGCACAAACTGGCTCTAACCACAACAACAATACACAAAGGAGTGGGAGGCCCAGAGGGTTCAGTTCAAGAAACAGATCCCTCAACACATCCTCAATAGTCCCCAAAACATACAATTATCAATGTCAACAGTGGTGACGCCAGATTAGAACTTTAGATTCCAGGCAATCTTGTGAGTTAGTCACAACAGTTGGATATACAGTGAACTAGAAAGTAAATGGACTGGTTTTCTAAACATACTTTCTCTGCATTCCGGATGACAAATAGAAGAAAATTTTTGCTCACCCCATCCCATTAAAGGCAATTTAAAGCTAACCCCCCAATAGAATAACAGTGTGATATACACACAAGATAGAACATTAGTGCATATAAAATTCAATTCAAATTGCAAACATTTATCCATGGGCGCTAGGCTCATTTTCGGAGTTAAAGTCACGATAACCGATTCAATATCTCTTCGCACGACTTCTCCTTCTTTGCGCTGGCTGCACCGGTTTCACAAAAGACATCTTCGCAACTGGCGCTCCTGATTTAATATTGCGTTTGCGCTTCATTTAGTGTGAGATTTTAACGTCAGCTAATAGCTGGTGTTAAACTCTCGCAGTGTGTTAATCTCTGTATATACGGGGAGATTTTAATTCCCGATATCAAATTTGGTTGGGGAGATTTAACTGGAGCGATTACGCTCCAGTTCAATTATATTATAATCTGTCCTTCTCTTTGGATAAATAAAATACATTTCCACCCCCACCTGGTATTATAAAGCCAGGAGGCTTCTCTGCAGCTCCGGGAATAGAAGTCCGTGACATAAGCGATATAACCTACACAGATTTGCAGAGCTGGAAGCAGCAGAGGAGAATCCAGAGATTAGGGGATGACATGCTCTTAAATTAATTGCCCGGTTTATTTCAATCCTATGTACCATGGCTAGATTGCTTTCTCTAGGCAGATCCTAGCACTATTGTTTAAGTGGTGATAAATTAACACAATTTATAACAAGGCTTTTTGCACTTACCAGTTGATTGGATTTTTGCCACATATCACAAATACACCTCTCCCAGTGTTAAACCTTCCCAAACCCATAAGGGTAATTATAAAAATGAGAAAATTTGGGCAGTAAATTTCTACAAATCTGTTTCCTTAATGACATCATTTTCAAAAGTTGTCCAGGTTTTTTTTTTAATGATTTTTCACATTTTTTTTTTTCCAAGGGAGAAAACACGTCTTAGACCATTTGGCAAAAGAATCGCCCTTTGGTGTTCAACTCAATGCTAAATTTTTGCCAATGGTAACGATGGATTTCACCATGGTGAAAATTAATGCTATGGTTTTTTTTTGTTGTTTCAGCGGGGAAAAAATTGTGGTGAAAACTGGCACTAAAAAAAATTTAGAAAATAGTGGCACTTGGGCACTGGGCATATTATTGAGGTTTTATGAAACCTTGCCTTTTTCCAATACTATAATCATCTGTAAGGGATCTTTCCGATACCGTGGATTATTTTAATCACTAAGGCCATGGTTTTAAATTTATAACCACAAAAAACAAACCAGAGCACCACAATATTGCATGATATTGGTATTTTACATCCTCATTAAAGGTGCGGTATCGTAAAATAGCAATACTAGCAAGGTAGACCAAATAAACTCACTCACAATTGTATAGAGCCACCTAGTGATAAAGAATCCTACTGAAACGTACATTAAATCCAATCAGATGTTAGAACCAAACGTTTATTTAAATATTCTAAATGTCGTTTATAAATTATTTTAATAGAATTAAAAAGACTTTGGAAAAAAAACAAAAAAACGCTGGCAGCCATTTGGCACTTGGAAAAACGTTGAAACGTTTTAAACACAGGTTAGAAAAGAAATTTGGTTTATTCCACAAATAAAAAACAATGTCAGAATGTGCTACATCCCGCTACATAGACACAAGCAGCTCACAGGAAGGCAGCCAGTCCTACTAAACAGAAAACCCTGAGATGCTTTTATATTTGTCTAATAAAATGCATTGTAAAGTGCGTTGAATTTTACACAATATGATAAAAAAAAAGTCCAGTTTTGTAAACACATGAAATCACATTTACATTAAAGGGAAAGTTTATCTAAAATATCACAAACGCTTTAGGTTTACTGCAATCCATGCTATGTGCTACTCTCCCCTTTATAAAGCTTCATTAAATACCACACAATGGCAGTATTTATAAGCCCACGGTATTGGCAATCGAATTCGGCGCACCTGTGTTTTACGATCCAGCCATAAAACCACGGTCGTCTCATGGTCGTGAGATACGGTTGTTGGCATTTTATCAGCGTGGCTTTTTATTAGGACTGCGTTGTATTTTACATCGATAACTGTCGTTACTTTACAAACGTGTTGTAAATAACTTATAACAGACGTTATTTTACATCTTCATCGTTAAATAATTATAACGATCGTTATCTTACATTTGCATCATAAAATAACGTAAATAGCTTGTTCTATAAATACGTTCCAAAGAGCTAAAACTGTCCCAGTTCTTGCAATTACAGAAGGGCCCTGCAGTTGTACATATTCCCATGCACAAGAGCTACGACTGGCAAAAAGTAGTAGTGCAAAAAATGGATTCCAGATTAAAAATAATAAATAAGCAAAACTCCTGGACTGAGCCCCACGCAAAGGACCTTTCTGCATTCACAGCCTATGAGACCCTTTTTCATGCTCAGGAGAAACCTTCAAGGTTAATAAATTGACCCTCAAGAGGGCTTATGAGTTCTTGGTTGAGATCCTATAATGGACAGGTGGGCTTTTAATGGGGAAAGTCATTATCAGCCAATGATTGATAGAAAAGGTGCAAATTAGCAATACGAGATAAAACCAATAAAATTAAATAGCAATTAAAGGAGATACTTTCAGGCAACTTCTAGATAAGGGGGAAAAGCTGTCTATGTTTGGCCCCTAACCATACTAGAAATGTCCCAAGTCACAAGATGGAAGTTAAGGAGAAGAAGGGAACTGAGATAAATTGTAAGACTGAATGAAATGGATCCAAGGTTTCATTCTTACTAAATTGTTCTTTGAGTGGCAGGAAATCTCTGTACCCCATAGAGACTCTAAACCAGACCAGAAGGGAAACCCCAACTTTTAGAAGCCCTAACATTTCCACCCTTCTTATCTTACTATCGTCCTTTGATATTATGGGTGTCCTTTCACACCTAGAAGCCAACGGGGAGGCCAGGACTTGACAAAGCAGACTTTGCTGTACATTTATCTATAGAATATTATGTAAGTGACACCTAACACCACCCCCAGTATTCCAAACCAGAGGGTCAAGGTAAAGTATCAGGGAAATGGATCAGTCAACAGTTTTACACCTGATTTATAAAGTTCACATGAAATTGATAAAAAAAATCACCTGCCATATCGGCTGTGGGTTCTAATTTTATCTCAACGAATCGTTTTCTACTGGACAGTACCCAGAACAACCATGGCGCTCATCAGTGATATGGGGGGCGAAGTTGTATTATAACTGGGTAACGTTGGGTTTCAGTGCAGGAGGTTTGGCTAAACATAGAATTGTTTATGAGTATTTTTATACAATATAATAAAAAAACAATGTATCCACCCAACGGATTGGACCAGTTCAGAATACCATATGCAGATATATTCACTCAGGGTTTTTTGTAGCAAGGCCTGTTGGTGTCCTGGGTGGGAGACCCTATGGACAGGAAACCTATTCATTCATGTTATTTTATATTGTGTAATAATGTGTTTTTATATATTACTATTTACATGAGGGATTTCCTATCAATGTTGTCATAATCCAGCATGTGCTGTAGGGTCCCTGATTGGTTTTATCCAATTGTTACACCGTGATTTCGTTTTATTGGACGTCCTCCTTTCATCACCTCGTAGCAATCAAACAAACGAATAACCAATGAAGTCTTTACAATTCAGAAGGGGAAGGAAATTCCTTTTCTCTATAAAAACAAGACGGATTTAACAGGTAGACTGTAGGTAACATTCTCAAATACCTCATGAGGTAATAACGATATCATAGTGATGTAATATTACACAGTATACTGAGAAACAGGGAATATGCAGGGTGATGGTGGTTCCCTGCTGTCCTTTTAGGAAAACAAATATGGAGATATAAATTATACATTTCTTCCCAAGATGGCTTCATCATCTGTATGTCTGCAACAAAGGGGGAAAATATGAATTAGCAATTTACCTAATTAATTAAAATGATGTTTCCCAATGCGGACAGGTCCTATAGTCCCTTCTGACCCCTCCCTATTCCCAAACTCCGGGAAAATTTGTTAAACTTGAAAAAAATTTCAATTAGGGTGGTCTTCCCATGGGGACCACCACTATTACATACTATTAAATGGAGTGTGTAATAGTGAATAAACACTTGCAGAAGTTTTTCTGTGCTAATATTTTAAAATGTGGACCATCTCTCTAGTTGTGTGGATGTATACTATCACATTTCTATATATATATATATATATTGCTTGTTGCATTGGGGGTTTGACCAAGCCTCTGGGAAATGTGAACTCCACCCACAGTGGGTCATGTGTTCAAGTACTGAAAGCTGGAGAGTTAGTTGCAAGAAAGCAAGTGAAGGAGCAGCCGGGAGTTTCAACGTTTGAGAATTACTTCTCCTAAGAAGGTATAAAGTTACTTAAGTAAAAAAGGTTAAAAGTTAGGACCCAGCAGAATAAAGCAAACCGTGAATTTGGCCGTGAACTAATTGCTTTAATTTATCCAGAGAGAAGGGCAGGCTTTTTAAGTCGCAATACAATGGTTAAGTAAAATATAAGAAAATGAATTGGATGTGCACTAGGCTTCTATTTTTCGTATGGACCATTTCTATTGCCATGCAAATCAGGATGCAATCAATAACAAAGATTGGCACGGACAAACTTACCATTGGTTTACAGTACATTATTTCATCACAGCCAATCAGATGCTCAGTTTTTATGTTTCTGAACTGCGGATAGCTGATAGGTTGCTTTAAATCACATGTCTTTTTGCGATAGAGAATAATATTCTGTACTGCTGCGTTATTAAATGGCTGTGTCCAAAATGTAATCAGTAAGGACCCGGGGGTTCGGTAATCTTTATAAATGTGCCACTTATTGTATTGTACAGCTCCCAGCATTTCTCCAAACCGTATTTATAAACAAGTTATATATAATAATAAATGGGCTTTTGCACATGACAGAGAGTGCAGTCAGTGGAAGTTATGGAATGATAGAATAATTCTATAGGATCCCTACCTGCATTTGTAGGTATATCCACGGTAAAAACTCTGTAACGTTCCCATACACTCCCGGCTTGTTTTTATTGGCACATCCAGTCCCCCAACTTGTGTCACCAACAAGCCACCAGAGAGAGTTGGTTTTGGTGACCATTGGACCCCCGCTGTCCCCCTGTGGATACATAACCAGCAATAGAATGATCAATACCTCTCCATGTAATACATAAACCCATACATTATGGGAAATCTCTGGGATGTTGTTGGGATGTATGGAATAGATTTGGTTCTGAATACCTGGGGATAGATTTATCAAGCTCAAGACTAAGGAGCTCCGCGCTAGGTGGTGACATTGGATTTTGGTGCATTTGCGCTCGTGTTTGCGCCTGTTATTATTAAATTACGTTAAAATTGCGTCACGGTAATTGTGCGATTTCCTCGGTTTCCATTTTGGAAGCGCATGCCATCACCATTTTTTCAGCAACCGCAAGCGTTTCCACAATAGAAATAGGGCAATCGCATTGTTGTCGAGATTTTAATATCATTTAAAAATCCCACGCGCAATAGCACCAACATCGCGATAGAGTGGCCTAGCCCTTACAGTCACCAGATATAGGTTCCTGGTGTATGTTTGAATGTATAAACTTTATTTATATGAATGCCTTTTATTGTAAGAGTCCCAGAGTCCTGGGTTCAAAGGATTTTGTTAGTTTGCTTGTGCTTGCCTGGGTTCAGCTGAGCATCCCTGTATCCACCAGAAGGCCCTATGTGCACATTACCGACAGAGTTTTCCCGAGTTCCGTAAAATCCAAAAACGGAACAAACTTCAGAGTTTCAGACATCTCTAATTAGGTGTATTAAAGGGTAACTGTGGTCTCAATAAAAGTTCTCTCTATTTAAGAGGAACAGTCACATGTGTAAGAAGCCCCACCCCCAAAAAATGTATCTTTTCTGAAGCTAATTACAGACCTGCAACCATTCCCTGTCCTTTCCTCCACCTATGGACACCTTATGGAAAGAAAAGGTTTTATTTTCAGGCTCGAGGCTAGATTTAAAAATGATTTAGAGGTTTTAAGGGCGGGGCTTATGATACAGATGATGGTGCTTTGTCCCAGCAGTGGGCATGCTCCAACCTTAAACTTCAAGGCAGACCCCAAGTGCTGGTGATGTCACAGATCACAGTACTAGCAGGAAAAACACACTTTATACTGCTGTAACTTTGGATAGACTGCAGCTAGAAGCATGATCCTGGCGTCATTTTAAAGGTATCAGTGTGCTTTTTAATAAAGACCACTTGGATGGAGACCACCACTTCCCTTTAAGTTTTAAGTTAGGACCCAAATCATCATATTCAAGCTCCCTTGTTCCATAACACCATCTAGGTTGGTAGATTTATTGAGGTCCTTTAACGGAACTCCAATTGACTGGACATCCATTGACCAAGATCCTCTACATTTTCTTGGTCGCTCCATTTTAGTTGTCACACAAGGAAGTTTCCATAACATAAATTTAATAGACATATTTATTTACCTGACAGCTGTCTATTCCACCTTGAAGGTAACCTGCACAGATCATAGTGGAAGAAATTGCCCCATTGTAGACAGTGGGATTATTGCACGTACCGGGGTCAATCAGAGGAACCATAGCTGCATTTAAATTGGAAGCTGATGTACCTATCCAAGAAGAGAAAAAGAGCAAGCTTTAGCCAAGTTGCTGTGTATTCTTAATAAAAAAATAATTTCAAGTGCTAATAATAATCGTCCAGAATGGATTCATTTCTAACTTACTTATCACGTGCATCTGAAATCAGCAGAGGCGTGGAGAAAATATTTCCTAAAGGACAATTACAGCCTTTCCATCCCCTACCACAATGATATTACCCAGTGTGAGGATCTTATATGCAAGGTCCTCAGACCTGGGATTACCTTAGATACCCAGCACTGCCCCTTAGTTAGCTTTTCTATCTAGCTTAGTCCCGCTGGCCGGCTTCAGCCTGGGCTTGGCCAATCAGAATATTCTCTCTGCTAGAAACATGTGTTCCCATTAGCCAGGTTTCGGACACAAGCCGGGTGATGGAACTGAGCAGACCAGTGGAAGATCTAACATTAAGAACCTGGCAAAATGCTGGCAGCAGTTTTCATTCTAAAGATCAATAGTCTGTTGGTCTAGAAGATAGGTACATAAATATTATAATACCAGGCCTAAGGTCGATAAGTCAACAAATAGTTGTTTGACTCTACCATAGATTAACTATTTTGGGTTACCCAAACCTTGATGGAAACAGACAGGTGCCCCAAAATGTTGGTAGTCTTAAATATAGTCAATATTAAATTCAAATTTAAAGAATTTTGGGGCATACAAAGAAACTTGTAGGGGTAATTGCTAGGGTCTAGTATTGAAAGGACAGGTGATGTGATGGTAATTAGCTTTGTTAAATGTGCCACAAGCTGAAAATTAGGTTTCTTCTCTGTGTTGCGGTTTTGAAAGATTACGGACACACACTAAAGCGTTTTCCCTATATCAAGTATAAATAAAGTTTTGGGAGATCATTTAGGACTGCACAGATTCCATTGAATTCATTGGGTAGAATTGTTTAGAGAAGACTCACCTCCTTCATATAGGGCCCCCCATCCAGTTGTCCAACATGACTGTCCTGCTGGCCACATCATCCCAGCATTAGGCAAGCACACAGGTTGTACTGCAGCTGTAATAGTCCATTCATTTTTTACATCAATATATATGTATATGTAAGAACCAGGAAACAACATAGGGAAACAACATAGTGCAGAGCAGAGGAGGATAATGAAGTGAACCTGATCTTAGCTCAGCTCTGTGTAATGTATTTCTCAATATCACAACTTTAATAGTTACACTTATAGAAATAACATAGTACAGAGCTGCAGGGGAAGGATAATGAAGTGAACCTGATCTTAGCTCAGCTCTGTGTAATGCATTTCTCAATATCACAACTTTAATAGTTACACTTATAGAAATAACATAGTACAGAGCTGCAGGGGGAGCATAATGAAGTGAACCTGGTCTTAGCACAGCGCTGTGTAATGTATTTCTCAATATCACAACTTTAATAGTTACACTTATAAAAATAACATAGTACAGAGCTGCAGGGGGAGCATAATGAAGTGAGCCTGATCTTAGCACAGCCCTATGTAATGTATTTCTCAATATAAAACTTTAATAGTTACACTTATAGAAATAAAAGTACAGAGCTGCAGGGGGAGGATAATGAAGTGAACCTGATCTTAGCACAGCCCTGTGTAATGTATTTCTCAATATCACAACTTTAATAGTTACACTTATAGAAATAACATAGTACAGAGCTGCAGTGGGAGCATAATGAAGTGAACCTGATCTTAGCAGAGCCCTGTGTAATGTATTTCTCAATACCATAACTTTAATAGTTACACTTATAGAAATAACATAGTACAGAGCTAAAGGGAGAGGATAATGAAGTGAACCTGGTTTTAGCACAGCCCTGTGTAATGTATTTTTCAATATCACTACTTTAATAGTTACACTTATAGAAATAACATAGTACAGAGCTGCAGGAGGAGGATAATGAAGTGAACCTGATCTTAGCACAGCTCTGTGTTTCTCTATAGCGTTGCTATCTGAAAGTAAATGAAACCTTGAGAGCATATTAATCTGGCTCCATCAATTTGTTAATATCCCAATAAAGCAACTTAAGCCACCCATTCACAAGATTCATATTTAGAGCAATTCGGTAAATTCGATCAAAACGCTCAAAATATCGTCCTGTGTATGCCGTGTTTCCAATCTACTGCTTGAAATAAAAAATGTTGCCATTTAGTTTTATTGAAGAACGGGAGGTAAAAGAGCTGTAGCCTTAGTACTTACAGTTAAATGTCACAGGGGATGTAAGTCTCATCAGGGCAATGTCGTTGTTCTTTGTAGTTGTGTCGTATTTTTTATGGGAGATGACGTTTCTCACCGAGTACCGAATTCCACCGTTGTATTTGTACAATGACCCAACATAAACTGTCCACAGGGAAGGAGATGAACTTCTAGAATTCAAATAGAATACGTAATATTGCACCTATGTCAGCATCATGATATTACTCACAGGGTTTTACAGATGTAACACAAGCCAATGGTCCAACACATAATAGATCGGGAATCCCATGGAGACGTTTGGTCAGGCCACGGTGACAGATCTGCCTGGCGGATCATTAACGAGGCATGATTGTCGGACATACATACATATTGTGTGTCGCAGGTCGGCCCCCAGTGATCACACGTGTGTATGAACCGTAAGACTGGGTACACACCTGAAGATTCTTTGACGAAGGACTGTCAGTCACGGCAAAATTAGCTGCAACCATCATATCACCGCAATCTAGCATGTGGTCCATAGAGAACCGTACGATCGGCCATGGTTTTCAAACACCCATTGCCCTTTCGCCAGAATGAATGGTCAGCAGTTCGTCCTTCCCAGCCCAGGAAACCACGCAATATTTCATCCCGAACAATTGATAAACTGAAATGTTGTTCGGTCGGGACGAATTATTGGATGGTGTGTACCCAAGCTTAACACAATAGAAATAAAAACAATGCCATTAACCTTGCATAGAAAATATGTGACAAACTAACAGAAGACAAATAAAGAGACACCACACTGCATGAGAAATAACATTCAGTATATGGGCCTCATATAACATGAAGTGCACCAGTTTGTCTGTGATGCTACTAACCCTCAGCCAATCAGATATTAGCTTATTACCGGTCTACTGTAGTTAGATAACATCTGATTGGTTGAGGCAGATGAATAACACCTGTTATTACATAAACCACATAGAATATCAGTAATTCTTTGCTGTTCCCTTCCCTTGATGCCCTAGGATTAAACTTATTTCACTTCATGGTTAGTCCTGGGCTAGAAACCAATCATTCTATGGTTTAATCATGGGATAGAAGTTATTTTTTTTCTGCAGACAATACAATACAAAACAATACATGTTAATCCATTTTAAACCAAGGGCAACTTGAGTGATGTCTCTGCACAAGACTTGTAGCCCCTGTGTTGGCCATACATAGGACAATATTATCTTGCAATAATAACGATCTTACCAAATGTCAGGAAACCCCATTAACTAAAACGGGACAGATTATCAGCTGGTAATATTGCTACCTGTACGGTCAACATAAGCTAATTGTGGTTCTTCGATGCAGTTTTACACTTTTATGTGATGGTTGAAGGTAAAATGCAGCCCCAACCTAACTGATTAACAGAATGAGAAGAATCCTGAACTCACCCTTCCACACAGTGGGCTGCGGTTAGTATGTAGTTAGGGGTAATCACGGAGCCTCCACAGATGTGCTTTAAATTGAACTGTAGACTGACTTGCCATGGCCACTCCCCCAGCAAAGCGGCAGAACCTCCCACTATCCTGCTGGACGCCGCCTTGGTAGATGAACCACACTCTGCATTAAAGAGAAAGCGACTGTTAGAGGATGGACATCGGAGAGGGTAGAAGGTCCTTCGGGGTCATTTTCTTCATCAACCAACATGGGAACCCCAAGAATTAATATTTAGAACTAGATTCGTCTTAAATCCGGTTTTGGGGCTGATCTACCAGATCTGACTGTTTAAATTCCGAGTCCAACTTTCAGGGAGATTCAATAAAAGTTCTTATTGTTAAAATAATGCTAATTTTGCCCTAACCAATCAGATGTTAGCTTTCAAATGTTAAATAAGATCTGATTGGTTAGCACTATTTTTAAGGCTAAGAACTTTTATTGAATCTCCCTGTTTGTTCTGTGAATCCAATGATGTGATGGATCCAACGGGGCTTATACAACTCTAATATTAAGTCACTTATACCAACCAATACCTTATCTATCAGTGTACCATTTGTCCTAGGCCAATTATAGTCAAGGTCATTCACCAACACAATAATAGAACTGCCAGCATCTGGCTGTGTGTGCGTCCAAAACAACCAATCCCATGCTTGATGAAACTAATGGAGGAAGGACAAATTCTTCCCCTGCCTATTTTTCTATTATTATCCTTGGGCCATGTGAACCAATCAAAACAAAGAATATTTAATGTATATCTTACCGTTACAACGTAGCGTGATCACACCAGAGGAACACGTGGAACTGAAAAACAAACCAGAAAGTTGATCATTAATCACTGGTCTGACTAATCTACTTGCTCACTGTCAGGGAGATTCAATAAAAGTTCTTATCCTTTGCCCCAACCAATCAGAACTTATATAACATTTGAAAGCTAACATCTGATTGGTTGGGGCAAAATTAGCGCCATTTTAAACGATAAGAACTTTTATTGAATAACCCTGTTTGATTGTAAGCTCTTCGGGGCAGAGATCTCATTCATAATGTGTCAAGGCATGCTGCACAATTTATACATAATTTATTTATATGTGATCTTAACCGATGTATGAAATCGTATTTAATTTTTATCTATTTGTATAATGGCATGCACTTGTCCCCTTGTTTGCATACTCTGTATTTTATAATGTACAGCTCTGCGTACTCAAGTGGCGCTTTATAAATAAAATTAAACATACATACATTGTGTGAGTAAAGCTTCTAGAAACTAAACTTTCAGCATTTACATTTTCACTAGGTGGCAGCATAACTACAATTATAATCTTTTTTACAGACCAACAGGAAATTTTTATTAAAGAAATTTCCACTAGGTGGCAGAATAACTACATTTATAATCTTTGCAGTGTGTGTACCTGGGTCTGGTTGAGGGGGTATGTCTTTTTTGTGTTTATAACCATAAAACTATCTTTTATTGAGGATAAATTTAAATTAGTTTTTTTGACTTTAGTTACCCTTTAAATATGGCTTCCATGGGAATGGAGAGGTAGGTCAGTAGGTGGCTGTACCTGGGTCTGTGTGGGGGGTTGGGTGTATCACCATTTGTATTTATGACCATGAAAAAAACTGTTTTGAAATATCCACATTTGAGGATTGTTACCATTATAGTCTATGGGAAAAAATGTCCGGAAATTCGCAGATAACGCCATAACGCTTCCGCGGATTCCTTAGCTAGAAGATAGCACACTTCTCCTATATGCCCCGCACGTCTGTACCGAATTTCATGTCTCTAGCTCAAAAACTGTTGGAGGAGATACTGTCCAAATAAGCGGAAAAATAAAACGGAAGAAGAAGAAGAAATAGAACGAACAGTAATTTGGCTTTTTTCAAGCCAAATTAACAAGGCAGAATGTAGTCTTAAATAATATCTTATGAGCTAAGATTTTGTGCTAGCTCTTCATATAAAGGGCATTGGCTGCTTTAGAATATACTCCAATCTTGGCTGTCTCAGTAAAGGAATAGAAATTTCTACTGCAACAGCCTGGAACTGTTTGAAGTGAGAGCTTCCAGCTGTGTTCAATCAATAAGTGTTACATCAGGGTATTTTGTTGCTTTGTCTCTGAAGTAGTTAACACTTCGCCAGCGAATACTTTTTCATGCGCAGAAAAGAATTGTCAAAGATGCTGTTTAGTGGGAATAATTTTAATGAATTGCGACTCTCTTACAAAAAAATGAGTTTTTTTTATTGATATGTTAAAAACAAAAGTTTTGTATACATTCTTGCAATGTATAAAATCCAGACAAGGGTAAACACAAAAAAACCCATGATTCGGCTTTTTAAAAAAAATTTACTCTGTCAAACACCTGTCAAGATTTCAAAATCACGTTTACTGATAAATCAGCAAATTCCATTTCAGTACAAGGTCACATCAGGGATTTGGCCAAACGGGCCCTATGCAAAGTAACATGTGGGCCCAGCATTCTTCACTAGTAGATTCCAATATTAACTTTTGCCATGTTATCCCATGTTTATATCAATGAGAAGAAGATATTTCCCCCCAAATGCTGTAGTAGGTACAGTATTATACAAAAACCTGAAAGGGGCAATAAGGTAGGGGCAACACAAGCTGTTTGAGAATGGGATGTAAGATCTGTTTCTAGTAATTTACATTATTGCTAATGGACTGTCTGAGGAACTGTTTAAATACCTATGTGAAAAAAAGTTCAAAATCATAAAACTTTAGCCATGCCCATCCACAAAGCCACACCCATTCTAATATGGCGGCGGCGCACAAAAAGGCGGCAATAAAGTTTGGCTCAGGCAGCAAAAACCCTAGAAGTGCCCATGAGTATATAGTTGGCAGTCAGTAGATTCCAATAACTGCTACCAAAACACCTTGTGTT
This sequence comes from Hymenochirus boettgeri, assembly GCA_019447015.1. Classification (NCBI taxonomy): domain Eukaryota; kingdom Metazoa; phylum Chordata; class Amphibia; order Anura; family Pipidae; genus Hymenochirus; species Hymenochirus boettgeri. Next base: position 17,624,456 of record CM033470.1, on the reverse strand, counting down.
CCAGGAGTCTAAAAAAACACCACAACCATTGTTGGTCATACTCACTATTTATCTTTTATTCTTTTTAACCGTTTTGTACATTTCTCTTGTCTGTACCCTACACATTCTTAGTATACATGCATAACTGCATTGCATCTAATTACTAGTCTACGCAAAAGCATTAAATACTAGGATCATACATCGAGAGCTGCCCATTCCTTTTTTTTGCTCCATTTTGCTCCTGTCGTCCACTTTATTATTTTCTGCTCCAGTTCCGTCTCTTTATGCAGTTTTGCACAATTCCCATGCACAGCATAGATTTCTTTGCTTTCCTGCTTCTCCTTTATTTTATTCTGCTCCTCTCATCCTCCTAATTCAAGTGTGCTGCTCTATCTAGATCAGGGATGTTCAACTTGTGGCCCTCCAGATGTTTTGAAGGCTACGACTCCCAGCATCGCTTAGAAGAATTGCATTGGAAACTGCAAGTTTTTAAGGCTAGGTACACACTGACCCAATATTTTTGGTATTTTGGACGGTGGAGTCATTTTCAACCACTGCTGGACCATTTTGGCTGTTCTTTTGTACACATTGTACTTGAACTATTTGCAGTTTGTATTACTTGCACTACCCTTGTGTATAACATGTGTTTTCCTCAAGGAAGATGCTGGCTCTATATAAATCCACAATAATAATAATAATTCAGGAGCCTGGATAGTGCTATGATCTCTGTGAAGTTCTAGCTTATTGGCTAATGCTCTTCTTTTATCAATGAATGGGGATACTAAACATTCAGGTAAGGCTGGGTACACAAGGGCAAATTTTTCCTCCCGTCGCTAGCGGATGCAGCACGGTGGCTCAGTGGTTAGAACTGATGCCTTGCAGATCTGAGGTCCTGAGTTTGATTCCACCCTTGGACACATCTGCAAGGACTTTGTATGTTCTCCCCGTGCTTGCGTGGGTTTCCTCCGGGCATTCCGATTTACCCCACAATCATAAAGACATACTGATAAGTTGTATGTGTCAAATAAATGTGCTTAGATTGTAAGCTCTTCGGGCAGGGCCTGATGTGAATGTATACATGTAATTGTAAAGCGCTATGGAAGATGTTGGCGCTATATAAACAATAATAATAATAATAATAATGCTGCCACAACCAATCTTGCGATCCACAGGAGGATTTTCTGACATTTCCTATTGCCTTTTCAGCGAATTGACAATGGATATCGGTTGCCACCGGCAAAATAAGCACAGATTTCTCAGGCCGACTCAAACATGGAAATATTGGACGGTAGGAATAAAAAATTCCTAACTCTTTACCCATGGAACACGGTGTATGATGGATCCAACCTGAATCACATGACGGTGAAAGGTTGGGAGTGTAATTGACTTTAATTAACAGAGGAAAGCATCTTCAGGCACATTGTACCTCTGATTCATCTCAGTCCCAGTGTTTGATTTTGCTTTGTAAATTAACAGGTCAGGAGAACAATGCTGCCATGTTCTGTTTGTTTGTACTGCTAATTGCTTTCTTGGCTTTAACTAGCAATAACCTTTTAATGTAATCATTTAACACACATTATTAATAAAGCAATGGACATTTATTGATTTTGAAAGGACATGTTTTTTTCCATGCACTGTCATTTGCTTCCTTAGTTCAAGGGCAAGCTGTGGTTTGTTGTATGCACAGAACATTCCTTTTTTTTATTCACATATAAATATATTTGGCCATACACAGGAAGAGAGATCCATGGGATTTTCTTGATCTACCTACAGGTGTTCAGCCTTATCGGGGAGATGGGAAAAAATGTTGTCTGACCAATCATATTATCAGGATTGGTTTGTGTATGGCCTGCTTAAGCTGGGTACACATGAAGGGGCTATTTGACTCCATCTTCAGTCCCCATCTTCTGATTGGATTTCCCAACGTTGGAAAGAACATCCGATGGAAAGAACATCTGCTTAAACTATATGTATGGCTATGGCTAGCTTAAACTATAATGACAGGAGAGACCATACATGTTAGGTTGTTGGTCGGAGCTCTGTTTGTTTGCCATTTCGGCTACTAGTTCTCTAATGTTCAGTGATTTGTTGGGCAATGCTTTTTTATAGTATGAAAGTATAAAGCCCCTTCTACTGCATTTAATGTTCTGTGGTGGGGTTTTAGGCTCCTTTAAGCACTCCTCACCTTATACTTTCTAGCTCCTGGTTATCAGAAGGTTTGAAAGGAGATGAAAACTGCAGGGACTGGTTGTGTGCTGGAAAATGTAGGAGGAACATTAACAAAAGCAACTCTTCATTGTCTGCCACTCTAGAGGAAAATGGAAGAAAATTGCAATCAAATTAGCATTAATACAACAACTTTGCTTGAATGGAAACGCAGCAGGAAATGTGCTGCCAACCTTTCAGAACACAAGAAGTGAAATAGAGAAAAAGCCTTTTCCATTTACTTTTAGTTTCCATGATGTGATCCTCTAAGTAAAGTGACAGATTATGTGCTAAAGTGGCATCTTGGGATTTTTTTTTTTTTTAACCCTCTACAAATGTACGTTCCTGGTTCCACACTGTGAAATAACTCTATGTGCCAGCTGCACACACTACATGAAAAAACAATAGTCTTCTGTTTTATTGTGTTCTTACATCCAGCATGAAAGTATCTTTCTGTTGGATATATAAACCTTTAAACACTTGAGGGAACTTGGTTGCCCCATGTACATTTACGCTTGGCACAAATGGGCTGATATTTCGGGCAGATTAACCGCCTGGCCCATTAATATGTTCTTGATGGGCAGGGACATGTGACAACACAACTGATTGTGGACATGTCGGTACCTGACAGTCAAACATGCAGTCGTCAATAGGCCATACAATAAGTGGCTATTCAGTCAAAGGTGTAAAAGTCATATATACGTACAGGAGCTCACTCCTGTACAGGAGCCATTCACTCGTGGCGCACTCACACCCTCCTGTGGACTTTTTGTCCAAGGATTCACAAAGAATTGTAGTTGGAGCAGGCAGCACACGGAAATCCTTTAAAAGAAAACTTTATTTTCACTTATTAAAACCATATCATCTTAAACACGGTTGATGATATCCACCATTAGCATGGAAAGGGTGTGGAGACACCTGTCAAAAGTTATGCAAGACATAGCTGCCAGTGTTCCTGTGATATTCCGTCAAAGAGCTGAAACAATAAACACAAAGGAAACACAAAGGAAGACAGGAGTAGGTGCACAAAAAAAGGAAGACAGGAGTAGGTGCACAAGAAAAGGAAGACAGGAGTACTTACTCTACTGTACTTTACTGTACTCTTCTCTACTTTACTGTACCACATTCTACTGTACCTTACTCTACTGTAAAGCAGAGAAGAGTACAGTAAAGTACAGTAGCGTAAAGTACAGTAGAATATTATAGTGTCATATTATTTGGAAAATATGTTCAGTGCTATATAATAAACATGAATTGAATAAAGTGGTACAAGATCACTCATTGGTATGAAAGAGTAACTTAAAAAAACGTCTGTTAGCCGTTTAGCAAAAAAATAGGGGGCCAACACTGAATGTGATCAGTCACTGGATGTCAATTCAAACACCGCAAGGAGAATTCTAAAAAGACTAAAGCTAATTTACTTAACTGCTTTAACTAAAGCATAACTCCTGAGGGCTAAAACAATTAAAGAACTATTAATCTAAACATTTAGTTCCCCTTTTATTTTCAGATGAGTCACCAGTAATTAGTATCACCGGGGAGTAATGATTCCATTGGGCTATAAGTATAAAGGTTCCTTCCCCTCTACAAATGAAAGGTTATTGCCTTCCAGGGACATCAGGTAGAAGGTTAGAAGAAGGTCAAACCAAAAATAGCAAGGCACAGATTTCATTGGTTCTTACCTGCCATATCCCATGTCTCCACAGACAGAGGTACCAAGCTTGTCACTCCAGTTTTCACTGCACACAAACAACCAAGATGATGTTGCTGGAACGTAGGCTTGAAGCTGGTAATTCGGTCCATACATTCGAACTACAAGGGCAATTCAAAGGTTTTTCAGTTATTTTTTATATATATATATATATAAATAAAAAATATAGAAAATAATAAAAAAATGTATTTCCACATGTTTTTGCGCAATAATCTATCATTGTTATTAAAGGGAAAGTTAACCCTTAAAACAAAAAAATCGGTCAATTGTCAGTTATCTGCCCCTAACCATAACTGATATATGTTGCACTTTATTACCTGTATTACTAACCAGATATTTAATGATACTTATTGTCCCCATTCTGGCAGAGTAAGCTGGCTCCTCCCACCAGGCAGTCAATCAAGGCTGTGACTGCTGACATCACAACCAATGATTGACTGCTGTTTCAATTACTGCCACCTCTGCACATGCTCAAATTTTTAAAAAGCTCATTAAGCAGAGAGAGGAGGCAGATACCTTTGCCAGAAGGAGTTTTCGGCCGCTGCCGTGACGGCGGATCGGACACAGTGGTAAATCACGGCGGATAATGCGGTTCCCCTATGGGGCCACATGATCGTTCACACAGACTGTCGGCTGCGGCCACTATTGCTGTGACCATCATACATTGTCCCGGCCACACGCTCGCTTGTAGCGAACGCTCGGTCAGGACAAATAGTCCCCTTGAGTGTACCTAGCCTAAGGAACCTCTTTCAGATAATTCATTAAAGGGTAACTGTGGTCCAAAAATTAATTCAGGTAAATTGACAGAAATTGCTTTCCTGTGTATTTTTGCAATTTGCATTCATTATTTTTTTTAGATTGTTTTGAAGATATTTACATTTTCATGTGTGATATGGTAACAGCATCACCAGATCCCCTACACTTCCTGCTCTGAAACCATGTGAAAATCCCTCTTCTCTTTGTCTCCTTTTCCTTGTGGGCCCCCATGGCTCCTCTTCTAGCAGTCCCCTTGAAACCCCCTCTGGCCCCTCCCACGCCTCCTCAAGTCACTGTAACTCAATCTCTAACTGGTTTCTTCTGCTTTTTCCTGCACTGAGCATGTGCCAACTGCAGATTAGAAGGAGGAACTAGTATTGTGTCTGCAGATTCAGAACCTCTCACCCCCTAACTTTCTGAGCAGTGATTTCTTCATATCATGGGCTGTGCAGCATGTAGAAAGGTGGTTGATGGCTCATTTTAAAGGTAGGAACCTGGCCTTTCATTTAACATCAACTTGTTTGGAGACCACAGTTCCCCTGTAAGTGGACAATTGCTCCATATTCTATTGTCAAGAAACCATTGTAATAACAGACAGACAAGATTTTGGTAGAGGGGGAAAAATGACTAATATAGACTAGAGGATAATGCTCGTTTCCCAATGGTGCCTTTGGGCAGATCAACCGGCCATTTATTTAGTAAAGCAGGGGACACAGAGATTCCCTCTTTATGATGGAGGCTCATTAGCATAGTTGGATTTCCTGAGCATTTCAACATATCCTGCACCTATTGGCCCTTCTATCCACACTGAATTTGGCCAACAATGTGTATAGGTCCATGGTCCAGTCCATAATATCCCCAGGTAAATATACTTAACCACCAGACATAACTACCTGGGAACTATATCTGTGGTCACTTTATAAAAGGCTCTCTGGATGGATGGATGGAAACCATTTTTATGTTGCTATGATCTATTTGATTTTCATTATAGTCAGGGGTGCCCAACCAACGTAGTCATAAGGGCCACATTAGTGGAACTTTTATAAAGATCAGGGCCTTCCACATTCCACCTTAATGTCCGACCACCTCATCTCAGACCTCCACGGCCTTAACTCAGCGCACAGCCACCCCAGATGTCTGAATGTGTTGCATGTGGCCTGTGACATAATGGGCACCCCTGGTCTATGTTTTCATTCTGTACATACCACAGTAGCTTTCATCTTCTCCACCAGGACATTGGGCTTCCCCATCACACCACTGAGATGAGCGCACACAGCTCGACGACGTTCCGCATTGCATTTGACAACTGGTTACTGGGGACAAAATATGGCAGCCAGGGTTGGACAAATCCATTTAAAGAGCACCTGACATCACTGCTATGAATCCATCTCCCAGGGCGTTAAAGGGCATGTCCATCCCCCAATCCTCCCCCCCACCCCCCAATCTAACCTTCCCAACCCTCATAAACCTAAAAACGTTATGGAATACACCACTTACCTATACATGTATTCATGTATTCATGTATTCGGCCTTAGGTTTAAAGGGGAAGTTCAGTGTAAATACATAAACTTTTCAGAAAAAAAGATCAGTATTTTTCCATCCTAATGACCTTAATCTGCCCATTCAACATTGTGTCTGTATATAAATAACTGCAACCGAAATACTGACTTCCTGTTTGCAGGACCCCTAGTAGAGACCGTTATGGTTTTGGCCTTGACCCAGCGCCTGGGTTGATTCAGTTGCTCAGTAGAGATCTGAGCATGTTTGACCCATCCAACAGCCAATCAGTAGAAATTACTGTTAGGAACATTCCAAGGTAGTGATGCATTCTGGGAAGAAGAAGGACCATTAGAACCTGAAATGTCAGCTCACTAATGTCAGCAGCCGGGAACAGCAATGGGTATGAAATCAACTGATTTTTCAAAATGGGAGAGAGTATGTAGAAATATTGATCATTTCCACTGAACTGTCCCTTTAAAGGGTGGGAAAGGCAAGTATAGAGTTATATGGGGGAAAACATTCCCATTAACATGTGTATCCAGTGTCCATGTTTGTCAGTAAAGAAACCACAAAGGTATCAGAAGTGAGACTGGATACGTAGATGATCCCTGCTAGAAAACAGGCCTTACTAGGAGCCATATGGAATTCAAAGGCAAGAAACCCACAATTAGGCTCAACTGAACATAGACAATAAACAATGAAAAGAAAAATATTTTCAGCTTTTCCTTTCTTAAGCTGAGGCCACAATATTCCTGGTGGCAACACTCGTGAAAATGCGCAGACATCATCAAGTATTTCACGTGGGTTACCGTCCACTTGCACTGCGCTTCGCACCATTTTACATAATTGGGGAATATGCGATTTGCAAAAATGTGCTCACCCCTATGGACATGCACTGCAATTCTCGTACACACGTGCGATCGCGGGGCCCGACCGGTGACGCACAATGTTTACGAACATGTATGAACGCACAAACGTACAAGGGCCGATTATGGCCCAAAACAAACGTTCGTACACATTGTGCACCGCGGGTCGGGACTGGTGAACGCATGTGTGTGCGAACCTTAACGCAATAAGGCTGAGGCCTCACTATAACGCACCGAACCTCACATGTAATCGCGAGCGTTGTCGCACACGATTGCATGTGTGATCCTGGTGCGATGTCGCGCGTTGTTCCGCATTTGCGCATGCGATTTTACTATTTAGAATTCTAGAAACGCGGTGATCGCACCGGAAATCGCATGAATTTTTGCATTCACATGATTTCCATTCTAACCAAAATCACTTGCGCAATCACAAGCAAAAATGCGTGCACAAAACGCATTATTGTGGCCTGGCCCAAACAGATCACAAGCGTGATCGTTGAGAAAGAATGACAGAGGAAGGTAAAGAAAAACCCTCTGGTAATTTACCTGCAGGGCATAGGAAATGCTAAGAATGGCCAATTGGGTATTTCAGGATTTATAAAAGGCATTGGTTCGTTAGTCATAGAAAAGGGAATGTATTATAAACACGCCTACTTACGGAAGTACCAACAGAGCACGCCCACTACGACCAGTAAAGCTACCAGTGCACAGCTCACAGCGATGATGCAGAATTTCTTACTTTCTGGAAAAATCAAGGAAAATTGGGCAAAGTCAATATAAGGAGAAAAGACACACAAGCTGCAATGCATTGTTGGTAATGTTGTGTCCCCATAGCACGGTATTCACTCCTTATAGATTTGAACGGTTCAGCTTCTTTACTCTTATCGGGGTAATTAAAGTAAATGGCGGAACATGGCTAACACTGAGATCAACTAGACAGCCGAGAAAATACCACGGATATTTATAGAAATATTATCAGGGAGATTCAATAAAGGTTCTTATTGTTTAAAATTGTGCTAACTTTGCCCCAACCAATCAGATGTTAGCTTTCAAATGTTAAATAAGATCTGATTGGTTGAGCAAAATTAGCACCATTTTCAACGATAAACAGGGAGATGTAATAAAAGTTCTTAATGTTAAAAATGGTGCTAATTTTGCCCCAACCAATCAGATCTTATTTAACATTTGAAAGCTAACACCTGATTGGTTGGGGCAAAATTAGCACCATGAAAAATTTTTATACAATCTCCCTGTAGATTTATAAATAAGCAAAGGCAAAAGGTATCTGTAGTTCCCCTGATTTCTTTATTAACCCATTCTTCTCCCTACTTCTCCCTACTTGTAGTGATTTACAGCAATGTCTTGTCTGAAGGCCCTAGACTAAGGTACACACCTAGCGATTTTTCCTCCTGACCGACCGTTCGATACTTTCGAACGGTCGGCCAGGAGGAAGGACTGTCGCTCGCGGCAAAAGCAGCCGCGTCCGATAGTCACCGTGACCGATCGTGCGGTCCATAGAGGACCGCACGATCGGACGAGGTTTTCCACCCTGTCCGATCGTCCTTTCGTCCGATTTGGACGAACGGTCGATCGGACATGGGCACATTCGGATGCGATAATTTCGGTCCGATCGACCGATACACTGAACTATCAGTCGATCAGACCGAAATATCTAATCGTGTGTACCCAGCTTTATGGAACTCCATTAATAGTTCCTTTTAGGCGAGTCAAGAGCCAATTGGAATAAAGTTAAATCATGGAAAGTTTCTGGACACTTACTAGTGGACCAACATGTTTGGGATTTCTGAGGAGGAATGGCTGGAACTGATTGGCATGTTGATACTTGAGGAATGTAATGGGGCACTGGAGCAAGATACGGTCGAGAAGGCTGAAATGGTTCATACACATTTGGCCCAAGTGGGTGTCGGTAGATGTTGTCTTGCTGGAAGCCGTAGTTTTCATAGTACGGGGGAGGTGGTGTTTGCTTTATTGGAAGAAAAAGGACAAATTCAGCAAACTGTAAAACTGCTCCCATTTCTTTAGTCCATCATATTCCCTGGTAAACATACCCCCAGTCTTTAAGGACATGCAAACTGCTGTGTAGCAATCTTTACCAATGTGTGCCACTGTGTGCTGCTGTGTACTAATGTGTGCCACTGTGTGCTGCTGTGTACTAATGTGTGCCACTGTGTGCTGCTGTGTACTAATGTGTGCCATTGTGTGCTGCTGTGTACCAATGTGTGCTGCTGTGTACTAATGTGTACCACTGTGTGCTGCTGTTCACTAATGTGTGCCACTGTGTGCTGCTGTATACTAATGTGTGCCACTGTGTGCTGCTGTGTACTAATGTGTACTAATGTGTGCCACTGTGTGCTGCTATGTACTAATGTGTGCCACTGTGTGCTGCTGTGTACTAACGTGTGCCACTGTGTGCTGCTGTGTACTAATGTGTGCCGCTGTGTGCTGCTGTGTACCAATGTGTGCTGCTGTGTACTAATGTGTACCACTGTGTGCTGCTGTGTACTAATGTGTGCCACTGTGTGCTGCTGTGTACTGATGTGTGCCACTGTGTGCTGCTGTGTACTAATGTGTGCCACTGTGTGCTGCTGTGTACTAATGTGTGCCACTGTGTGCTGCTGTGTACTAATATTTACCGCTGTGTGCTGCTGTGTACTAATGTGTGCCACTGTGTGCTGCTGTGTACTTATGTGTGCTACTGTGTACTAATGTTTACCGCTGTATGCCGCTGTGTACCAAAGTATGTTGCTGTGTATTTGAAAATGAAAGATGCATTGAAAATTACAACAAAAAATAGGCCAAGGAATTTGCAAATTTTCGGGAGTGTAACGCTAATGTTCGCCCTTCCACCCGCCAATAAGCCTTTTATTATATTTTCTGTATAAAATACCTTGGTGTTAAATAAAGTTATCCAATAATTTTAACAAAAAGCGAATTTTCTCCCCATATAGCAATAAGAATCAGTGCATCATTTATTATTATTATTAGTAAGGATTTTATATATCGCCAACATCTTCCATAGCGCTTTACAATTATATATATACATTCACATCAGGCCCTGCCCCAAAGAGCTTACAATCTAAGTTTACACATACAACCTATCAGTATGTCTTTATGATTGTGGGGGAAACCGGAGTGCCCGGAGGAAACCCACGCAAGCACGGGGAGAACATACAAACTCCTTGCAGATATGTCCAAGGGTGGAATCGAACTCAGTGCTAACCACTGAGCCACTGTGCTGCCCATTTAAAGGAGAACTAAACCCCAAACCCAGGGTAAGGACCCAATACGCTAGGGTCTTATGCGCAGGGAGTATGGCTAAACAGCAGATTGACATGTGCTATAGATAAACCTATTATAGATAAAGCTACTTTACTTTCTTTTACTTTACCATTAATGCATTGTCCACATCTATATAGTTTGAATAAGCAATTATTTAGGACAAGGGGTGAGAAATGAAATCCGTAATATAAACTGTATAGTGATGAACTTTTCCTGCAGAATTGACATTCCGGACAATGAGATCTGGCGTGTTTCCTGTTTGTTGAAGTGTGTAATGATCAGTAGTGACTTTGCCTCGCTGATAATCTTCATTAATAATTAGTCTGATGGAAACAAAGTTATGTGAGACATCAGACCTGAAATGGGTGGGGGGTCAATAAGGTCAAAGGCACAACTGCATTGTCATAAACCAGACTAAAGGTTTGTACACACGTAACCACAACGCACGATGGTTTATGAATGGCCATTTTGGCCACTGAGCAATCATACAATTACCGATACTAGACCAGTATGGCCGTTCATAAACCATCATGCATTGTGGGTCGGGACCGGGATCGCATGTGTCTACGTTAAGGCTGGTTAAACAAGGATAAGATTGTGTAGGTCTCTCAGCCTGAAAAATCTGAAGTCATTTTAAATCTGGCCGTAGCTACTTTTGCTGCAGCCAATAGTGATTCCTGAGCTTAAAGACTGGAAAGTTAAATCTAGAGGAATGGGGAAATGAAGCAGGTTTTATTGTAAATATTGCAAACTAAATCTCTAATCATTTAAAAGATAAAAACGTACCCAGCGGTAATTTCCTTCAGCCATCCGGTAAGTAAAATAGATGGGAAATCAGTCGGAAGCCTGTGAAATAATAATAACACATTCTGTTGGTTATCACGACAGATAATTTCTGCAACCAGTACTGGTTCTGGCCATTTTGGTGCCCTATGCAAGTCTTCCCTGTTGCCCCCTTTCCAATTGAAACTTCCCCCTGCGGCTGGGTACACACTGGCAGATTTTTCGAGCCAAACCGACTGATATTTCTGTTGGTCAGGCCAAAAAATGTACGTTGATTTAACCTATTGGCCGGACGATCCTGTCAGACACGGCCAAATCATTTCCCAGCCTAATGGTGGCCATAGAAATGTTCGATTTTACTTACCCGACCCAGAGCTCCAGCGACATTCAATTGATCCTGCCGGAACCGCCTCTCCCGTTCTTCTATGTGACCGGCATTAGATTGCAAAACCCATTAATTTTTCGATCGCATGTCGGTCGCATAGAACGACGGGAGAGGCGGTTCCGGCAGATTTGTTTGAATGTCACGGGAGCACCCGGTCGGGTAAGTAAAATTGAACATATGTATGGCCACCTTTAGGCAGGGAAATAATTTGGCCGTGTCTGACAGGATTGTCTGGATCGTCCGGCCAACGCTCGGTTGGGACAAATAATTTCCCCATGTGTACCCAGCCTAAACTCAGCCAAGATGATTATAGTGTATGTAAAAGAGGCTGCAGGAAACTAGATTATTAACAGCTTTTATTGCTCTATGGCTGATAAGGATTCTTGTCTATTAATAGAAAAAACTTTGAATGGCGCCCTCCATATCTGAATGGTTCCCTAGATGTTTGACTAGGCCGCTTAAGCCTAGAAACATCCTTGTCTGCAACAGTCTTTTCTATATTAAAATGTAATTATAGGACTCATGACAGATGACTCGTTATTTCTGTTTAAACAACATCAATAGACTTTAAAAAAGAAGGGGAAAAATAATAAAGACAATATTTCTTTGATTTTTTTTTTTTTTTTTTGCTTATCTAAGCAAATACCTTTTGACTTAATCACCTCTTGTGGGTGCGAACAGCGCTCCCATTGTTTTACCCAACACAAAACATTGATTGTTTCCAAATCTATAATTGGATTTTCTGAAAACAAGCTTCCTATGTATTCCTCTTCACATTCATTTAGCTGGGTACACATGGACAAATTTTTCGTCCCAACCAACCATTTTCCACAAGCAAGATGTTGGCCAGGACGAATCACTTTCGGCCACTGTGAAAATTGCTGTGACTGTTCATGCGGTCCATAGGAGACAGCACGATTGGCCGTGATTAGCCAACACGTCCGATCAGCTAATATGGGTTACAGACATTGGCCCCCGTCGATGGCAGAAACGCTGGTGATTTTTTTCCTCCCAACCGACCCAGTTTGCCCGAAATAAGGTTGGGTCAGGACAAATAGTCTGTGTGTGTGTGCCCAGCCTAATGTGTAAAGTTGTTGCATTGTGATAATTCTTAACAATTGTTTTTTTGTGTGTGTGTGAAACCCACACCATCCAGAATTTCCTTTAAAAAAATGATGATATTAACATTAACATGATTAGTCAGCCTTTTCAGCACTCCACCTCTCCAAATACCAGCGCTATGCAAAATCTATTAACCAGTGAGTAAAGTCCAAGTTGTCCAACTGTAGAGTCACTAATGACCTGGACTTTAAATAAATTGAACTTCCAATGCTCTTTTCACAAAGAGAAGCAAATTAATTAAAAAAAAAATCTTTTATCTAGTGTCAATGGCAGGTTTTGTACAGCGCGTACACATGGAGAGAATAGTGTAAATGGGACTGCCACTATAGGTGCTAATAGTAACATAGTATTATATAGTATCCCTGTACTAACCAGAACGGGTATATGTATTAATACCAGTAATTCTCAATATTATATAGTATCCCCGTACCAACCAGAACTACAGTATATGTATTAATACCAGTAAATCCTCAATATTATATAGTATCCCTGTACCAACCAGAACTACAGTATATGTATTAATACCAGTAATTCTCAATATTATATAGTATCCCCCGTACCAACCAAAACTACAGTATATGTATAATCCAGTATTCTCAATATTATAAGTATCCCGTTCCAACCAGAACTACAGTATATGTATTAATCCAGTAATTCTCAATATTATATATACCCCATACCAACGAAACTACAGTATATGTATTCATACCAGTAATTCTCAATATTATATAGTTCCCCGTACCAACCAGAACTACAGTATGTAGAATACCATAATCCCAATATTATATAGTATCCCTGTAACCAACCAGAACTACAGTAATATGTATTAATCCCAGTATCCTCAATATTATATAGTATCCCCGTACCAAACAGAACTACGTATATGTATGTAAAACCAGTAATTCCAATATTATATAGTATCCCCGTAACAACCAGAACTACAGTATATGTATTAATACCAGTAATTCTCAATATTATAAAGTATTCCCGTTCCAACCAGAACTACAGTATATGTATTAATACCAGTAATTCTCAATATTATATAATATCCCCATACCAACGAGAACTACAGTATATGTATTCATACCAGTAATTCTCAATATTATATAGTATCCCCGTACCAACCAGAACTACAGTATATGTATTAATACCAGTATTCTTCATATTATTAGTATCTATGTACCAACCAGAAACTACAGTATATGTATTAATACCAGTAATTCTCAATATTAATTAGTATCGCTCCCTAGAACACCAGAACTACAGTATATGTATTAATCACCAGTATTCTCAATATTATAAGTATTCCCGTTCCAACCACCAGAACTACAGTATATGTATAATACCAGTAATTCTCAATATTATATAATACCCCCCACCAACCAGAACTACAGTATATGTATTAATACCAGTAATTCTATATTATAAGTATCCCCGTACCCACCAGCACTCGCATATGTATTAATACCAGTAATTCTCATATATATATAGTATCCCGTTACCAACCAGAACTACAGTATATGTATAATACCAGTAATTCTCAATATATATAGTATCCCTGTACCAACCAGAACTACAGTATATGTATTAATACCAGTAATTCTCAATATTATATAGTACCCGTCCCAACCAGAACTACAGTATATGTATTAATACCAGTAATTTCTTAATATATATAGTATCCCCGCTCCAACCAGAACTACAGATATGTATTAATACCAGTAATTCTCAATATTATATAATATCCCCGTACCAACCAAACTACAGTATATGTAATTAATACCAGTAATTCTTAATATTATATAGTATCCCCCCGTAACAAACCAGAAACTACAGTATATGTAGAATAACCAGTAATTCTCAATATTATAAAGTATTCCCGTTACCAACCAGAACTACAGTATATGTATTAATACCAGTAATTCTCAATATATATAATAGTTCCCTGTACCAACAGAACTACAGTATATGTATTCATAATACCAGTATTCTCAATATTATATAGTATCCCCGTACCAACCAGAACTACAGTATATGTATTAATACCAGTAATTCTCAATATTATATAGTATCTATGTACCAACCCAGAACTACAGTATATGTATTAATACCAGTAATCTCAATATTTATATATTTATCCCCGTAACAACCAGAACTACAGTATATGTATTAATACCAGTAATTCTCAATATAATAAGTATCCCCGTCAACCAGAACTACAGTATATGTATTAATCCAGTAATTCTCAAATATTAGATATACCCCATACAACCCAGAACTACAGTATATGTATTAATCCATTAATTCTAATATTATATAGTATCCCGACCAACCAGAACTACAGATATTTTATTAATACCAGTAATTCTCAATATTAATAGTATCCCTACTACCAACCAGAACTACATTATAGTATTAATACCAGTAATGTCTCAATATTATATAGTATCCCTGTACCAACCAGAACTACAGATATGTATTAATACCAGTAATTCTCAATATTATATAGTCCCGTAACCAACCAGAACTACGTATATGTATTAATACCAGTAATTCTTATATTATATAGTATCCCCGTACCACCACCAGAAACTACAGCATATGTATTAATACCAGTAATTCTCAATATTATATATATCCCCATACCAACCAGAACTACAGTATATGTATAAAACCAGTAATTCTAATATTAATATAGTATTACCCGTACCAACCAGAACTACAGATATGTATTAATACCAGTAATTCTCAATATTATATAGTATCCCTGTACCACCAGAACTACAGTATATGTATTAATACATAATTCTCAATATTATAGTATCCCTGTACCAACCAGAACTACAGTATATGTATTAATACCAGTAATTCTCAATATTATATAGATCCCCTACCAACCAGCACTACAGTATATGTTTAAATACCAGTAATTCTCAATATTATATAGTATCCCCGTACCAACCAGAACTACAGTATATGTATTAATACCAGTAATTTTTTAATATTATATAGCATCCCCGTACCAACCAGAACTACAGTATATGTATTAATACCAGTAATTCTCAATATTATATAGTATCCCCGTACCAACCAGAACTACAGTATATGTATTAATACCAGTAATTCTCAATATTATATAGTATCCCCGTACCAACCAGAACTACAGTATATGTATTAATAACTGTAATTCTCAATGTTTTTTAGTTTTAGAAACTTATCTAGCCCACTTTTAAAGATATTCAATGAACTTGCCATTACCACATCTGTTGGAAGACAGTTCCACAGTTACACCGTTCTTACTGTAAAGAAACCTTTCCTAGCCTGAAGATGAAACTTATTTTCTTCCAACCTTAAAGGATGTCCACGTGTCCTCTGATATGATGATTAGTGAACAATGCACCAGAGAGTTCATTGTATGGCCCATTAATATATTTGTATAAGGTGATAATATCCCCATGTAAACGTTTCTTCTCCAATGTAAACAGCCCTAACTTGTCTAATCTGCCTGCATAGTCAAGCCCCTCCATTCCCCTTATTATTTTAGTTGCCCTTCTCTGAACTCCTTCCATTTCCAAGATGTCCTTTTTGTGTGTCAGATGTTTGCGCAATGCCTGACCCATTCTGGGAAATGTGGTAAGTAGATATTAGATAGTTTAGACTTAGTCTTATCTATCTAGTGTCTACCTAGTGTATGGCCAGGGTGCTACCATTACAACAATGGCATTAGTTGCCAGAGGATGCTGCGAGTTGTAGTTTAACATATGCAATTACCCAGAGCAGTCTGTACAACAGTCGTGCTAAAAATCACATTCATGAAATGATCAAAAATCACATTTTTATGAAGCTTTGACGGGGATCTCCACTAGGGATGGCATAGAACTCGAACTCGAACTCGAGTTCGAGCCGAACTGTTCGAGTTCGAACGGACCCGGACTTCTCGAACTATCTCGGACGTGGACTTTCGATATTTCCCGGACTTTCGATGATTTATCGAATGTTCGAACGAACGTTCGAATCCGCGAGTAAAATGTACATGGTATCTAGGCGCGAACATCGAATCTGCGAGTAAAGTCTCCATTAAAGCCTATCGGCGAGCATCGAATCTGCGAGTAAAATGTCCATGTTACCTCGAACGTTCGAACGCGAAAGCTCGAAAGTAGCGCGTGTAAGAGTAAAATCGATTTTACGAAAGTCCTGGATATTGGAACATGCTCCCCAGACCATTTCCCAGGTCCCACAGCCATTTACATTAAGTTACCATTAATATTTTAGTTGTATTTGACTCGAACTTTTCGAACTATTTGCCTCCCATAGACTTTAATGGGTCCGTTTTCGACCTTTCGAACTTTCGAACTTTTACAATAGTTCGAAAGTTCGAAAACGGACCGAACTTTCAATAGTTCTACCATCTCTAATCTCCACCAGAGAAACTGACTTACAGGATTTTAATACTTTCTACGCATAGAGCACAAAGTGCGTCGGAACCCGGCAGCAGAGCAGGCAGAGGATCGCGAGACCGGATAAGTTCTCTCTCCTGGCTACTGCAGGTTTTATTGCGGAACAGGAGGTAAGACACAGGCTCCTATACCTCCCGTTCTTCAATAAAACTAAAATTCGCACAGCCAGTTTCCTGATCCGGCTGTTTCGGGCGATAATTGTACATGTGTATGGGTTCGGACGGACGTTGTTCGTAGCTCATGTGCACTCCCTCGGGGGTTGTTAAGCGGTATTAAGATCATATGTGTGTGTGAAGCTTTACCCCAGCTTGCAGCCTCTCGGTTATTTAGAATTATAGTGGTTTTGGGGGTTTGTAAGAGAATCTGTTTACGTACAAATTTAATGTTGGAGGTGGACTTTCCCTTTAAACTACATTAAAATGTTTAGTCTGGATACTTTGTTACATTTAAATTCATGTACACTTAACCACACACCAGCTTATCATAGCTTGACCTAATGAAAATACTGCCTGGTGCTAAAAAAAGTTGTTAACCAGACAACAATCCCATTGCGGTCCTGATGCCATAAGAGGCAGAAACGTTTGTCCATTCTATTGCTTTACAGGAACCAATCAGATTTTAGCTTTTTACAAGTTAGATTACATCTGATTGGTTTCTGCAGATTATAGAAAGAAAAAAAAATGTACACACTTTTAGTGCATCAGATTTTAAATATTTAAAATAAATAAAAATACTATACTAATGTTATCTTTATGTGTATGTCCAGATTCATGTGAGTAGCTTGTGTCTTCATAGTTCTCTCTACTCTTTCTTTTCATCTTCATCTCTTCTTCACCTCTTGTCTGTACACAGGGGTGCCCCTACCATGAAGCAAGGTGAAACATTTGCTCAGTGCACGCCCCTGTCTGTACACTGCACCCAGGTACCACTAACGCAAAATTGTCCTTCTTCTCGTTCTCGTATGTAGAATAACTAATACGTTGAGCACTTTAAGGGATGGTAGGAAAATATAATGAATTTTTTACATCTTACTTATCCTTGAAATATCTCCCCAAACAATGTTGCTTCTCTAACCCAACTGCCCGTTTGCCACTAGCGAACAGTCGGCCAGGAAGAATCGCAAAAGTAGAATGCAGCCGTCAGTTTGCCGAGACCAAACGTGTATCGATCGTATAAAGACAGGAAAATCTTTCATTAAATGTCCTTAAAAAAGGGGAACTAAACTCATAAACCCTCCTATCCAATATAAATAGGTGGTTAGGGACACCGGGACAGACCCGTAATACTGGGTGAACAGGGGGTGCAAGACATTGGGTAAGTACAATTTGCAAATAGCTACTACCTACTGTTTTAGGTACTTACCCTAGGTATATTCAGTGGGAGATGGTTAAATTAGTTTAGGTCCCTTAAGGCCATGTCCCCTAAGGTTCGTACACACGTGCGAACGTGGGTGCCAACTCGCAAACCCGATGTGTATGAGCGAGCGTTTCGGCGTGATCGGCCAGTGTATGGGCACTTTATCGGCGAGATGGCTCCACCTGGAGGATCGAACAACAATTCCGAACGGACGGCCGTTTCAGCCGATAAAGTGCCCTAACGCTCATTCATACACATTGTGCATCACGGGTCGGCCTTCGCGGTCGCACGTTTTGTCGAACCTTAAGTCACCGAATTGCTTGTTCCTGATTATCTGCCCTGATTCAATTTCACCTAAAAATTGGTCAAGAGAGATTGGTCAGGTACAGAATTATGACCTCAACCTTTATTGGGGTCAATCAGGATGACATATAAGCCCCAATTAGAAGTCACGGGCAATTGTCTTTATTCACCAATTGGTTAATTCGTAACTTGATCTTGCTCTTGACTTGCACAATAGATATTCAATGGTCAATATTTACCTCTACGGGATTTAAACTTGACTGAGAATTGTACAAAACACAATAGTTATTTATTTTACCTGTAGACGTTTGCTGTTCCCTTCTGACTGTGAGCCCAGGATTATTTGTCCTCTGTGGAGGGATCTACACCTGGGAGGGTTCGGTAGATGTGATTATCAGAATGTCAATAAAGTGCCCATAGAAGGTACTCATTAAACTGAGGAACGTTTGTGTCTATTAGTTGGACTCGGGTTGAGAGCTGGCTAAAGGACAGATTACAGAGAGTGGCTATTAATGAATTGCTTTTAGGGTAAAAAGGTACAAATTGGGTCTGAGTCTTGGAGCTGTAGGAATGAGAGATTGTTGCACACACGTCTGGTTATTGTTTGGATTGAGTTAAATGACGATGCATGCGATGAGCCCCAAGATGTTGATTGCAAATGTGCAGGACAGAAAGTGGGCATGGACGTCAATGCAATGTGCAATCCAAAAATAAGACATTGTGCATGTTTTGCCCCTAGTGAGGCTGTTCCTTACGGTCCTGTTTGGGTCTGGTACTTTTTAATTTAACCAAAAATGACCTAGTGTTTGTTCCATTGCAAGTGCAGCCTCTGTGCGACTTTCATTATGAATGAAATACATTAGAAAGATCAGATCCAAATGGCTTTGTCTATTATCCTCAATGTGCAAAATAATAGACTCATTGTGGGTAATTTTCCTGTCTACCTACCCCCACTGGTATGCGTGTCCAGACTAGAGATGGGACCCGGATCCGACACGGAACCCCTTGGTTCCGAAATCTGAGTGTTCCGTCCGAGATCGGACGGATCGTTCGGATTTCGGGACTTCGGATCGCGTTTTTGATTTTATCGAATGTTCATGGCTGTCTTCTAGAATTCTCGACGGTAGCCACGACATTTGATAAAAATCCCTAATTTAAGTTCCATTTCGGATGTTCGGATTTTCCCAAGATCCAAAAAGCCGAAAAGGAACGAAAACCTGGCAGGTTCGCCATCTCTAGTCCAGACAATCCCACCCTAGAAAATCTCTAGGGACCCCTTCCCCCTGCGGACTACCTGCCCCCGGCAGCTTCATTGGTTGCCAAGTGGGAAAAAAAACAGAAATAATGTTTTTTCTTACCATATTAGAGCATTTCCCCTAACTTGCCAGACGGTTCTTGGGACTTTCCCCGGAGTGTGGGGTGGTCTCAACAGGTGTGCATGAATCTCACAGGCACGTATGAACCCTCCATTATTCGGCCTGACCGATACACTGAAATGTTGGGCGACTGTGGCTGAAATGTTTTATGGTGTGTGCCCAGCTGTACAATCAGACACAACCCAGACTGAATACCACACATATTTGTTTGCCTGCTTGAACAAAACACTGTCAGTCTTTTCTATAGGTGGCACTACAATGGTTTTAAAAACCGCCAGTATTAAAAAACTTTATCTGGAACATTTATTTCTACCTGAGAAGTTTATCACCCATTAAAGCCACATTCACTTTAATGTAACAAAACTATTCAACTGTCAACACCAGGACACGGAGAGAACGAACCCTGTACAAACATTCCACGGATTACAAAAACCAACATAAACCCAAAGACAACTTCTAAACGTATTTGCATGTTACATGAAATCACACGATTATTTTAAATTGCACACAACATAGTCTTATCAACCACTGAAAATCTGATTCAAAACCAATAAAAAATATACAGGGAGATTCAATAACAGTTTTATCGTTAAAATGGTGCTAATTAAGTTAAAGTTTAACCTAAAGTTAGCTTTCAAATGTTAAATAAGATCTGATTGGTTGGGGCAAAATTAGCACCATTTTTAATGATAAGAACTTTTATTGAATTTCCCTGATAGGTTTTTATTTTCAACAGAGAAAATCAAAACCATTTTTTGATTTTAAGCACCGATCATTGACTTTTTGACTCAACGAAATTCCAAAAAGTTCCACCGGATCCGCTAAATGTCAAAAACGTCTGGTTTCTGCACACAAAACTGTGACTCGTTGCTATTTATAATGAGGATTACAAAAGCTTTTTGTCTGCGCCACTTAAGCCTCGAGGTTCCAATGAATGAGCTTTCAATCTTCGCTGAAAAGGTGCGTAATTTGCAGAATTTGTTTGTTGTGTGTGAACGCTCCTCCAGGAATCAGGAAGCACAAATTGTTGCCAAATCGCAAACATGAACCACAGGAAAGCAACTTAAAAAGAGGTCTAATTATACTAATAAGAGAGGATATTATTAAAGGGTAAGCACATGTTAATTATATGGTGCACATATTATTTAGCTGTACATAGTAACCAACAAAGGGGTTAAATATAATGCGCACAGAACAATCCCTTATTGCTTAGTTCCATTGAAGCGGCCATATTGGTTGGTAGAATCCAATCAGATCTCCTGGGTCGTGCAATGGTCAGTCGGACAAAAAGTCCCCCCAGTGTACACCCCACATACGACTTTTTAGAAATGTTGCCTTTGTCAAGGGCAAATTATAGCCCAAAATCATTCCAATCATTTATACCTTGCACCTACTTCCTCAAATGGAAAAGAGGAAGGACCTCCCAATGGGCCAGCACCATCCCTGCCATGACCACCTAAACAGACCCCCATCCATGTATTTAAAAATGAAAAGGCTTGAAGGACCGCACCTCCTGTCACTGACCAAGAAACCCACCAGGTAGGGGGGTAAACTAAACACGGGAGGTAGGATGGGCACTTCATACCCAATATTGACTTTCCTGCAGACAATGAACTGCTATAAAATGGAAAACCCTAGGATTGCTTTATTTTAACCACATGAGATTAAATAAAACAAACACAAATTGTTTTTAATTTCCTTTTCAGACATTCAACACCGATATTTTCATCAACCCCTGAGTTGTCGCCATGTGACTCAGCATTCTATGTGATTTGCATGTTTATGGGATATTAATTACTCCCCTGGGTTCAGTGCCATGTCCATACATGTGGGGATTGTACTATTCCTGTGTCCAACCACCATGTAAATTCATCCCCCTGTACTGGTAGGGGTCTATGGAATCCACATCAGCATGTCTATACACAGGTCTAATCAGTGGACAGGCATTGGTATAACAACAGTCAGGGATTTAAAGGACAACTATGCTGTAAAAATTAATTTTTAAAAATGAAAAGCACCTGGGGAGATAGGATTGATATTCCCACCTCCCAATATTGTTTTGTTGAAGAGCTTTGCACATACAGTTTCATCTGCCAGGTTATGGCCCTGGGCCATTCTATATTAAAGATAGGCTGAAGCATTCAGGAAGACTGGCAGAAGCAGTTTTCTTCTTGCTGCTGCTCCTCATAGAAAGTATATTGGGAGGAAAATCACCATCTACCTCCCTGCCTCAGGTACTTTTATTTTAGCATTTTTTCACAAAACTTAATACGCCACTATAGTTTCCCTTAGGTTATGTTGTCATTATCAGCTTCCAAATGAAAAATATAGTAAACCAGGCCTTATACATGGGGAATCAATCACCTGGAATTTCTAATAAGGCTCTTTCATTCTACCTTAAGGCCAATTATCCGGATCATTCCCATGTCACATGTGACAAGTGGATGTGGAGATGGAGTAGGGAATTTTTCCTAATTAGCACGTGTTTTTATCATTAGTGGGTGTATGTTGTCCCTGCGTTTGTGCGGATTTCCTCTCGCTACTACGGTTTCCCCCACCATTGTATAAACATATTGATTGGGTTCTTAGATTGTAAGCTTAGGAACAGGGCCTGGTGTGGATGTATAAACTAATTGTAAAGAGTTGCACAATATGTTCAGTACGATGTAAGGAAATAACTGCAATAGTGGGAGATGTAGGTGTGAAACGCGTCTCGTTTGTGCCAAAAAAATCAATTCTGTTGACTTTGGTTCCTCCAGCACCCTGGTCTCCCAAAACTACCAACATAAAAGGTGCAGCAGCAAGCGAAAACCATGGGGTGTGGTGTCTCTCGTAACTATGCAAGGAATGCTACCCCTACACCTAGATTCCACCGACCCCACTGAACAGCCCAATATGAAAACACCTTCCCGCAGACTAACAACTACATGTTCCTAATTAGACAGCCATGTTGTCTTGTAAAGTGATGTTTGGGTTTGGCCAACTAAATGCTCAAAGGCCAGTGCCTCAACCCAACCCAATCAAATCATCCACAGATCAATAAAAAAAAACATCACTTGACTGCTTGTACCAAGATGGGTGTTGTTATTTAGATGTATCCAATGGGTGCATGGGTTTTTTAAAATTATTATTTAATTTAATTTTAATATATTATTACTTGTAATTGACTGAATTTTTTAGCATAAACTTGATCAGGCTCACGGTTAGTGCTTGCATTTTTTTTCTTATGCTAATTATAGTTAAATTCCATTTTTAGACAATAAATTGTTAAAAATTCTCCTTTAAGGGCTATTTTCAATGGTGCACAAACTCCCCCATTGACCTGGATGTGTAATCAGTGCTGTGTCAGTAGCAAGTTTATAGAATTCATTATTATTTATTGTTATTTTACAGTTATTTCATGGATGAAATTTGCTAATGGAGGAGGCCATTTTGAGCACCTGAGATACTGAAACATGATTGGATCTCACATTTTTAAGTGAGCTTCGACATTTTGTGAAAATGTTAATAGTGTGGTTAGGTGTCATAAAGGGTTGATGGTTTCCAATTAACTCACACGAAATCGACAAAATCGAAGTCTTTGTAAGGTCCATATTCAAACCATAACAGAGTGGATTATATTTAAATGGGGTACTGGACAGTGCTGACATTTGGGGGGCCCTTGTACTTTGGGCTGTATTGCCATACCAGACATGAAAATGTTTTTATTAATAGGTATTCAAATCCTTTGACGCCATGTAAATGAAGCTCTCTACAAAATAACCTTTTGCATATTTCAGTAGTAGTGTTCCATAACAGCAAAGTCCTTTCAGATATGGCTTTGGGCTAATTCAAGAAGACTGCCTGCATTAAAAGGAAACGTAAATCCTCTCTCTAAATACCAGACAATTTCTTGATCACCCTATGTATCCGTGTAGCAACCAGAATAATTACAAACCTAAAGTGATTTAAACAATCCTTTTACGTATCTCACGGACAGACGAGAGTAGGGAACGTTTCTAGCAGACACGGTAGAACCTCACTTGCCCGTTAGGGTTTGTTATAAAATTTTACTAAAATACCAGCTTGATTTCTAGAATGCGCAACCCGATATAGCAAAATAAGGCAGTGATTTGAGATGTCAGATCTCTGCCTTATTTTCTCATCATTCGTTACTTTTTGCCCTTTTGCCACATTTCTTTAGCCGAATACACAGCGCTATCATTGGCATGTTAAAGCCATGTAAGAACACATATGTCCGGTAAGAATTAAAGTGAGAACCCCATGCACGCAAAGCTTGGAGCCAAGATATCCAGTACAGATTCAAAGAATTATAAAGCTATGAGATTAATATAGCAATAGTGCCCCACCTGGCCAATGCCTACTCTAAATCCAGCCATAAAAACACATATACATTTCTGTCTAAATATGGACAAACTATAATTAACAGACAGAGCTGACCGAAGCCAATCAGAAAACTAGAGGCCGCCTTATCGACCTATCACATTATCACATATCTTGAATCTTAGAATAAAGGTTTAAACCCTTTGTTTCACCTTAGTTTAGTCTTCTAGTAAAGTGACATTTAATTACATTTATTTACCTGGATCTGTCTCCTCTCGTCTCTCCTCCTAAGTCCTTTGCTTTGTGAGATGTTGAAAATTATGTGGCAATGATGTACCTATTGACACAGGTGTAGAGTTCCTCTCCGCCCCTTTACACAAGATCACACCTCCCGTAAACCCTCCAGTGCTGGCTGGAAAGAGAAAGTCGTCACAGGTGTCTGAACTTGTCCCAGGGGACTAATGTCAGAGGTTATTATCTAGAGAAGGAAGGAACAAAACAAGCTCTGGCTTTGTCTTTGATGATTATTTCCAGTGGCCACATCGACTAGGCCTGATTGATCTATGATGTTCTGCAACAGGACACTTTCCACTTTATTATAGTTGTCACAAACCCCCCGGTCCCAAAACGCCCCAACCACCTATCCGTTACCGGAAAACACACTCCAAGCGACCGACAGGCGGACGGAACAGATCAGACCCGGTGGGTTTGGTGAACAATCTATATATTACACAATTAATATTACTAAATATCAATATACTCACTGCCACCACATCCCGATTAAACAGCGGAATGACCTGTTACCTATATGGGGATATCCGCTCCCCTACTTCTAACAACCTGTAAGGAAATTGGTTATTCACACCTAATATTCTATACACCGTTATACAGTATCTCTATATACCTACACCATACTTCTCTATAGTAGCGTACTTCGAAGACACAGGTTTGTTTTGGGATATACTCAGAATAGGACAATAGCCTATAAATGATTTTATATCATTTATTAAAAGTTGTTAAAAATAGTGCATAAAAATATAAAGAAAAATAAAATAAATCACTGAACATAAAGCAGTAACACAAGTGAGGATAGAATTGGGTAAAAGAAGAAATACTTAGAAGATAATTGGGCCATCTGAATAGTCCATGAGGAAGAGTCCAGAACTGTTAAATCAATTTATGGGAAAATAATGGTCCAAATGATAAGTCCTGCGTTAAGCCAATTACGGTCTGTCAGTGGCTGATGTATTCCAGATGTTTTTGTAGATGTTATGGACAGACTCCTTGGGATGAGAACCAGTTCCATTTTTATCCCTTTTCAGAAAATGGGAGTGGTCTGTTCCCTAGGGGGTGGACTTGGTTCTGCCCCACGAAGGTTGGTGTCCAAGTTTTGGAGGGAATTTCAAATATCGAATTCAACCCCGGCCATAATCCATGAACCATACATGTCACATTCAACATAATATCATGATGGTTTATAACTAATTTTCCCAACAGAAACAAGACCAAAAACGACATATAGGGTATCCTAGACCTAGAAGGATTAAATCCCAAGTTGGCTGGGCTATGATATTGTGTCAGGTCTGCTATAAAGTAGAATTAATTACTGGAGAAAACTGGGGTTATTATGAAAACCTGAATAATTTCTACATCCGGAATTATTAAAGAATATGAATGACCTTCACTGCCAGTTGGTTTCTGTTCAATTCCTACGAGGAGATTCCCTGCTAGTTTCTGGTGTCTATTTGTCTGGGACTTTGTTTATATATTCACACCTTGCACCTATTGAAGTTAGACCTCCTGAAGTCAGCTAAATTTAACACCAAATGGCCCTGGCTTTGGGAAAACAGGAATGAATTAACTCTGCGAGTACCAGAAACAGTGAAACAATGTGGAAGCTACCATGCATGGCTTGATCATGCGCATTAGGGTGAAGATAATTGAAAATGGGGGTGCAATTTCAGATATGTCTATGCGTTTTACATTGAATATCTGTTCGTCACACCTCCCCTCATAGCGTCGCATAGGGAGTGGTTTTGCACAACCTAGACCGTTGGACCAACTTCCCTTGGGCCATGGTTGGCTTTCTCCTTTTATGACATGTAAATCCACATTGCTGGGAAAAATATTCTTTTTGTGGTTTTACACTCCCTCCAGTCACAATGCTATAGGTACAAGCTGTGCTGGCGTTGGGATCCATTTGTGTACCCCATGGCAGGACTGGTCCACATGTCTTAAACAATGGATCATCTCCAACACAACCATTTCCTGACATGAAACCACAACTCATTTAATTACCTGCTGGATAAACCATGTCAGCATGAGAGGCTTTGTCATTAACATCACCCCCTGGTGTGTGGGGTAAACAAAGCGGAAATAGTGGCCGCTGATTACTAGGCAGGCTGGACTCTATTTCCCAGAATGCCTGTTGGCCAAATCCCAGGTTAACACTGTTTGTACCAACATTTTACAATTTTTACACTTTTCACCACCCCCCTGCACAATACTTTCTGGTTCCTCTTGAGACAGAGACCAATACCTGGACTCTTCCAGACAGTCAGATCCTGGAAAACAATCCTGTTTCGCTACACAATCCTTTATTAAGATTTAACAGGTTCTTTGGTTAGTCTACCTGCCCAAAGCTGCCCTTGTCTCCTTCGTCTGGGACAAACAATGTCCTCCCCCTCTACAAATCCCTGACTTGGCTTAACTGGTTCTGGCACTGTCGGGACCCTGCTCTGTCTCAGCCCTTTCCCGTTACTCTGCATAAGGTCTAGACGAACCAGGGGATCTCTGGGAAAATGCATCTCCTCTCACCTCCCTCTCTAGTCATACAATCGGGCTATACTGGTTTCTGGCACTATCGGACCTCTAGCTGGTCTCCCCCAGCCCTCACTTCCCAGTCACTTGCCCTGATGAACCTGACTGAACCAGGGTGATATCAGGGGAAACCTAACATTCCCTACGTCTCTCTCGAAGGTCCCAACTCATTCAGTGTGCTGCAGTCTGCAGTGTTATCTCAGAGTCGCATCACAAGTTCCAGCCAAGCTCTGTGGTGGTAGTTGGTTGTGAAGCTTGGCAGGGGTTGAGTCAACTGGAAGAACATGGAACGAACTCGTAAATACGTCTCCCTGCTCTGATTCCAATGACCGTCCCCTAGCAGTCCTTCCAACATGTGAGTGACGGTTAACACAGGTAACACATTTTCATGTATAACATTTCACATTTTAACATTATACATACATTATTAGACACTTTATCACCTTCCACACAAACATGGAGGCTGGCCCCCTCTGGTAGGATCAGAAGCACTTTCGCTGGGTGACTCCAGACTGGGGGTATTGTAGTGGGTCAATCCAGGCCATACCAGTTTCAGCCAGTTGCCCTGTGGACACAGGGGGTCAACTGCTGACAAATATAAATGTCTGAGGTCAGAGCTGAAATGGATATCTCTGGACCTTCCTGCTTTCAACACTGAACCCCAGACCTGAGCAGTACTACCAGTAACTGCTAATTCCGCGTACAACATTGATCACAAGTACAATCATGGCATCCTTAACATACTTATACTGCATTCCTATCCACAGATACAGGCTTAATGTTAGATACACAATAATTATCACATTGCACATTTACCCCAGGTACCTGTGAACTAGGTCCTGTCAAACCCCTTCCCTGCTACAGCTGTTCTAACGCACGGTTAGCACAATACCTTTTGAGTGAGTTGAACCTTTAGCTTCGGGACTCGGGATGCTTTCGGCGGTTGATTACTGGGCCACTAATGTGCCTAATTCGTCCCAACCAACACTGAGGGACAGGGATATCATCCGAGATACCCACTACTTTTTCTGCTTTCCAAACCCCCCAGTCGATTTCCACTCGGGCCTGGGCGATGTTTGGAAGGGTGCCCCCTATTCCTGTGGGGTCAGGTGATTATCCGGGAGGATGTTTCTTTTGCAACCGAGGTAGAGTGAACCAAAGTGATGTCTGCTCCGGTATCCCTGAAGCCAGTAACAATCCGGTGTTCACTTTAACCATACTGGGTGATTGGAGTGTGGCGTTGGATTTCCTTTTTACGGACGGGAACCTTGTACGATAACCTCTGGGGTCAACTGGTACTGGGTAGGATAGAAGCCTTGATAGCTCATAATCATTATCATTTCCTCCGGTTAACTCATAAAAGCATCCAGGGCTTTGTAGCGGCAGGTGGAGTCAGAGTCTGGCCCAAATATCTGAGGCAGACGATACTGACGGCCAGGCTCTCTCAAAGAGCGTAAGAAGACAAATCAATGTCTGTATCCTTCTCCATTGCTGCAAATTAACTTGTGACTCACTTGGTTAAACTGTTCACTCCTGCTCCAGGAGAATTGGGGATGAAACTGTGGCGGCGGCTGGCGCAGTTGGCCATTTCCAGTTCATATTGTGTGCAGTTGCGCTCTGCAGCTCAGCGGTCTCTCAGGCTTCCGCTCTGCACTCTCACGCTCAGCCGTCGCTCCTCCATTTCGGCTTGCTGCGACGCTGGCGTTCCAGAAATTGCAGGGGTACTCCATTGGGTTGTCGGTTCGCTTAACTTTTGCAACACTGCCTGGAGCTGAGGAGACGTCTGGGAGCTGCAGACACACACATGGGTAATGGGTGATACAGTCTTGATGGTATTCCAGGCTGGACAATTCATTAGAATCCAGGTCATAGTGAGTGATTCCTGCGTAGGCTCATCCAGCATTTCCTTGTGCTGGAAATCTGCTCCATTAATTTCACGAATCAGCTTCCTCCCTCTTTTCCGATAGGAATCAATGTGTCGGCGTTGGCAAACAACGATTAAGTCATCCAGACTCATGGTTTCTATAATTCAGGATTCAGACATTTTGCCAATTAGAAAAAGTAGAGAAAAAGATTTTGGGGGAAGGCCTGTGTGTTTACCTGTTCAGTATATATTTCTAATGCACCGGCTATTAACCACAGAACTGGGTTTCTGCTCACAGAGTTACTTAGTTAACACTGTATTATTAGAGATTTGAGTATATAAACACCAAATATCCCAAACGCTGCCAACCAATGTCACCAAACCCCCGGTCCCAAAACGCCCCAACCACCTATCCGTTACCGGAAAACACACTCCAAGCGACCGACAGGCGGACGGAACAGATCAGACCCGGTGGGTTTGGTGAACAAACTATATATTACACAATTAATATTACTAAATATCAATATACTCACTGCCACCACATCCCGATTAAACAGCGGAATGACCTGTTACCTATTTGGGGATATCCGCTCCCCTACTTCTAACAACCTGTAAGGAAATTGGTTATTCACACCTAATATTCTATACACAGTTATACAGTATCTCTATATACCTACACAATACTTCTCTATAGTAGCGTACTTCGAAGACACAGGTTTGTTTTGGGATATACTCAGAATAGGACAATAGCCTATAAATGATTTTATATCATTTATTAAAAGTTGTTAAAAATAGTGCATAAAAATATAAAGAAAAATAAAATAAATCACTGAACATAAAGCAGTAACACAAGTGAGGATAGAATTGGGTAAAAGAAGAAATACTTAGAGATAATTGGCATCTGAATAGTCCATGAGAAGAGTCCAGAACTTGATAATCCAATTTATGGGAAAATAATGGTCCAAATGATAAGTCCTGCGTTAAGCCAATACGGTCTGTCCAGTTGGCTAGATGTTATTCCAGATGTTCTTGTAGATGTTATGACAGACTCCTTGGGATGAGACCCAGTTCCATTTTTATCCTTTCTTCAGAAAATGGGAGTGGTCTGTTCCCTAGAGGGGTGGACTTGGTTCTGCCCCAGAAGGTTGGTTCCAAGTTTTGGAGGGAATTTCAAATATCGAATTCCAACCCCCGGCCATAATCCATGAACCATACATGTCACATTCAACATAATATCATGATGGTTTATAACTAATTTTTCCCAACAGAACAAGACCAAATACGACATATCTGGGGTATCCTAGACCTAAGAAGGATAATATCCCAAGTTTGGCTTGGGCTATGATATTGTGTCAGGTCTCTATAAATGTAGAATTAATTACTGGATAAACTGGGGTTATTTATGAAAACCTGAAATAATTCTACATCCGGAATTATTAAAGAATATGAATGACCTTTCATCTGCCAGTTGGTTTCTGTTCAATTCTCTACGAGGAGATTCCCTGCTAGTTCTGGTGTCTATTTGTCTGGGACTTTGTTTATATATTCACACCTTGCACCTATTGAAGTTAGACCTCCTGCTAAGTCAGCTAATTTAACACCAAATGGCCCTGGCTTTGGGAAAACATGAATTAACTCTGCGAGTACCAGAACAGTGAAACAATGTGGAAGCTACCATGCTGCTTGATCATGCCATTAGGGTGAAATAATTGAAAATTGGGGGTGCAATTTCAGATATTGTCTATGGCGTTTTACATTGAATATCTGTTCGTCACATTGGGTAAGTACAATTTGCAAATAGCTACTACCTACTGTTTTAGGTACTTACCCTAGGTATATTCAGTGGGAGATGGTTAAATTTTAGTTTAGGTCCCCTTTAAGGCCATGTCCCTTAAGGTTCGTACACACGTGCGAACGTGGGTGCCAACTCGCAACGCACGATGTGTATGAGCGAGCGTTTCGGCCGATGATCGGCCAGTGTATGGGCACTTTATCGGCCGAGATGGCTCCACCTGGAGGATCGAACAACAATCTCCGAACGGACGGCCGTTTCAGCCGATAAAGTGCCCTAACGCTCATTCATACACATTGTGCATCACGGGTCGGCATTCGCGGTCGCACGTTTGTACGAACCTTAAGTCACAGAATTGCTTGTTCCTGATTATCTGCCCTGATTCAATTTCACCTAAAAATTGGTCAAGAGAGATTGGTCAGGTCAGAAATTATGACCTCAACCTTTATTGGGGTCAATCAGGATGACATATAAGCCCCAATTTAGAAGTCACGGGCAATTGTCTTTATTCACCAATTGGTTAATTCGTAACTTGATCTTGTTCTTGACTTGCACAATAGATTATTCACTGGTCAATATTTACCTCTACGGGGATTTAAACTTGACTGAGAATTGTACAAAACACAATAGTTATTTATTTTACCTGTAGACGTTTGCTGTTCCCTTCTGACTGTGAGCCCAGGGATTATTTGTCCCTCTGTGGAGGGATCTACACCTGGGAGGGGTTCGGTAGATGTGATTCATCAGAATGTCAATAAAGTGCCTCATAGAAGGTTACTCATTAAACTGAGGAACGTTGGTCTTATTAGTTGGACTCGGGTTGAGAGCTGGCTAAAGGACAGATTACAGAGAGTGGCTATTAATGAATTGCTTTTAGGGTAAAAAGGTACAAAGTTGGGTCTGAGTCTTGGAGCTGTAGGAATGAGAGATTGTGTGCACACACGTCTGGTTATTGTTTGGATTGAGTTAAATGACGATGCATGCGATGAGCCCCAAAGATGTTGATTGCAAATGTGCAGGACAGAAAGTGGGGCATGGACGTCAATGCAATGTGCAATCCAAAAATAAGACTATTGTGCATGTTTTGCCCCTAGTGAGGCCTGTTCCTTACGGGTCTGTTCTGGGTCTGGTACTTTTTAATTTAACCAAAAATGACCTAGTGTTTGTTCCATTGCAAGTGCAGCCTCTGTGCGACTTTCATTATGAATGAAATACATTAGAAAGATCAGATCCAAATGGCTTTGTCTATTATCCTCAATGTGCAAAATAATAGACTCATTGTGGGATATTTTCCTGTCTACATTACCCCCACTGGTATGCGTGTCCAGACTAGAGATGGGACCCGGATCCGACACGGAACCCCTTGGTTCCGAAATCTGAGTGTTCCGTCCGAGATCGGACGGATCGTTCGGATTTCGGGACTTCGGATCGCGTTTTTGATTTTTATCGAATGTTCATGGCTGTCTTCTAGAATTCTCGACGGTAGCCACGAACATTTGATAAAAATCCCTAATTTAAGTTCCATTTTCGGATGTTCAGGATTTTCCCAAGATCCAAAAAGCCGAAAAAGGAACGAAACCTGGCAGGTTCGGCCATCTCTAGTCCAGACATCCCACCCTAGAAAATCTCTAGGGACCCCTTCCCCCTGCGGACTACCCTGCCCCCGGCAGCTTCATTGGTTGCCAATGTGGGAAAAAAAACAGAAATAATGTTTTTTTCTTACCATATTAGAGCATTTCCCCTAACTTGCCAGACGGTTCTTGGGACTTTCCCCGGAGTGTGGGGTGGTCTCACAGGTGTGCATGAATCTCACAGGCACGTATGAACCCTCCATTATTTCGGCCTGACCGATACACTGAAATGTTGGGCGATCTGGCTGAAATGTTTTATGGTGTGTGCCCAGCTGTACAATCAGACACAACCCAGACTGAATACCACACATATTTGTTTGCCTGCTTGAACAAAACACTGTCAGTCTTTTCTATAGGTGTCACTACAATGGTTTTAAAAACCGCAGTATTAAAAACTTTATCTGAACATTTATTTCTACCTGAGAAGTTTATCACCCATTTAAAGCCACATTCACTTTAATGTAAACAAAACTATTCAACTGTCCAACCAGGACACGGAGAGAACGAACCCTGTACAAACATTCCACGGATTACAAAACACAGAACATAAACCCAAAGACAACTTCTAAACGTATTTGCATGTTACATGAAATCAACACGATATTTTAAAATTGCACACAACATAGTCTTTATCAACCACTGAAAATCTGATTCAAAACCAATTAAAAAATATACAGGGAGATTCAATAACAGTTTTTATCGTTTAAAATGGTGCTAATTAAGTTAAAGTTTAACCTAAAGTTAGCTTTCAAATGTTAAATAAGATCTGATTGGTTGGGGCAAAATTAGCACCATTTTTAATGATAAGAACTTTTATTGAATCTCCCTGATAGGTTTTTAATTTTCAACAGAGAAAATCAAAACCATTTTTTGACTTTTAAGCACCGATCATTGACTTTTTGACTCAACGAAATTCCAAAAAGTTCCACCGGATCCGCTAAATGTCAAAACGTCTGGTTCTGCCACAAAACTGTGACTCGTTGCTATTTATAATGAGGATTACAAAAGCTTTTTGTCTGCGCCACTTAAGCCCTCGAGGTTCCAATGAATGAGCTTTCAATCTTCGCTGAAAAGGTGCGTAATTTGCAGAATTTGTTTGTTGTGTGTGAACGCTCCTCCAGGAATCAAGGAAGCACAAATGTTGCCAAATCGCAAACATGAACCACAGGAAAGCAACTTAAAAAGAGGTCTAATTATACTAATAAGAGAGGATATTATTAAAGGGTAAGCACATGTTAATTATATGGTGCATCATTTATTTAGCTGTACATAGTAACCAACAAAGGGGTTAAATATAATGCGCACAGAACAATCCCTTATTGCTTAGTTCCATTGAAGCGGCCATATTGGTTGGTAGAATCCAATCAGATCTCCTGGGTCGTGCAAATGGTCAGTCGGACAAAAAGTCCCCCCAGTGTACACCCCACATACGACTTTTTAGAAATGTTGCCTTTGTCAAGGCAAATTATAGCCCCAAAATCATTCCAATCATTTATACCTTGCACCTACTTCCTCAAATGGAAAAGAGGAAGGACCTTCCCAATGGGCCAGCACCATCCCTGCCATGACCACCTAAAACAGACCCCCATCCATGTATTTAAAAATGAAAAGGCTTGAAGGACCGCACCTCCTGTCACTGACCAAGAAACCCACCAGGTAGGGGGTAAACTCAAACACGGGAGGTAGGATGGGCACTTCATACCCAAATATTGACTTTCCTGCAGACAATGAACTGCTATAAAATGGAAAACCTAGGATTGCTTTATTTTAACCACATGAGATTAAATAAACAAACACAAATTGTTTTTAATTTCCTTTTTCAGACATTCACACCGATATTTTCATCAACCCCTGAGTTGTCGCCATGTGACTCAGCATTCTATGTGATTTGCATGTTTATGGGATATTAATTACTCCCCTGGGTTCAGTGCCATGTCCATACATGTGGGGATTGTACTATTCCCTGTGTCCAACCACCATGTAACATTATCCCCCTGTACCTGTAGGGTCTATTGGAATCCACATCAGCATGTCTATACAGCAGGTCTAATCAGTGGACAGGCCATTGGTATAACAACAGTCAGGGATTTAAAGGACAACTATGCTGTAAAAATTAACTTTTTAAAAATGAAAAGCACCTGGGGAGATAGGATTGATTATTCCCACCTCCCAATATTGTTTTGTTGAAGAGCTACTGCACATACAGTTTTCATCTGCCAGGTTATGGCCCTGGGCCATTCTATATTAAAGATAGTGCTGAAGCATTCAGGAAGACTGGCAGAAGCAGTTTTCTTCTTGCTGCTGCTCCTCATAGAAAGTATATTGGGAGGTAAAAATCACCAATCCTACCTCCCTGCCTCAGGTACTTTTTATTTTAGCATTTTTTCACAAAACTTAATACGCACTATAGTTTCCCTTTAAGGTTATGTTGTCATTTCAGCTTCCAAAATGAAAAATATAGTAAACCAGGTCCTTATTACATGGGGAATCAATCACCTGAATTTCTAATAAGGCTCTTTCATTCTACCTTAAGGCCAATTATCCGGATCATTCCCATGTCACATGTGACACGTGGATGTGGAGAATGGATTAGGGAATTTTTCCTAATTAGCACGTGTTTTTATCATTAGTGGGTGTTTATGTTGTCCCTGCGTTTGTGCGGATTTCCTCTCGCTACTACGGTTTCCCCCACCATTGTATAAACATATTGATTGGGTTCTTAGATTGTAAGCTCTTAGGAACAGGGCCTGGTGTGGATGTATAAACTAATTGTAAAGAGTTGCACAATATGTTCAGTACGATGTAAGGAAATAACTGCAATAGTGGGAGATGTAGGGTGAAACGCGTCTCGTTTGTGCCAAAAAAATCAATTTCTGTTGACTTTGGTTCTCTCCAGCACCCTGAGTCTCCAAACTACCAACATAAAAGGTGCAGCAGCAAGCGAAAACCATGGGGTGTGGTGTCTCTCGTAACTATGCAAGGAATGCTACCCCATACACCTAAGATTCCACCGACCCACTGAACAGCCCCAATATGTAAACACCTTCCCGCAGCTGATACAACTACATGTTCCTAATTAGACAGCCATGTTGTCTTGTAAAGTGATGTTTGGTGTTTGGCCAACTAAATGCTCAAGGCCAGTGCCTCAACCCAACCCAATCAAATCATCCACAGATCAATAAAAAAAAACATCACTGACTGCTTGTTACCAAGATGGGTGTTGTTATTTAGATGTATCCAATGGGTGCATGGCAGAAATATATTATTATATATTTAATTTTAATATATATTATACTTGTAATTGACTGAATTTTTTAGCATAAACTTGATCAGGCTCAGCGCTTAGTGCTTGCATTTTTTTTCTTATGCTAATTATAGTTAAATTCCATTTTTAGACAAAATTGTTAAAAATTCTCCTTTAAGGGCTATTTCAAATGGTGCCCACAAACTCCCCCATTGACCTGGATGTAATCAGTGCTGGTCAGTAGCAAGTTTATAGAATTCATTTATTATTTATTTGTTATTTTACAGTTATTTCATTGGATGAAATTTGCTAATGGAGGAGGCCATTTTGAGCACCTAGATACTGAAACATGATTGGATCTCACATTTTTAAGTGAGCTTCGACATTTTGTGAAAATGTTAAATAGTGTGGTTCAGGTCATAAAGGGTTGATGGTTTCCAATTAAACTCACACGAAATCGAACAAAATCGAAGTCTTTGTAAGGTCCATATTCTAAACCATAAACAGAGATGGATTATATTTAAATGGGGTACTGGACAGTGCTGACATTTGGGGGCCCTTGTACTTTGGGCTGTATTTGCCATACCAGACATGAAAATGTTTTTATTAATAGGTATTCAAATCCTTTGACGCCATGTAAATGAAAGCTCTCTACAAAATAACCTTTTGCATATTTCAGTAGTGTTCCATAACAGCAAAGTCCTTTCAGATATGGCTTTGGGCTAATTCAGAAAGACTGCCTGCATTAAAATGGAAACGTAAACCTCTCTCTAATACCAGACATTTTCTTGATCACCCTATGTTATCCGTGTAGCAACCAGAATAATTACAAACCTACAGTGATTTAAACAATCCTTTTACGTATCTCACGGACAGACGATATCTAGGGAACTGCTTTCTAGCTAGACACGGTAGAACCTCACTTGCCCGTTTAGGGTTTTTTTTGTTATAATTATTTTACTAAAATATCCAGCTTGATTTCTAGAATGCGCAACCCGATCAGCAAAAATAAGGCAGTGATTTGAGATGTCAGATCTCTGCCTTATTTTCTCATCATTCGTTACTTTTTGCCCTTTTGCACATTTCTTTAGCCGCAATACACAGCGCTATCCATTGGCATGTTAATAGCCATGTAAGAACACATATGTCCGGTAAGAATTAAAGTGAGAACCCCAATGCACGCAAAGCTTGGAGCCAAGATATCCAAGTACAGATTCAAAGAATTATAAAGCTATGAGATTAATATAGCAATAGTGCCCCACCTGGCCAATGCCCTACTCTAAATCCAGCCATAAAAACACATATACATTCTGATAAATATGGACAAATCTATAATTAACAGACAGAGCTGACCGAAGCCAATCAGAACCTAGAGGCGCCTTATCGACCTATCACATTATCACATTATCTTGAATCTTTAGAATAAAGGTTTAACCCTTTGTTTCACCTTAGTTTAGTCTTTCTAGTAAAGTGACATTTAATTACATTTATTTACCTGGATCTGTCTCCTCTTGTCTCTCCTCCTAAGTCCTTTGCTTTGTGAGATGTTGAAAATTATGGGCAATGAGTTACCTATTGACACAGGTGTAGAGTTCCTCTCCGCCCCCTTTACACAAGATCACACCTCCCGTAACCCTCCCAGTGCTGGCTGGAAAGAGAAAGTCAGTCCACAGGTGTCTGAACTTGTCCCAGGGGACTAATGTCAGAGTTATTATCTAGAGGAAGGAAGGAACAAAA
The DNA here is from genome assembly GCA_019447015.1 of Hymenochirus boettgeri. Lineage (NCBI taxonomy): Eukaryota > Metazoa > Chordata > Amphibia > Anura > Pipidae > Hymenochirus > Hymenochirus boettgeri. The sequence goes on along the minus strand of CM033470.1, from coordinate 17,586,946 downwards.
CAAGCTCTTGGCTTTGATGATTATTTCCAAACTACAGCTCAGTATAATTTAGCCTTAGCTGCTATTTTTCTTTTTAGATACATTATTTTGTAAATATTTTTTTATTGTTTGTTTAAAGGGCATGTCCACCCCCAAAACTATAATCCCCCCCACTACTGTCCCCATTGTGTAGCGTAGTTTAATCCTTACCTCACATCCCAGCTCCATATGGTTCCCAAAAACTGCCCACCAGGAGGATAGCAGAGTCCATATAGGACTCTGCCTCCTGTTTCGCCTCCGGGAGAAGTTTGCCATGCGTACTGCAGCCCTTCTCCCCCTCCCTCCCCCTCCCTCTCCCTCCCGTTTTGCGATCCCTACCCCTACCATAAAACCCCTTGCCCATATCATAGTATATCTTCCCCCAGCCCCAACCGCTAAAAAATAATTTTAAGAAAGACCCCCAAACTCTACTTACCTTCCCTCTCTCCCCCGGCATTCTGAGAAGCCGGCAGCCGTGTCCGTGATTGGCTGCCTCTCAGCCAATCACGGACGCGGCTGCCAGTCCCGCCCCCTGCTTGCAGTGTCTTGCAAGCAGAAGGCCGGGTGTCGGAGGAGAGAGGGAAGGTAAGTAAACATCGAGGCACTTTCTTAAATTAATTTTATAGTGGTTGGGGCTGGGGGAAGATATACTATGATATGGCAAAAGTTTATTATAAGGGTGGACATGCCCTTTAAGTTGTTAGATGTTTTGGGCATGTTAGTTTTTAATAGGGTCGCCGCATAACATACTACATGGCTACACTGAAATCAATGCAGCCAGCATCAAGCTTCTAATGATCAACCTTTCTTATTGGTGTCTAGTTTTAATGGGATAAAGTGCAGAGTTCCCTCTAATTTAAAATTGACCGTGTGCCCAGAAATATATTTTCTGTACGCAAACAAAATGTATATTCCACTTATAATCCAGTAGATTTCTGTGCCCGCACGCACAGCATAGAGGGTGCAGAACTTAAAGATTCAAAACTTCCTGTTTAGTGATGGTGTTGGGTAAAAGGGTAGATGAGAGTCCTCTTGTCATTTTTACTGAGGTTCTTATAGCATTTCCAATTTTCAATAGAATTTTGTTCAAATGGAAATTTCGAATTTCCGATTTTCTAAATTTTCAATGAAAAATTTTGAGTTTGAAAATTCCCAAAAAAATCCTTTGGATCCGTGGAATTTTTAAACATTGATTCATAGTAATATTGCATAGTAATTGAGGTTGAATAAAGACCTGCGTCCATCAAGTCCAACCTTTTCACCCTCCTTTTTAACCCTACATAACGGTTGATCCAGAGGAAAGCAACAAAAAAAAACAGCTAAAAAGGGGGGGAAATTCTTTCTTAACTCGAAATGGAAATCGGAAAGTACTCCTCACTTAAGGAGAACATGCACACTAAAGCGGCAGCGCTGAAGTCCTGAGTTCGATTCCACCCTTGGACACATCTGCAAGGAGTTTGTATGTTCTCCCCGTGCTTGTGTGGGTTTCCTCCGGGCACTCCGGTTTCCCCCACAATCATAAAGACATACTGATAGGTTGTATGTGTCAAATAAATGTGCTTAGATTGTAAGCTCTTCAGGGCAGGGCCTGATGTGATTGTATCCATGTCATTGTACAGCGCTACAGAAGATGTTGGCGCTATATAGATCCAATAATAATATGACCAACTTAAGATAACAATTGTCCTGCTCGCATAGGATATCATAGACTCATAGATTTTTGTATTTGACGTAAATAAAACAGGAAGACACCTGTATAATGATATTTTTGTTGCAGAGCTTTCCCATTAATATATTTTTCATGCAGATTCTGCAGTGTGTTCTCCCAACGCCCTCCTGTCAGTCACAGAGTTTAGCAGAACATGGGGCGGAGATCTTGGTTTAATGACATTATGGACGTGATCAGTTATGGACAATAGACCGTTGACTTCCTGCAGTTATCCTTTCAAACCTCCCACTGCTTTGCCCTTCCTTGTCACTGTAGACAAACAGTAAATGTCCTCACCGAAACCTAATGAGATAAAACAGTCAATAGGAGATAAAATGGACAAACATCACGGGCCATGTTTATAAAGTTGCAATATTTTCGAGGTTGTTTTAATGCCACATTACAAAGAATCTATGTTTAACGACACCAAAAATCTACTGTCAAGTTGAACAATCTTAGTCTAACACCAAAGATCGAACCATCTCCAAACAGTGTAATGAGTCTACTGGTGCCCATAGCTGCAAAGGTCTGCGACTCGTAAGATCGTATTGCGCGATTAAACAATTTTTTTCATCCTGAGGCTGACCGTACCATATCGGAATATCCTATTATCATACGACCGCCAACTATAGGCAACATTACATATGTTTTCGTCTTTTCCAATATTAAAAAAATCTATTAAAAACCCCTAAGATAGCCACTCACAGCCCAGTCCTTCACCGTGTGTCATCAGTGAAAAAACTAAAAGCTGACATTACGGCCAATGGCTGACAGGCATTGCCTAGGCTACCTCCCCTGTGCGTGCACGTAAAAACACGTAAAGGCAGCAGAGGAGGTGTATAGCTGCCGGAAAGGGATCAGGCTGTGTAAGGAATTGGGGGGGGGGGGGCTTTAAGGTGTGGAGAGTCCCTTTAAGTATTAAAATGTTATTAAAATACTACTATCAAATATTCATATCCCAATCAATTAATCAGGAGCATATTTAAATTTAGAGATGGACGAACTTTCGAAAGTTCGGTCCGTTTTCGAACTTTCGAACTATATGGAAAGTTCTAAAGTTTAAAAACGGATCCATTAAAGTAAATGGGAGTCAAATAGTTCGAAAAGTTCTAATGAAATACAATTAAAATATTAATGGTAACTTAATGTACATGGCTGTGGGACCTGGGAAATGGTCTGGGGGACATGTTCCAATATCCAGGACATTCGAAAAATCAATTTTACTCTCATGCGCGCTATTTTCGAGCTCGTTCGCAGATTCGATGCTCGCGTATAGGCTTTAATGGACACTTTACTCGTAGATTCGATGTTCGCGCCTAGATACCATGGACATTTTACTCGCGGATTCGATGCTCGCGTATAGGTTCTAATGGATACTTTACTTGTAGATTCGATGTTCGCACCAAGATACCATGGACATTTTACTCACGGATTCAATGCTCGCGTATAGGTTTTAATGGATACTTTACTCGTAGATTCGATGTTCGCACCAAGATACCATGTACATTTTACTCGCGGATTCGATGCTCGCGTATAGGTTTTAATGGACACTTTACTTGCGGATTCGATGTTCACGCCTAGATACCATGTACATTTTACTCGCGGATTCAATGTTCGCGTATAGGCTTAAATGGACACTTTACTCATGGATTCGATGCTCGCGCCTAGGTACCATGTACATTTTACCCGCGTATAGGTTTTAATGGACACTTTACTCATAGATTCGATGTTCGCGCCTAAATACCATGGACATTTTACTTGCAGATTCGATGCTCGTATATAGGTTTTAATGGGCACTTTACTCGCGGATTTGATGCTTGCATTCGCGCCTAGATACCATGGACATTCGATGCTCGCGTATAGGTTTTAATGGACCCTTTACTCGCGGATTCGATGCTCGCGTATATGCTTTAATGGACACCTTACTCGCGGATTCGATGCTCGCGCCTAGATACCATGCACATTTTACCCGCGTATAGGTTTTAATGGACACTTTACTCATAGATTCGATGTTCGCGCCTAGATACCATGTACATTTTACTCGCGGATTAGATGCTCGCGTATAGGTTTTAATGGACACTTTACTCGCGGATTCTATGTTCTCGCCTAGATACCATGGACACTTTACTCGCGGATTCGATGCTCGCATATAGGTTTTAATGGACACTTTAGTCGCGGATTCGATGCTCGCGTATAGGTTTTAATGGACACTTTACTCGCGGATTAGATGCTCGCGTATAGGTTTTAATGGACACTTTACTCGCGGATTCGATGCTCGCGTATAGGTTTTAATGGACCCTTTACTTGCGGATTCGATGCTCGCGTATAGGTATAATAGGCATTTTTACTCGCGGATTCAATGCTCGCATATAGGTTTTAATGGACCCTTTACTCGCAGATTCGATGCTCGCGTATAGGTTTTAATGGACCCTTTACTTGCGGATTCGATGCTCGCGTATAGGTATAATAGGCACTTTACTTGCGGATTCGATGCTCGCGTATAGGTTTTAATGGACCCTTTACTCGCGGATTCGATGCTCGCGTATAGGTATAATAGGCATTTTACTCACACATTTGAACGGTCGAACATTCGATATTTATCGAAAGTCCGAAAATATCGATAATCCGGGTCCGGGATAGTTCGAGAAGTCCGAATTAATGGACACTATACTCGCGGATTCGATGCTCGCGTATAGGTTTTAATGGACCCTTTACTTGCGGATTCGATGCTCGCGTATAGGTATAATAGGCATTTTACTCGCGGATTCAATGCTCGCATATAGGTTTTAATGGACCCTTTACTCGCAGATTCGATGCTCGCGTATAGGTTTTAATGGACCCTTTACTCGCGGATTCGATGCTCGCGTATAGGTATAATAGGCATTTTACTCGCGGATTCGATGCTCGCGTATAGGTTTTAATGGACCCTTTACTCGCGGATAAAGGTCCATTAAAACCTATACGCGAGCATCGAACCGCGAGTAAAATGCCTATTATACCTATACGCGAGCATCGAATCCGCGAGTAAAGGTCCATTAAAACCTATACGCGAGCATCGAATCTGCGAGTAAAGGTCCATTAAAACCTATGCGAGCATTGAATCCGCGAGTAAAATGCCTATTATACCTATACGCGAGCATCGAATCCGCAAGTAAAGGGTCCATTAAAACCTATACGCGAGCATCGAATCCGCGAGTAAAGTGTCCATTAATTCGGACTTCTCGAACTATCCCGACCCGGATTATCGATATTTTCGGACTTTCGATAATATCGAATGTTCGACGCGTTCAAATGTGTGAGTAAAATGCCTATTATACCTATACGCGCATCGAATCCGCGAGTAAAGGGTCCTTAAAACCTAAACCGAGCATCGAATCCGCAAGTAAAGTGCCTATATACCTATACGCGACATCGAATCCGCAAGTAGGGTCCATTAAAACCTATACGCGAGCATCGATCTGCGAGTAAAGGGTCCATTAAAACCTATATGCGAGCATTGAACGCGAGTAAAATGCCTATTATACCTATACGCGAGCATCGAATCCGCAAGTAAAGGGTCCATTAAAACCTATACGCGACATCGAATCCGCGAGTAAAGTGTCCATTAAAACCTATACGCGAGCATCTAATCCCGAGTAAAGTGTCCATTAAAACCTATACGCGAGCATCGAATCGCAAAAGGGTCCATTAAAACCTATACGCGAGCATCTAATCCGCGAGTAAAGTGTCCATAAAACCTATACGCGAGCATCGAATCCGCGACTAAAGTGTCCATTAAAACCTATATCGAGCATCGAATCCGCGAGTAGATGTCCATGGTATCTAGGCGAGAACATAGAATCCGCGAGTAAGTGTCCATTAAAACCTATACGCGAGCATCAAATCCGCAGTAAAATGTACATGGTATCTAGGCGCGAACATCGATCTATGAGTAAAGTGTCCATTAAAACCTATACCGAGCATCGAATCCGCGAGTAAAGGGTCCATTAAAACCTATAGCGAGCATCTAATCCGCGAGTAAAGTGTCCATTAAAACCTATACGCGAGCATCGAATCCGCGACTAAAGTGTCCATTAAAACCTATATGCGAGCATCGAATCCGCGAGTAAAGTGTCCATGGTATCTAGGCGAGAACATAGAATCCGCGAGTAAAGTGTCCATTAAAACCTATACGCGAGCATCTAATCCGCGAGTAAAATGTACATGGTATCTAGGCGCGAACATCGAATCTATGAGTAAAGTGTCCTTAAAACCTATACGCGGGTAAAATGTATGGTATCTAGGCGCGAGCATCGAATCGCACCGAGTAAGGTGTCCTTAAAGCATATACGCGACATCGAATCCGCGAGTAAAGGGTCCATTAAAACCTATACGCGAGCATCGAATGTCCATGGTATCTAGGCGCGAATGCAAGCATCAATCCGCGAGTAAAGTGCCCATTAAAACCTATTACGAGCATCGAATCTGCAAGTAAAATGTCCATGGTATTTAGGCGCGAACATCGAATCTATGAGTAAAGTGTCCATTAAAACCTATACGCGGGTAAAATGTACATGGTACCTAGGCGCGAGCATCGAATCCATGAGTAAAGTGTCCATTTAAGCCTATACGCGAACATTGATCCGCGAGTAAAATGTACATGGTATCTAGGCGTAACATCGAATCCGCAAGTAAAGTGTCCATTAAAACCTATACGCGACATCGAATCCGCGAGTAAAATGTACATGGTATCTTGGTGCGAACATCGAATCTACGAGTAAGATCCATAAAACCTATACGCGAGCATTGAATCCGTGAGTAAAATGTCCATGGTATCTTGGTGGAACATCGAATCTACAAGTAAAGTATCCATTAGAACCTATACGCGAGCATCGAATCCGCGAGTAAAATGTCCATGGTATCTAGGCGCGAACATCGAATCTACGAGTAATGTCCATTAAAACCTATACGCGAGCATCGAATCCGCGAGTAAAATGTCCATGTATCTAGGCGCGAACTCGAATCCGCGAGTAAAGTGTCCATTAAAGCCTATACGCGAGCATCGAATCCGCGAGTAAAATGTCCATGGTATCTAGGCGCGAACATCGAATCTACGAGTAAAGTGTCCATTAAAACCTATACGGAGCATCGAATCCGCGAGTAAAATGTCCATGGTATCTAGCCGCAACATCGAATCCGCAGTAAAGTGGTCCATTAAAGCCTATACGCAGCATCGAATCCGCGAGTAAAAATGTCCATGGTATCTAGGCGCGAACATCGAATCTACAGTAAAGTGTCCATTAAAACCTATACGCGAGCATCGAATCCGCGAGTAAAATGTCCATGGTATCTAGGCGCGAACATCGATCTACGAGTAAAGTGTCCATTAAGCCTATACGAGCATCGAATCTGCGAACGAGCTCGAAAATAGCGCGCATGAGAGTAAAATTGATTTTTCGATGTCCTGGATATTGGAACATGTCCCCCAGACCATTTCCCAGGTCCCACAGCCATGACTTAAGTTACCATTAATATTTTAATTGTATTTCATTAGAACTTTTCGAACTATTTGACTCCATTTACTTTAATGGATCCGTTTTTAAACTTTAGAACTTTCCATATAGTTCGAAAGTTCGAAAACGGACCGAACTTTCGAAAGTTCGTCCATCTCTAAATTTAAATATGCTCCTGATAATTGATTGGGATTGAATATTTGATAGTAGTATTTTATACATTTTAATACTTAAAGGGACTCTCCCACCCCTTAAAGCCCCCCCCCCCCAATTCCTTACACGCCTGATCCCTTTCCGGCAGCTATACACCTCCTTTGCTGCCTTTACGTGTTTTTACGTGCACGCACAGGGGAGGTAGCCTAGGCAATGCCTGTCAGCCATTGGCCGTAATGTCAGCTTTTAGTTTTTTCACTGATGACACACGGTGAAGGACTGGGCTGTGGTGGCTTCTTGGGGTTTTTAGATTTTTTTTTGGAGCTTGTTGTTGCCTATAGTTGGCGGTCGTATGATAATAGGATATTCCGATATGGTACGGTCAGCCTCAGGATGAAAAAAATTGTTTAATCGCGCAATACGATCTTACGAGTCGCAGACCTTTGCAGCTATGGGCACCAGTAGACTCATTACACTGTTTGGAGATGGTTCGATCTTTGGTGTTAACTAAGATTGTTCAACTTGACAGTAGATTTTTGGTGTCGTTAAACATAGATTCTTGTATGTGGCATTAAAACAACCTCGAAAATATTGCAACTTTATAAACATGGCCCGTGATGTTGTCCATTTTATCTCCTATTGACTGTTTTATCTCATTAGGTTTCGGTGAGGACATTTACTGTTTGTCTACAGTGACAAGGAAGGGCAAAGCAGTGGGAGTTTGAAAGGATAACTGCAGGAAGTCAACGGTCTATTGTCCATAACTGATCACGTCCATAATGCTTAAACCAAGATCTCCGCCCCATGTTCTGCTAAACTCTGTGACTGACAGGAGGGCGTTGGGAGAACACACGGCAGAATCTGCATAAAAATATATTAATGGGAAAGCTCTGCAACAAAAATATCATTATACAGGTGTCTTCCTGTTTTATTTACGTCAAATACAAAAATCTATGAGTCTATGATATCCTATGCGAGCAGGACAATTGTTATCTTAAGTTGGTCATATTATTATTGGATCTATATAGCGCGCCAACATCTTCTGTAGCGCTGTACAATGACATGGATACAATCACATCAGGCCCTGCCCTGAAGAGCTTACAATCTAAGCACATTTATGTTGACACTCGCGGATTCGATGCTCGCGTATAGGTATAATAGGCATTTTACTCACACATTTGAACGGTCGAACATTCGATATTTATCGAAAGTCCGAAAATATCGATAATCCGGGTCCGGGATAGTTCGAGAAGTCCAAATTCATTCGAATCTTTCAGCTCGAACTCGGGTTTGAGTTCTAATCCATCTCTATTTAAATTATGTTTATAATGATATAATATATAATAATAATTTTAGAATAATGTCATTCGCCAAACTGGATCTCATTGATGATTTCCCTCTAACCGACCAATGGATTTTGTCCAAATCCCGGTAGTATACTTTATGGCTTTATTGCTTCTTGGACATATTTCTCCTAAAATCTCATTTAAAGGGTATGTGTTTATATTAGTAATTTGTAAGCGATTGCCAAGTGAAACTATCTGTCATTGATCTGTTGACCTCACCAAATGAACTTGTTACCCTACCTTACAGTTTATGACTTTTATATAGGAAGCAGCACTTTCCATTATTACGCAATGTGGATCTACGCCCTAGTCAGTAAGAGGAAGGGTGAAAAATCATAGTTTCATACATAGGCAACACGTCTATTATTAACTTTCCTGATCATAATTTCTAATACCATTTAAAAGGACACCACTGAAAAAATTACTTTGCCTCATCTTGATCTATAATTGAATACATGTAAGTAGCACATACTCTGATTTGCGTGGGATGCTGCATGCCTTCAATCAAGCACACATTTTGTTTAGGAGCAGTATCCCCCCTCCCTCTTTTAACCACTCCCACTTCCATCCGACCTGACTTTTTCCCCACAAACCAACTGTCAAGCCTGCACACAGCATACAGCGTTCCAACTGTCAAAACTCTGTCACCATTCCAGCTACAGTAAAACTGCTCACAGAAGAATAGTTTTTTTCAGCAAGGAACTTGATTGACAGCTGAAATATAAGAAGTTTTAGATTGGATATCTAAAGAAATAGGAGGCAAATCAACAAAAAATGATACAGTAGTGGTTGGGAAGAATTATAGTTTCCAATTATGGTCAATTTAAAATAACTTATTTTTTAGTATAGATGCCCTTTAAGAACAAATTTTTCTTGGCACCTTTACAGGGAGGTAGGAGACAGTTCACCTTCCTCCTTTTATACATAAACCAAACAGTGACCTTTGAAAGATACCACTCGACCACTTGACAGCTTCACCACTCACCCACCAAGGGATGAAAATGTCAGCTACAGTGGAACTTCATCAGCTCACCGCTTATTATCTCCTCTCTGTGAATACAGAGTTTATATTGTTATTATAGCTGTTTTATATGGTTGCACTATTTCTCTACCTGCAATGATTTTGTATATTATCCCTGTACTAACTAAAGGCTAAATCTGTATTGCTTTCTTATTCTTCCTAATACATTATCCGGACTAGTTACGGGAAGCAGTAATGTTGTTTTCCCATCTAACAATCAGGCTAAACTTTTTGTGACATTTAAAAATAAACCAGGTTAAGAATCATCAATATCAACCATTTCCGATCGTAAGCTCTTTGGGACAGGGCCTGATGCATAGTAGTAGTATTATTTGAGGTTGAATAAAGACATATGTCCTTCTAATCCAACCTACTCAGCAATACCCACATTTCCTGCCTAACATCGAGCTTAATTTTTTAGATCCAATGAACCTGCCATAACAACGTCCACTGGAAGACAGTTCCATAGCTTTATTAACATTCGCACAGTGACAAACCCTTCCCAACTCTACTTTATGTATCAATACCAGTAACTTGTAACATTCCTTGTTGTAGAAACTCATCCAGCTTTTTATAACTGACCAATGAACCTGCCATAACAACGTCCACTGGAAGACAGTTCCATAGCTTTACCGTTCTCACAGTGACAAACCCTTCCCAACTCTACTTTATGTATCAATACCATTAACTTGTAACATTCCTTGTTGTAAAACTCATCCAGCTTTTTATTAAACTCACCAATGAACCTGCCATACAACGTCCACTGGAAGACAGTTCCATAGCTTTACCGTTCTCACGTGAAAAACCCTTCCCAACTCTACTTTATGTATCAATCCCAGTAACTTGTAACATTCCTTTGTGTGCAAGAAACTCATCCAGCTTTTTATTAAACTGACCAATGAACCTGCCATAACAACGTCCACTGGAAGACAGTTCCATAGCTTTACCGTTCTCACAGTGAAAAACCCTTTCCCAACTTGAAGCCTAAACTTCTTTTCTTCAAGTCTTAAGGGATGTCCATGTGTCCTCTGACATGTTCTATTGGTGAACAATGCCCCAGATAGTTTATTGTATGGCCCGTTAATGTATTTATACACAGTAATCATATCCCCACGCAAGCGCCTTTTATCCAGCATACATAATTGTAACTTTTCCAGTCTCTTCATATTCAAGCTCCCCCAATCCCCTTATTAATTTTTTTGCCCTTCTCTGAACCCTTTCCATTTCCAAGATGTCCTTTTTGTACACAGGATTCCAAAACTGCAAATGAGACGTTACCAATGCTTTGTAAAGAGGGAGAATATTATTTTCCTCCCTTGAATCCATACCTCTCTTTATACAAGACAATACCATGCTGGCTCTGGCTGTTGCCGCCTGGCACTGCTTGCTACCTTTAAGTTTGTTATCCACCAAAACTCCAAGATCCCATTCCAACAGGGATTCACTTAACACAGAGCCATTTATAGTATAAGCAGCACAAGGATTTTTAAGTTCAAAATACATCACCTTACATTTCTCAACATTGAATTTCATCTGCAACTTAGCAGCCCAATGTGACAATCTATCTAGATCCCCCTGCAACGATTGCACATCCTCTGCAGTTTTTAATGGTCGACAGAGTTTTGTGTCATCAGCAAACACAGAAACCTTGCTGACAATACCCACTTCCAAATCATTAGTAAATTAGTAAATAGATTAAATAGAAGCGGCCCCAACACAGAACCAAGGTTCCCTGTAGCTTAAAATCGTCTGTGTGCACAGAAAAAATATTTTATGTGCACATACAAAATTATATTTTATGCGCCACACACAACAGCACTTATATTCGAGCAGGTCTTTTTGTGTGCACCTCTGTACGCAAGCTTGCAGGAGCGCACAGCTTAGAGGAGACACTGCAGAGGACTCTGTGGCCCCCCACTTAGTACTTTATTTCATAACGATGAAGCCCCATTAACAACTACTCTCTGCATCCTATTCATTAACCAATTTTCTATCCATGTACAAATGTGACTCCCCAGAACAACAGACCATAAGTCAACTATATCAAAAGACTTCCAAGTAGGCTACATCTACTGCTATTCCTAATTCCTACTCACCATTCATCATGTGATGTGGATTAAATTGTAAAGTGCTGTGTAATATTTATTATAATAACATGCGCTTTATAAGAAAGAAGAAATACAGTTGAATATTGAGAATATTGAGTCTCCACACACTTCCTGCTCCTTCTCTTTTATACAGTGATGCCAAAACCTGCCCCTCGGAATTATTCCCTTGGGTTGAATGTTCCATAGTAACGCTACTTGCAGTCAACTGTGCCCTCCAGGTATCATCTTATACAAAAAGTCACTTTACATTCCTCTTGCGTCCCACCTAGTTACAATGTTTGCTGACTACAATGCAGGCAACAATCTAGCATCACTTTTGCATTTAACATGACGTCTTCCATGGAGGGGTTCGTCTTCTTTACAGTTCAAGCCTTGTTGTTTAAATATGTAATGAATTTTAGCCTCACATGACATCACACACAATGACAATACACTGTGAGAGTCACATTCTTTGATAAATGCCAGCAATTTCTCTTTATCCATTCATTAGATATCGCACTGTGTTGTCTAGGATGGGGGAGAAGACATTCCCATCTGTAGAAAGACAAATACATTAAGCACATACGTGAACCCTGAACAGTAGAATGCAGACTGCTCGTTGCTATGTTGCCGTACAACTCAAATTGGTCGTCCAGTTTGTATGTTCCATTTTCTCATATAGACAGAATATCAAAGCTTCAGATTGTACCTGCTATGATCCATTACATTTATACATGGTCACGCAACAATGGGATCTCCGTTTTGGAATAAAGGGATGATACATGTTCTACCTTATGGGTGTCCATCTTTCTATTAGCGTGTTCTTTCTCCCTTTTTGTCTAGTGCTTTACAGAATATGGTTTTGTGCCCTGTCCACTTTTTGATGGTATCATAGATATTGACCTACCCAGGGGTTATATTAACAGACATTTAGATCTTCAAATGTGGAAAGATGCGATTTATTGGATAGTTTCAAGACAGGGCTGGATGTTATTTTGGAATCAATAAAATGGAATGTTATTTGAATTAAACGGTAACAATATCTCAGATACCTTTCAAACAAGCCTAGGATAATGTTTCTAGCTTCTCTGGATCTAAAGTTATAGGCTTACAGTTACACTTCTTTGTCTGTCCTGACTGTCTGAGTCTGTGACAGTCACATGATGTGCAGTGTAAGAAGCCCCACCCCCCAAAAAATAATCAATCTTTTTTTAAAGCTAGTTACAGACCTGGAATCATTCTCTGTAATTTCCTCTACCTACTGATTGGTAGATGTAATCAAAGGGGTGTTTTTTCCTCTTATGGTGCTGTTCTGTTTGTTTTTTACCCTACAGTAGGATATTCAATGTCTTTACAACTGTCTCAACAACTATGCTACTCTACTATTATATTAAGATACTATTAGACCAGTCCCTGAGGGTGCTGTCCTGAGAAAGGTTAAAGGCTGAGAAAGGTTAAACAGACGTTTATAGCTAAGAAATGTATCTGATGGTGAAACACGGTTACATCTTCATAGTAGCATGTGAAAACCTTACAAATGGGGCTTAATCTTACTCTATATTTCTTGATACATACAAAGACATGTAATATACATTCCGTATGAGAGGGTTGAGTTCGCTAGTTCGCCTCACCTCTTGATAACTAAAACTCTTAATAAAACCACTAGTTTCACCATCATCTTGTGCGTCAAGATAACACTCGTGCAAATATTTTTCCTAGTGCATTGCTAGTTGTTATTCCAGACTGGCTTAACCAGACTAACTTGTTCTTTCACCTTTGGTAAACGGTAAATGGTCTGGACAAATAAGGAGATCATTATACATTAATATGATAAAGTGGTGATTTGGCATTTGGCGCCATTCGCTATTACAATGTTCTCTGCAAGCAAATTTTAATAAAAAAAAACCCATAGGGGTTTTGTTACTTGTTTATGATCATAAATCGAAAACCTTTCCACCCATGTCAAAGAATTATTTACCGTTGATTGCTCCCTGATTGTTTGCTGTATGTTTCCTTCTAACCACTGTGTTGATCTCATAACCACATTCCTGATCAATGTGCAACCATGATCTGTAACCTCAAGTGCAGTAAAACTGCACTTAAGTTTACGATGGATCCATCATGTCGAGGCAGTGTGTGGCACGCTTTATATGGAGGCTGCAACCCCAACCTTTAAAGGGCAACTTTACTGGGGAAAAAATGACTTTTCCTTATCCTAATCTATAAATAAATATATGCAAGTAGCACTTACTCAGGTGTGTGTGTGTTACTGCATTCCATCAACACAGTAATTTTTTTGCTCAGGTGAAGTATCCTCCGTCTCTCTTTTAACCACTCCCCTTTCCATCTGACCAGACTTTTTATGAGGACAAGCATGCTCAGTAATCACTAAGAGGCAGCAGGAAAATGTTTTTTTCTTTTTGGATTATTGCCATTAAGGTTGAAGTTTGTATGGTCCTGAGTTTTAGGGCTCGTACACATGCATGATGTGTGTCCCGACCTGCGACCCCCAACGGCTACACACAATGAACTTCCGTTTTGGCCGAGAACCGTCCATGTGTATGCGTTCGGTCGGGGGTCGTTGATCCGCCCGGCTATTAAGAACTCTCCGAACTACGAACTTTCTTGTTTTCCAAACTCTCAGACAAATTTTCAATATATATTTCCGATAACCTTTGAATTTAGAGCTCCACAACCCTATAATGTGGCGTTCGGTACATTGGAGGGTTCTCGAAAAATTTGAGGGTTACCGAATGCTACATTCAAGGGTTATCGCAAATTCGAGGCTTACCGAACGCTACATTCGAGGGCTACCGATAATTTGAAGGTTACCGAACACTTCGGTAACCCTTTGAATTTGCGATAACCCTTGAATGTGGCTTTCAGTAACCCTCGAATTGCCGACAACCCTTGAATTTGCCGCTTGGCAACCTTTGAACTTCCGGTTCAGTTCCAGTCTTTTAAACAGCTGAGTGCATATATGTTAACTTCGTATGTACGATCAGCTGTTTAAAAACAGCTGATCATGGACCTTTGGCACACTGGCGAGGCCGTGAGGGTGTGTGTCAATGCCGCTGCAGTTACGCCCCTGGGTGTGACTTCATGGAGCCAGAGGTGTGCCTCAGAATTTTGGAAGTGAAATATTTTCACCAATATAACTTACATTTTTGTTATTTTGTACAAAAAAATAAAAAAATTGTGCTAAACACAGTCAATTGAGTGTAACTTTACACTCCATCGATTTGAATGCAATATACACTGTTAAGTGCATAAAATTAGGGCAATTATAACTTTACATCCCATATAAACATAGGCGTGCCTCGAGAAACATTTTAATTGCCAAGTGCCCCACGGTTAGAAAAAGTTTGAGAACCACTGTCATAACCTGTACTTTACCAGTGGTATTGGCTTTTGGGTTTCTTTGGTCACAAAACTCCTTCATGACTTCTAATATGTATTATACATTTCATTGTCCTTAGTTACATTATAAATAAGAACACAGAGACTGCATGCAAATACCTTACATAGATCAGCAAAGGAAAATAAGTGAACGTGGATACATACAGGGAGATTCAACAAAAGTTCTTATCGTTAAAAATGGTGCTAATTTTGCACCAACCAATCAGAACTTATGTAACATTTGAAAGCTAACATCTGATTGGTTGGGGCAAAATTAGCACCATTTTAAACGATAAGAACTTTTATTGAATAACCCCCAAAGTGTCAACCCAACAGTAAAATAGATAGATACCTGTAAAGGAACAATTTTATTGAATAATTTTATTTATAAAGCACCACTTGGGTATGCAACACTGTACAATTATACATCCTCTCTGGATCTTGCCTCTGCTTTGCCTGCCATCACCCAAAACAGCAAAAGTTCCAACTAATATATAAGTTAGTCACACTCACTGTGGGCAAACTTATATGTACCAGTCACACTGTGGGCAAACTTATATGTACCAGTCACACTTTGGGCAAATTTATATGTACCCATTAAACCGTGGGCAAACTTATATATACCAGTCACACTGTGAACAAACTTATATGTACCAGTCACTGTGGGCAAACTTATAAGCACTAGTCATTATGGGTAAAGTAATTTGTACCATTCACACTGTGGGCAAACTTATATGTACCAGTCACTATGGGCAAACTTATAAGCACTAGTCATTATGGGCAAAGTAATTTGTACCATTCACACTGTGGGCATGTACCAGTTACTGTGGGCAAACTTGTATTTACGTGTCACTGTGCCCAAACTTTTATGTACCAGTCACTGTGGACAAAGTTATATGTACCAGTCATTGTGGGCAAACTTATAAGCACCAGTCATTATGGGCAAACTTATATGAACCAGTCACTGTGGGCAAACTAATAAGCACCAGTCCTTATGGGCAAAGTAATTTGTACCTTTCACACTGTGGGTAAACTTAAATGTACCAGTTACTGTGGGCAAACTTGTATTTACCTGTCACTGTGCCCAAACTTTTATGTACCAGTTACTGTGGGCAAATTTTTATGTACCAGTCACTGTGGACAAGCTTGAATGTACTAGTCACACTATGAACAAATTTGTATGTATTAGTCACTGTAACATAGTAACATAGTAATTAAGGTTGAATAAAGACATTCGTCCATCAAGTCCAACCTATTCCCTTTTTTTTTTTTTTTTTAACCCTACCTAACAGTTGATCCAGAGGAAGGCAAAAAACCCCAGCTAAAAAAGGGGGGAAAAAATTCCTTCCTGACTCCAAATTAGACACTGTGGGAAACCTTGTATGTACCAGTCCGCCTCACTGTTAGCAAACATGTATGTAACACTCTCTGTTCGAGGGCACACTGTTTGGCACATATATTAATACCAACCTCCATGTGGCCCTCCAGTTTCTCAGCTACTATTAGGTCAACCCTTTAGTTGAGCAGAACCTGGTAGGTCAGCCATCCAGTTAACTAGACACTGTTAGGTCAGCACTTTAGTTATTAGACACTGTTAGGTCAGCTCCCCAGTTCACAAGACACTGTTAGGTCAGACCTCCAGTTCACCAGCCACTGCTAGGTCAGACCTCCAGTTAACCAGCCATACCTAAGTCAGCTCTCTAATTCACCAGACCCTGTCACATCAGCTCTCCAGTTCACCAGCCACTGCTAGTTCATCCCATCGGTTTACCAGCCACTGCTAAATCAGCCCTCCAGTTTACCAGCTACTGTTAAGTCAACACAGGAGGGCTCACCTTACAGTGCCTGGTGAACTGGAGGGCTGACCTAAGAGTGTCTGGGGACAGTTTCAAGGGGAAATCTGTGGAAAGATTGGCGGCACAAGGTGGGCAAGTTTGACCTGATCTTCCCGATCATTGTGGTCAACCGAAAAATCCAATCGAAAAACATCTGCCTGTGTATGGGGACCTTATGTCTATTATTTTTGTGCAGTTCCAGATATTTGCTACTAGAGAAACGATGTGGTGAGCATCAGGGAACTGCTAAGGAACATTTAGCGAACGTCATTTGAACGTAGCTTTGTGTTTATACACACGTGCGATGGGGGGGACAATGGTGTTTGAACATCCATTTCGCCCATCGTTCGTTCCGTGTATGGCACGTGTCAGGCATTTCACCTGACGAAGCGCCCATACACTGAATGATCATTGCCAAAACCGCCATTCAGCCTGCGTGTACACACGCTCTGATGCATCATCTGTGGCATTGGACATGTGTACGATACGCCTTAAAGCATGGTACACACCATGAGATTCTTCCTCCTGATCAACGGTTCAGCAATTCTGACCAGTTGGCCAAGAGGAAGGACTGTCAGTCGTGGCAATAGAAGGTGCCAACCCGCGACGCACAAATTGTATGAACGGCCGTTTTATCGGTAGAAAGGGTTTTCGTTCATCAATCCGCCCACGGGATCGGACAACGATCCCCGAATGAGTGCCCGTTTTGGCAATAAATTGCCTATAAAACGACTGTTCATACACATCGTGCTCACATGTGTACTAACCTTAAGGCTGGGTACACACGAAGGAACTATTTGTCCCGACCGTGCGCTCGCTACGAGTCACAGCAAATTCGTCAGCGGCCGAAAGTGCAAACGATTGATCTTACGGTCCTGTAGGGAACCGCACGATAAATCAAAATTTACTGACATGTCCGATCGAGGTTGGTCCTGGCTGGCCACCCCACACCAACAGAAAGTGCTGTGAATCAGTCGGTCGGCCGAAAATATCTGCTGGTGTGTACCCAGCCTTTAGAGCAGAGCATTCAAGGTAAACACCATGTTATTGATAAAGGGCGCTTATTCCCTGGGGTATTTAATTTAATGTAATCTGGGTGAGGGGCAGAAGGTAAGTAGTTAATTAAATAAATCAGGTTAAATTGAGTGT
The DNA here is from genome assembly GCA_019447015.1 of Hymenochirus boettgeri. Taxonomy (NCBI): domain Eukaryota; kingdom Metazoa; phylum Chordata; class Amphibia; order Anura; family Pipidae; genus Hymenochirus; species Hymenochirus boettgeri. The sequence goes on along the minus strand of CM033470.1, from coordinate 17,568,738 downwards.
AAATCCAATTGTTAAATTCAAATTATTTCGGATACAGATAACATCAAACAACCCTCCAGTTACAATGTATCTGTTTTTATATTAACACACTTTGTTTATGTCCTCTCCTCCACCTGTAACTTGGCCTTTAATTAGGTCCAGTAAGTGGTTTATGATTATAGCTAAAGCATTATCACAAGTGCCTTGCTCACATTTACCTAGGACACAGCCCCATTCTGCCTGAGAATAATCTGATAAGCCGATGGGCGTGTTCCACCAAACACCTCTATTTCAGGCCTGTCCTGTTCTGCTGCTTTTAAAACACAGGAAAGGGCTTGCTACCATTTAAATCCAACCCACATGGCCATAAATGCAGAATGAGTTTTACAATAAATATATAAATAAGGGCCATATTCACTCCGGATACCGCAAGGTATAGTTTATGTATGGCCACAGGCGTACATTTACATTCTATCGGCCGTATTAGACTACCACAATTGTATTGTATAGGCTAGCATACAGTTACGTTGGCAATTGTAAATGTACAGTCTGGAAACCTAAAATATGATTTAAATTTTACAATCAAAATCATAAATTTATGATCCTGTTTACAATATATAAATCTAACATCAAATATTCTATATCAAACATCAAATATTCTATATCAAACATCAAATATTCTATATCAAACATCAAAAATTCTATATCAAACATCAACATATTTTCATATCAAACATCAAATATTCTATCTCAACACAAAAATTCTATATAGAAACATCAATATTTATATCAAACATCAAATATTCTATATCACAAACATCAAATATTCTTATCAAACATCAACATCAATATTTCTAACATCCCAAATTCTATATAGACATCAATATTTATATCAAACATCAATATTCATATCAAACATCAAATATTCTTATCAAACATCCCAAATTCTATATAGAGCATCAAATATTTTATATCAAACATCAAATATTCTATATCAAACATCAAAAATTCTATATAGAGCATCAAATATTTTATATCAAACATCAAATATTTTATATCAAACATCAAATATTCTATATCAAACATCAAATACTCTATATCAAACATCAAATATTCTATATCAAACACTGAATATTCTATATCAAACATCAAATATTCTATATCAAACATCAAATATTCTATATCAAACATCAAAAATTCTATATAGAGCATCAATATTTTATATCAAACATCAAATATTCTATATCAAACATCAAATATTCTATATCAAACATCAAAATTCTTATAGACATCAAATATTTATATCAACATCAAATATTCTATATCAAACATCAAATATTCTATATCAAACATCAAAAATTCTATATAGAGCATCAATATTTTATATCAAACATCAATATTCTATATCAAACATCAAAATCATATCAAACATCAAATATTCTATATCGAACATCAAATACTCTATATCAACATCAATATCTACAAACACAAATTTCTATATCAAAAAAACATCAAATATTCTTACTTATGAACATCAATACTCATATCAAACATCAAATATTCTAATACAAACATCAAAAAATTCTATATAGAGCATCAAATATTTTATATCAAACATCAAATATTCTATAATCAAACCATCAAATTCTTCATATTTTGAACATCAAATACTCTATATCAAACATCAAATATCTAATCAACATCAATTTCTTTCAAAATACTCTATATCAAACATCAAATATTCTATATCAAACATCAAAAATTCTATATAGAGCATCAAATTTTTATACAACATCAATATTCTATATACAAACATCAAAATTCTATATCAAAAAACATCGATAATTCTATATCAACATCAAAATTCTATATCAACATCAAATATTCTATATCAAACATCGAATATCAATCTCAACTCAAAATTCTATATCAAACATCAAAGATTCTATATCAAACATCAATATTCTTATCGAATCAATATTCAATATCAAACATCAAAAATTCTATATCAAACATCAAATATTCTATATCAAACATCAAATATTCTATATCAAACATCAATATTCAATATCAAACACTGAATATTCTATATCAAACATCAAATATTCTATATCAAACATCGAATATTCTTAACATTGAATTTCTATATTTCAAACATCGAATATTTTATATCAACATCATATTTATCATCAAACAATCGAATATTCTATATCAAACACTAATATTCATATCAAACATTGAATATTCTATATCAAACACTGAATATTCTATATCAAACAACTGATATTCTATATCAAACACTGAATATTCTATATCAAACTTCAAATATTCTATATCAAACACTGAATATTCTATAGCAAACATCAATTATTCTATATCAAACACTGAATATTCTATATCAAACATCAATTATTCTATATCAAACACTGAATATTCTATATCAAACTGTCAAACATCAAATATTCTATCTCAAACATTGAATATTCTATATCAAACACTGAATATTCTATATCAAACACTGAATATTCTATATCAAACACTGAATAATTCTTATTCTAAGTAGTAAAAATTTAGACTCTGGCATAGCAGTAGATGTGTTTACTTGGATTTGCAAAGGCTTTGATAAGTCGAAAACACAAAAAAGCGAGTGGCGCACTCCAAAGTAAATTAACTTGAATTTATTTTAAACCCACACATATATCACAAACGTTTCGGGGGGAAACATGCCCCCTTCCTCAGGTGATCACCGGAGGAAGGGGGCATGTTTCCCCCCTGAAACGTTGTGATATATGTGTGGTTTTAAAATAAATTCAAGTTAATTTACTTGGAGTGCGACCCTCGCTTTTTGCTGTTTTCAATTGATATATGTCCTTAGGGTTGGACTATCTGGAGAGTGGGCACCCACGGGTGGACGAGTGCAGAGGATCACCTTTATACTTTGATACAGTCCCCCATAGGCGACTAATGTATAAGCCTATAAGGTCTGTTGGTCTGGGTATCACAATTTCTACTATATAGAAATTGGTTAATGAATAGGATGCAGAATAGCTGTTAATGGGGGCTTCATCATTATGGACTAAAGTGCTAAGTGGGGTGCCACAGGGTTCTGTGCTGGGGGGCCCGCTTCTATTTAATCTATTTATTAATGATTTGGATATTGTCAGCAAGGTTTCTGTTTTGCTGACGACACAAAACTTTGTCACCATTAATAAACTTCGAGGAGTGCAATCGTGCAAGGGGGACTGATAGATTGTCAATGTGGGCTGCTAGTGGCAGATAAAATTCAATGTTGATAAATGTAAGGTGCATTTTGACTTAAAAAATCCTTGTGCTACTTATTCATAAATGCTCTCTGTTAAGTGAATCCCTGTTGGAAAGGGATCTTGGATTTTTTGGTGGAAACAACTAAAGGTAGCAAGCAGTGCCAGGGAGGCGGCAACAGCCAGAGCCAGCATGGTATTGTCTTGTATAAAGAAGGTATGGATTCAAGGGAGGAAATGTAATTCTCCCCTCTCTACAACATCATTGGTAAGGCCTCATTTGAATATGCAGTGCAATTTTGGAATCTGTGTACAAAAAGGACATCTTTGAAATGGAAAGTCAGAGAAGGGTCAAAAATTAATAAGGGGATTGGGGAGCTTGAATATGAAGTTGAAAAAGTATGAAAAGTTACAATTATGTACGCTGGAGAAAAGGCGCTTGCGTGGGGATATGATTACTGTGTAAATACATTAACGGGCCATACAATAACTATCTGGGGCATTGCCACCAATAAAACAGTCAAAGGACACAGGACATCCCTTAAGACTTGAAGTAAAAAAGGTTTAGACTTCAAGCTCGAAAGGGTTTTTCACTGTGAGAACGGTAAAGCTTTAGAACTGTCTTCCAGTGGACGTTGTTAGGCAGGTTTCATTGGTCAGTTTCAGGGAAATTCCGATTGCCACTTGGAGTCGAAGGATTTTTTTCCTTCATAAATTTGGTGGTTTTTTTGGCCTTCCTCTGGATCAACAGTTAGGCAGGAAATGAGGATATTGCTAGATGGGGTGAACTGGTGGACGTATGTCTTTATTCCACCAACTACTATACTATACTATACACACTATCTATATCAAACAAACATGAAATAGACTATATCAAAAATTGAATTTACATTTCTTTAAATTATAGAAGACCCGATTGTTCCACGGTTTCTTTTAAAAATCTTAGGCAGCCTGATCGATCCCTTAGGCTGGCACACAGGGGGATTTTTCGTCCTGACAGACTGTTTGTGATCCATGGGAGACCGCGAATCGGCAAAGAGTTCCGGGATGTCCATTTTTGGCGTATGGCCACCACGACGGCGGAATCACTTTAGATTTTTTGGCCTGATAAAATATTGGAAATATCAATCGGTGATATGCTTGTGTGTACCCAGCCTTAGACGTTCTCTCACTCAAGGCATCCCTGCTATCCAAAAGCCAATGACTAAATGAATGGGGTTTCCAAACCACCACCCCCCCTACACACCAATGAAGTTTGCTCCCAGAATGCTTATGGGGTATGCTTATGGGGTGGATCAAGATTTCAGAGAATATTTTTAAAGAAACAATGTTTCTGTTTAATGTCAGAAATGTGGGGAAGTCTCGCTCTTACCCCGATGCAACTTCTGACAAATAGTTATAGTTATCCTAAAGATTTATTTATATATAATGATCTTTAAGGACTAAAATGAATCGACATTTCCTTAAGACTGTAATGACCAAGTGGCTGGGAAAATGGGTAAACCAACAAGGATTAATGGATTTTCAGAAAATTACAATAAGCTGCAGACATTTTAGGGACGGTTTTAAAATTCTGTTACTCATGCCTAGGAATTAGAAAATCCGCCTTGTGATGTTAGTGACCTTTTGGAAATACAAATGGCTGCCCAGTGCTCTGTGCTTGGAATTGGAAACCACACTCACACTCTACTACGCTCCTGCATCAGTGACTACGATACCTCAGGGCCATTTATGTGTATAGGTGCAAGTGGGGCAATGGGGTTTTTCTACTGCACATTCATTAATAAAATGATTTGTTTGAATTGTCATGCACAATAACGTCAAAATACTAATTTATATTATATAAAACACAACACACACAGATAAATTACGGAGGGTCCATTATGGGAGGTATACTGCAGACAGGTAAAAGTCAAGGTCACCATAAAAAACATGACACCCATTATATAATTTCACCCAATAAAGCACAACAGAAGTCACTTGGGTCCTCCACTTTCTGACTATTTGTTACATTTTGGAGATTCTGATGTCAAGCAATGGGCAACTGTGGAGGTTACATGAACAATTCTCGATCTTATTGACACATTCAAAAAAAAGCTATTAGTTTTGGTAAGGTAAAGGGATTTACAGGCTGGTCCTGCCCTTTATTTGGATACAAAAGGCTTTCTCTTTTTCAGAGTCCTATCAGGTATCTATGAATATTCCTTATTTAGCTTATAATTATTCAGCTTTAGAGCATTAGAATAATCCCCAACAGCTTTACATGGTATCCACCACATAACTCCACAAGCCTTAAATAAACACGATTTTAGTAATTTGTTCTTATCTTTCATTTTCCTGGTTTTCCTTATGTAAATCTTGGCTCAGAGGCTTTTATTTTAGTTTATGGATCTATAGATGTCACTTCCAGATCAAGAGGTTAACTTAATGACAAACATGGAATGTTACTGTTGTGTATCTCACATTGTGTCTAGCTGAGGTGATGATGGAATGTTACTGTTGTGTACGCTCACATTGTAGTCTAGCTGTGGTGATGAATGGAATGTTCTGTTGTGTGTTCTCACATTGTAGTCTAGCTGTGGTGATGAATGGAATGTTACTGTTGTTGTGTCTCACATTGTAGTCTAGCTGTGGTGGATGAATGGAATGTTACTGTTGTGTGTCCTCACATTGTAGTTCTAGCTGTGTGATGAATGGAATGTTACTGGTTGTGTGTCTCACATTGAAGTCTAGCTGTAGTGATGAATGGAATGTTACGTTGTGTGTCTCACATTGTAGTCCTAGCTGTGGTGATGAATGGAATGTTACCGTTGTGTGTATCCACATGAGTCTAGCTGTGGTGATGAATGATGTTCCACGTTGTGTGTCTCACACATCGTAGTCTGCTGTGTGATGAATGGAATGTACCGTTGTGTTTCTCCATCGAAGTCTAGCTGTGGTGATGAATGGAATGTTACCCCGTTGTGTGTCTCACATTGTAGTCTAGCTGTGGTGTTGAATGGAATGTTACCGTGTGTTCTCACATTGAAGTCTAGCTGTGGGTGATGAATGGAATGTTACCGTTGTGGTCTCTCACATGAAGTCTAGCTGTGTGATAATGGAATGTTACCGGTTGTGCGTCTTACATTGTAGTCAGCTGTGGTGATGAATGGAATGTTACCGTTGTGCGTCTCCACATTGTATTCAGCTGTGGTGATGAATGGATGACCGTGTGTGCGTCTCACATTGGTCTAGCTGTGGTGATGAATGGAATGTTACCGTTGTGGTGCGTCTCACATTGAGGTCTAGCTGTGGTGATGAAGGGAATGTTCCGTGTGGCGTCTCACATTGTAGTCTAGCTGTGTGATGAATGGAATGTACCGTTGTGCGTCTACATTGTAGTCTAGCAGTGGTGATGATGGAATGTACCGTTGTGTGTCGTCTCACATTGTAGTCTAGCTGTGGTGATGAATGGAATGTTACGTTGTGCGTCTCACATTGAGTCTAGTGTGGTGATGAATGGAATGTTACCGTTGGGCGTCTCACATTGAAGTCTAGCTGTGGTATGAATGGAATGTTACCGTTGTGCGTCTCACATTGAAGTCTCGCTGTGGGGATGAATGGAATGTTACCGTTGTGCGTCTCACATTGTAATCTAGCTGTGGTGATGATGGAATGTTAACCGTTGTGCGTCTTACATTGTAGTCTAGCTGTGGTGATGAATGGAATTGACCGTTGTGGTCTCACATTGTAGTCTAGCTGTGGTGATGAATGGAATGTTACGTTGTGCGTCTCACATTGAAGTCTAGCTGTGGTGATGAATGGAAGTGTTACCGTTGTGCGTCTCACACTTGTAGTCTAGCTGTGGTGATGAATGGGTTATCACCGTTGTGGCGTTCTCACATTGTAGTCTAGCTGTGGTGATGAATGAAATGTTCCCGTTGTGCGTCTCCCATTGTGTCTAGCTGTGTGATGAATGAATTTCCGTTGTTGCGTCTCACATTGAGTCTAGCTTGTGGTGATGAATGGAATGTTACCGTTGTGCGTCTCACATTGAAGTCTAGCTGTGGTGATGAATGGAATGTTACCTTGTGCGTCTCACATTGTAGTCTAGCTGTGTGATGAATGGAATGTTACTCCGTTGTGCTGTCTCTCACATTGAGTCTTTAGCTTTGGTGATGATGGAATGTTACCGTTGTGGCGTCTCACATTGTAGTCTAGCTGTGGTGATGAATGGAATGTTACTACCGTTGTGCGTCTCCACATTGAAGTCTACTGTGGTGATGAATGGAAGTTACCTTTTGCTGTCTCACATTGTCTCAGCTGTGGTTGATGAATGGAATGTTATCCGTTGTGCTCTCACATTGAGTCCTCGCTTTGGTGATGAATTGATGTTACCGTTGTGCGTCTCACATTGAAGTCTAGCTCTGGGGATGAAGGGAATGTTCCGTTGTGTGCGTCTCACATTGAGTCTACTGTGGTGATGAATGGAATGTTACCGTTGTCGTCTCACATTGTAGTCTAGCTGTGGTGATGAATGGAATGTTACCGGTTGTGCGTCTAACATTGTAGTCTAGCTGTGGTGATGATGAATGTTTACCGTTGTGGTCTCACATTGTATTCTAGCTGTGGTGATGAATGGAATGTTCACCGTTGTGCGTCCTCCCATTGAAGTCTAGCTGTTGGTATGAATGGAATGTTACCGTTGTGTTTCGTCTCACATTGATCTAGCTGTGGTGATGAATGGAATGTTACCGTTGTGCGTCTCACATTGTAGTCTAGCTGTGTGAGTGAATGGAATTTTCCGTGTTGTGCGTCCACATTGTAGTCTAGCTGTGGTGATGAATGGATTTTTCCGTTGTGGCGTCTCACATTGTAGTCTAGCTTGTGGTGATGAATGGAATGTTTACCGTTGTGCGTCTCACATTGAAGTCTAGCTGTGGTGATGAATGGAATGTTACCTTGTGCGTCTCACATTGTAGTTAGTCTAGCTGTGGTGATGAATGAATGTTACCGTTGTGGTCGTCTCACATTGAATTGTAGCTGTGTGTGAATGGAAGTTTACCGTTGTGTGCGTCTCACATTGTAGTCTAGCTGTGGTGATGAATGGAATGTTACGTTGTGCGTCTCACATTGAAGTCTACTGTGGTGATGAATGGAATGTACCGTGTGCGTCTCACATTGAAGTCTAGCTGTGGGTGATAAAATGGAATGTTCCCGTTGTGCGTCTCCAGTGTATTCTAGCTGTGGTGATGAATGGAAATGTTACCGTTGTGCGTCTCACATGTAGTCTAGCTGTGGTGATGAATGGATGTTACCGTTGTGCGTCTCACATTGAGTCTGCTGTGGTATGAATGGAATGTTACACCGTTGTGCTCTCACATTGAAGTCTATGTGGTGATGAATGGAATTTACCGTTGTGCGTCTCACACATTGAAGTCTGCTGTGGTGATGAATGGAATGTTACCGTTGTGCGTCTCACATTGAAGTCTCCTGTGGTGTGATGGAATGTTACCGTGTGTGCGTTCTCACATTGAAAGTCTGCTGTGGGGGATGAATGGAATGTTACCGTTGTGCTCTCACATTGAAGTCTGTCTGTGTTTGATGTCGTTCACATTGAAGTCTGCTGTGGTGATGAATGGAATGTTTACCGTTGTGTACTCACATTGAGTCTACTGTGGTGATGAATTGGAAATGTTCCGTTGTGCGTCTCACTTGAGTCTAGCTGGTGAGTGATGAATGAATGTTAACCTCCGTTGTGCTTCTACATTGAGCTCTAGTGTGGTGATGAATGGAATGTTACCGTGTGCGTTCTCACATTGAAGTCTAGCTGTGTGATGAATGGAATGTTACCGTTTGTGTTCTCACATTGTAGTCTAGCTGTGGTGATGAATGAGAATGTTACCGTTGTCGTCTCCACATTGAAGTCTCAGCTGTGGTGATGAATGAATGTTACTGACGTGTGCGTACTCACATTGTAGTCTAGCTGTGGTGATGAATGGAATGTTACGTTGTGCGTCTCACATTGAGTCTAGCTGTGGTGATGAATGGAATGTTACGTGTTGTGGTCTTCACTTGTAGTCTAGCTGTGTGATGAATGGAATGTTAACGTGTGCGTCTCATCTCAATTGAAGTCTAGCTGTGTGATGAATGGAATGTTACCGATGGTGATGTGCCTCACATTGAGTCTAGCTGTGGTGATGAATGGAATGTTACGTTGTGCATCCTCAACTTGAGTCTAGCTTGTGGTTGATGAATGGAATGTTACGGTTGTGCGTCTCACATTGAAGTCTAGCTGTGGTGATGAATGGAATGTTACCGTGTGCGTCTCACATTGAGTCTAGCTGTGTGATGAATGGAATGTTACCGTTGTGCGTCTCATCTCACATTGTAAGTCAGTAGCTGGGTGATGAATGGAATGTTACCGTTGTGCGTCTCACATTGAGTCTAGCTGTGTGAATGAATGGAATGTTACTGTGCGTCTACTCACATTGAAGTCTGCTGGTGGTGATGAAGGAATGTTACCGTGTGCGTACTCACATTGAAGTCTAGCTGTGGTGATGAATGGAAATGTTACCGTTGTGCGTCTCACATTGAAGTCTAGCTGAGGTGATGAAGAGGGAATGTTACCGTGTGTGTGTCGTCTCACATTGAAGTCTACTGGTGATGAATGGAATGTTACGTTGTCGTACTCACATTGAAGTCCTGCTGTGGATGAATGGAATGTTACCGTTGTGCGTCTCACATTGAAGTCTAAGTCTCGCGTTGGTGATGAATGGAATGTTACGTGTGCGTCTCACATTGAAGTCTCGCTGTGGGGATGATGGAATGTTACCTGTGTGTCTTCACATTGTATCTAGCTGGTGGTGATGAATGGAATGTTACCGTTGTGTATCTCACATTGAAGTCTAGCTGTAGTGATGAATGGAATGTTACCGTTGTGTATCTCACATTGTAGTCTAGCTAGTGTGAAGTGGAATGTTACCGTTGTGTTCTCACATTGAGTCTAGCTGTAGTGATGAATGGAATGTTACCGTTTGTGTATCTCACATTGTAATCAGCTGAGGTGATGAATGGAATGTTACTGTTGGTGTATCTCATTGAAGTCTAGCTGTAGTGATTGAATGGAATGTGTTACGTTGTGTCATCTCACATTGAGTCTAGCTGTAGTGATGAAATGGAATGTTACTGTTGTGTATCCACATTGAAGTCTAGCTGTAGTGATGAATGGAATGTTTACTGTTGTGTATCTCACATTGAATCTAGCTTAGTGTAATAATGTTTTACTGTGTGTACTCACATTGAACATCTGTGGTGATGAATGGAATTTTACTGTTGTTATCTCACCATTGATCTAGTGTAGTGATGAATGGAATGTTACTGTTGTGTATCTCACATTGAAGTCTAGCTGTAGTGATGAATGGAATGTTATTGTTGTGTATCTCACATTGTAGTCTAGCTGTGGTGATGAATGGAATGTTACTGTTGTGTATCTCACATTGAAGTCTAGCTGTAGTGATGAATGGAATGTTACTGTTGTGTATCTCACATTGTAGTCTAGCTGTAGTGGATAGTCCCCAGTTTTTAAAACACATCTGGCTTCAAGTGGAGGGCTGGAAAACTTGGAAAAGGCCTGGTTGGAACTTTCAGAATTTTCTACTGGAAACACTGGAATACGGTGGAAATTTGGTGTCAAAAAAGTTTGAAAACTCTGTGTTTAGTTCAATGCCGTAAGTTAAAAGATTATTGGGGGGAATTCAATATGGCCAAAATCCATACAAAAAACACACGTTAACCCACAATGTAATAATCATGTTAACGTGGGTTGTTTAGACGACGAATTGGATGGAGCTTTAATAAAAAAAAATAGCCCTGTGCTACTGATAGACCAAATTACGGGATCGGGCTAAGGTACATAACGCGGTTAATTTAATCTTAATATTATTTTATTTAATCATTAATAACCGCAAGAATTTGAAAGTTATACAATATTATTGAATTTTAGAGTCGAAAATTCTAAAAAAACACTGGTCAGTCGGTCGGTTCAAGCAGATTGAATTCAGACACATTTTGTGAAACCGCTGGCGGAAAAAACTTGCCAGTTTCGGGGATCTCTAGCTATACTGTACAATGCTATGTTATATATTGTACAGATGGATAAACACCCCAATGACCAGGTTGGTAGGAAAACGTATCCCCTACAGACCTGCCACCTACCAGAATAAAAGACATCTTGGGCAATAATGTGTTGATATGAGATTTGGCATTAAATATGAATGTTCACCAACACATTTATCACTGCAACTTTTTAATGTTATTTAAAATAGGAGAAATATAGTCCTATATATACTGAACTATGTAAATACTATTTACAGAAGAACAATTGCCATGCTAAATCCCTATAGCAGGTATGGGGAAAGCAATTGCAGATCAGGGCCCAGGTGTTGTGGCTAGCTTCTTATTAAAGGGGCTAGGTGTTGGGAGCACATGCAAGTAGTTGGTGACTTAATGGGTCAGTAGTAGGTCATTCATATAACCAATACATACAAATGTCCTGATTCACAGGGATGCCAGATCGTGAATGGTTAGGGACACTTAGAATTAATGTTGATTAAGTGCAATCTGTGCATCCCTGATATTACATTATTAAGAATGTCCCCACTAGACCAAATGATCTGGCAAACCAGCCTGAAGCCATGCATGAGAACTATGGTAATCTGCATGGGCCATTAATAACCCATTAAGTGTTTCTCTCTATTTAAGGCATGGTACACACTATACAATTTTTCATCCTGCCTCCGTCCAACAACGCTCACTACTAGCGAGACTGGATTTACTCTGGCCTTTGATCCAGTCAATCTGACATTCTCTCCGTGTTTTCCCTTTTTTCTCTGCAATAGGCCAGTCCAGGCAACATAGCTGACCAGTTTAATAATCAGGAGGAGAAGGTGATAAGTTATCAGGATCGTGTAAGTTATAATATAAAAGGTCAAACAAGGACATGGCAGAGACCGCATTAACAATCTCTTCTTTTTAATGATTTGGCGTCACCGTTACTAAATATTCATTTTCTTTTTCCCGGTGTTTTTTTCTTCTAGGGGTTCATGTTTAATATATAAACATCAGAAATAACACAGTAATATAAGACGCGCAGAATGTGAAAATGATACAGTAAGCAATGGCTCGATTACTACAATGAAGGAAATAAAGCATCTGCCGCCATCTTATATCCTGCTATAATATTACATTACGTTTATTGTACTATCTCCACATTCAACAGTTTCTGGGGAAATTTCCTCCTAACCTCCCCCTCGGCTGCCTTCTGCTGCTGCTTCTGTGCACGGAAGCAGAAGGGGCCAGACTGCAGCCCAATCTGTGATTGGCTGAGACAAGGAGAACAAAAACAACTTCTGTCGGCTCCTCCCACATTCATTGTCAACAGACAATTCTTCTGATATTGGAGAACAAATTCTCCTTTACTTACATTAGCAAAGTTACCCACATAACCACCCATTTTTGATACACCCTTGACCTTTGTGATTACTGAGCATGCTCCTCCTCCTCCCAGCTTTTTATAAGCTTGAGGGCGTGTGCAGAGGAGGCAAAGAGGTGGAAACACACCCCAGATATAGACAACCTTTTTTTGTTAGGTTGACATGCCTTACTTCCTAAACTTCAAAGCCCAGTTTGATGACAACCCCTCATACATAATCCTTCTTTCAATATATCCAAGCAGCAAGAACATGTGGACCAGTGAAATTTTTATAAGCATGAACGCTTTTCACGCAAATGCTGCCCGGTATAATTGTGGCCTCAGTCTTATATCCCAGACACAACTAAATAAAAATTTACATAGTAACATAGTAACATAGTAATTAAGGTTGAATAAAGACATTCTTCCTCAAGTCCACTTTCCTTTTTTTTTTTTTTTTTTTTTTAACCCCTACCTAACAGTTGATCCAGAGGAGGCAAAAACCCCAGCATAAAAAGGGGGGAAAAATTCCTTCCTGACTCCAAACGGCAATCGAAAGTTCCCTTGATCAACCAGATCTATATGCATTAATACCATGTAATTCTCAATATTTTTAGTTTTAGAAACTTATCCAGCCTTTTTTAAAGTATTAAATGAACTGCCATTACCACCTCTGCTGGAAGACAGTTCCACAGTTTCACCCGTTCTCACTGTAAAGAAACCTCTCCTAACTTGAAGAATAAATTCTTTTTCTCCAACCTTAAAGGATGTCCACGAGTCCTCTGATATGCCCTATTAGTGAACAAATGCACCAGAGAGTTTCACTGTATGGGCCATTAATATCTTTGGTAAAAGTTACAATTATGTACGCTGGAGAAAAGGCGCTTGCGTGGGGATATGATTACTGTGTATAAATACATTAACGGGCCATACAATAAACTATCTGGGGCATTGTCCACCAATAAAACATGTCAAAGGACACGAGGACATCCCTTAAGACTTGAAGAAAAAAGGTTTAGACTTCAAGCTCGGAAAGGGTTTTTCACTGTGAGAACGGTAAAGCTTTAGAACTGTCTTCCAGTGGACGTTGTTATGGCAGGTTCATTGGTCAGTTTCAAGGGAAATTTCCGATTGCCACTTGGAGTCAGGAAGGATTTTTTTTCCCTTCATAAATTTGGTGGGGTTTTTTGCCTTCCTCTGGATCAACAGTTAGGCAGGAAATGAGGATATTGCTAGATGGGTTGAACTGGATGGACGTATGTCTTTATTCAACCTCAAATACTATACTATACTATACTACACTATACTATATCAAACAAACATGAAATAGACTATATCAAAAATTGAATTTACATTTCTTTAAATTATAGAAGACCCGATTGTTCCACTGTTTCTTTAAAAATCTTAGGCAGCCTGATCGATCCCTTAGGCTGGGCACACAGGGGGATTTTTCGTCCTGACAGACTGTTTGTGATCCATGGGAGACCGCGAGATCGGCAAAGAGTTTCCGGGATGTCCATTTTTGGCGTATGGCCACCGACGGCGGAATCACTTTAGATTTTTTGGCCTGATAAAATATTGGAAATATCAATCGGTTGATATGCTTGTGTGTACCCAGCCTTAGACGTTCTCTACTCAGAGGCATCCCTGCTATCATTCAAAGCCAATGACTAAATGAATGGGGTTTCCCAAACCCACCCCCCCTACACACCAATGAAGTTTGCTCCCAGAATGCTTATGGGGTATGCTTATGGGGTGGATCAAGATTTCAGAGAATATTTTTAAAGAAACAATGTTTCTGTTTAATGTCAGAAATGTGGGGAAGTCTCGCTCTTACCCCGATGCAACGTCTGACAAATAGTTATAGTTTATCCATAAAGATTTATATTATATATAATGGATCTTTAAGGACTAAAATGAATCGACATTTCCTTAAGACTGTAATGACCAAGTGCTGGGAAAATGGGTAAATCCAACAAGGATTAAATGGATTTTCAGAAAATTATCAAATAAGCTGCAGACATTTTAGGGACGGTTTAAAATTCTGTTACTGCCTAGGGAATTAGAAAATCCGCCTTGTGATGTTAGTGACCTTTTGGAAATACAAAATGGCTGCCCAGTGGCTCTGTGCTTGGAATTGGAACCACACTCACAGCTCTACTGCTCCTGCATCAGTGACTACGATACCTCAGGGCCATTTATGATGTATAGGTGCAAGTGGGGCCAATGGTGTTTTTCTACTGCTACATTCATTAATAAAAATGAATGTTTGAATATGTCATGCACAATAACGTCAAAAGTACTAATTTATATATATATACACACACACACACAGATAAATTACGGAGGGGTCCATTATGGGAGGTATACTGCAGACAGGTAAAAGTCAAGGTCACCAGTAAAAAACATTGACACCCATTATATACATTTCACCCAATAAAGCATCAACAGAAGTCACTTGGGTCTCCACTTTCTGCCTATTTGTTACATTTTGGAGATTCTGATGTCCAAGCAATGGGCAACTGTGGAGGTTACATGAAAATTCTCCGATCTTTATTGACACATTCAAACAAAAGCTATTTAGATTCTGGTAAGGTAAAGGGATTTACAGGGCTGGGTCCTGCCCTTTATTTGGATACAAAAGGCTTTCTCTTTTTTCAGAGTCCTATCAGGTATCTATGAATATTCCTTATTTAGCTTAATAATTATTCAGCTTTAGAGCATTACGAATAATCCCCAACAGCTTTACATGGTATCCACCACATAACTCCACAAGCCTTTAAATAACACTGATTTTAGTGAATTTGTTCTTAAGTTCTTTCAATTTTTCCTGGTTTTCCTTATGTAAATCTTGGCTCAGAGGCTTTTATTTTTGGATCTATAGATGTCACTTCCAGATCAAGGAGGGTTAAACTTACTGGAAAACATGGAATGTTACTGTTGTGTATCTCACATTGTAGTCTAGCTGAGGTGATGAATGGAATGTTACTGTTGTGTGTCTCACATTGTAGTCTAGCTGTGGTGATGAATGGAATGTTACTGTTGTGTGTCTCACATTGTAGTCTAGCTGTGGTGATGAATGGAATGTTTAATGTTGTTATCTCACATTGTAATCTAGCTGTGTGATGAATGGAATGTTACTGTTGTGTATCTCACATTGAAGTCTAGCTGTGAGTGATGAAGGAATGTTACTGTTGTGTTCTCACATTGAAGTCTAGCTGTATGATGATGGAATGTACGGTTGTGTTCTCACATTGAGTCAGCTGGGTGATGAATGGATGTACGTTTGTGTATCTCACATTGAAGTCTAGCTGTAGTGATGAATGGAATGTTTATATTAAAGTTGTGTGGATTCAACATTGAAGTCTAGCTGTAGTGATGAATGGAATGTTACCGTTGTGTGTCTCACATTGTAGTCTAGCTGTGGTGATGAATGGAATGTTACCGTTGTGCGTCTCACATTGAAGTCTAGCTGTGGTGATGAATGGAATGTTACCGTTGTGCGTCTCACATTGTAGTCTAGCTGTGGTGATGAATGGAATGTTACCGTTGTGCGTCTCACATTGTAGTCTAGCTTGTGGTGATGAATGGAATGTTACCGTTGTGCGTCTCACATTGAAGTCTAGCTGTGGTGATGAATGGAATGTTACCGTTGTGCGTCTCACATTGTAGTCTAGCTGTGGTGATGAATGGAATGTTACCGTTGTGCGTCTTTCACAATTGAGTCTAGAGTGGTGGGTGATGAAGGAAATGTTTACTGTGTGCGTCTCACTTGTAGTTAGCTGTGGTGATGAGGAATGTTACCGTTGGCGTCTTTACATTGTAGTCTAGCATGTGTGATGAATGGAATGTTACCGTTGGTGCGTTCACATTGTAGTCTAGCTGTGGGGAGAATGGAATGTTAACGTGTGTCTCACATAAGTCTAGCTGTGGTGATGAATGGAATGTTACCGTTGTTTGGTCTTCACATTGAAGTCTAGCTTGTGGTGATGATGGAATGTTACCGTGTGGGTCTCACATGAAGTCTAGCGTGGTGATGAAGGAATGTTACCGTTGTGGTCTCACATTGTAGTCTAGCTGTGGTGATGAATGGATGTTTACCGTGTGGTCTTACATTGAGTCTAGCTGTGGTATGAATGGAATGTTTCGTGTGTGTCTCACATTGAGTCTAGCTGTGGTGATGAATGGAATGTTACCGTTGTGCGGTATCTACATTGAAGTCTAGCGTGTGTGATGAATGGAATGTTACCGTTTGTGCGATCTCACATTGAAGTCTAGCTGTGGTGATGAATGGAATGTTACCGTTGTGGTTCTCACATTGTAAGTCTAGCTGTGGTGATGAATGGAATGTTACGTTGGCGTCTCACATGTAGTCTAGCTGTGGTGATGAATGGAAGTTTACCGTTGTGCGCTCCACATTGTAGATCTAGCTGTGGTGATGAATGGAATGTTACCGTGTGTGCGTCTCACATTGAAGTCTAGCTGTGGTGGATGAAGGAATGATTACCGTTGTGGTCTCACATTGTAGTCTAGCTGTGGTGATGAATGGAATGTTCCGTGGTGGTCTCACAGGAGTCTAGCTGTGGTGATGAATGGAATGTTACCGTGTGCGTCTCACATTGTGTCTAGCTGTGGGGGATGAATGGAATGTTTACTGTTGTGCGTCTCACATTGAAGTTACATGTGGTGATGAATGGAATGTTACCGTTGTGCGTCTCACATTGTAGTCTAAGCTGTGGTGATGAATGGAATTACCGTTTGCGTCTCACATTTGAAGTCTAGCTTGGGTGATGAATGGAATGTTACGTGTGCGTCTCTCCACTTGAAGTCTAGCTGTGGTGATGAATGGAATGTTACCGTTGTGCGTTCTCACATTGAAGTCTAGCTGTGGTGATGAATGGAATGTTACGTTTTGTGCGTCTCACATTGAGTCTAGCTGTGGTGATGAATGGAATGTTCCGTTTGTGCGTCCTACATTGTAGTCTAGCTTGGTGGTGAATGGAATGTTTACGTTTGTGTTCACCTTGAGTCTAGCTGTGGTGATGAAGAAGAATGTTACCGTTGTGCGCGTCTCACATTGAGTCTAGCTGTGGTGATGAATGGAATGTTACCGTGGCGTCTCACATTGAAGTCTAGCTGTGGTGATGAATGGAATGTTACCGTTGTGTGTCTCACATGTAGTCTAGCTGTGTGATGAATGGAAGTTAACGTTTGTGCGTCTCACATTGAAGTCTAGCTGGTGATGAATGGAATGTTTACCGTTGTGGTATCTCACATGTAGTCTAGCTGTGGTGATGAATGGATGAATGGTACCGTTGTGCGTCTCACATTGAAGTCTAGCCTGTGGTGATGAATGGAATGTTACCGTTGTGGTTCCACATTGTATCTAGCTGTGTGATTGAATGGAATGTTACCGTTGGTCTCACATTGAAGTTCAGCTGTAGTGATGAATGGAATGTTACTCGTTGTGTATCTCACATTGTTAGTCTAGCTGTGGTGATGAATGGAATGTTACTGTTGTGTCTCACATGAAGTCTAGCTGTGGTGATGAATGGAATGTTACCGTTGTGCGTCTCACATTAGTCTAGCTGTGTGATGAATGGAATGTTACGTTGTGGTCTCACATGTAGTCTAGCTGTGTGATGAATGGAATGTTACTGTTGTGGTATCTCACATTGAGTCTAGCTGTGTGATGAATGAATGGAATGTTACGTGTGGTCTCACATTGAAGTCTAGCTGTGGTGAGAATGGAATGTTACCGTTGTGATCTCACATTGAAGTTAGCTGTGGTGATGAATGGAATGTTACCGTGTGCGTCTACATTGAGTCCTGTCGTGGTGATGAATGGAATGTTACTTGTGGCTCACATTGAAGTCTAGCTGTGGTGATGAATGGAATGTTACCGTTGTGGTCTCACATTGAAGTCTAGCTGGGGTGATGAATGGAATGTTACCGTTGTGCGTCTCACATTGAAGTCTGTGCTGGTGTCGTTCACATGAGTCTAGCTGTGGGGATGAATGGAATGTTACCGTTGTGCGTCTCACATTGTAGTCTGACGCTGTCGTGATGAATGGAATGTTACCGTTGTGATCCATTGTAGTCTAGCTGTGGTGATGAATGAATGTTACCGTTGTGGTCTCACATTGTAGTCTAGCTGTGGTGATGAATGGAATGTTACGTGTGCGTCTCACATTGAAGTTCTAGCTGTGGTGATGAATGGAATGTTACCGTTGTGGTACTCACATTGTAGTCTAGCTGTGGTGATGAATGGAAGTGTACCGTTGTGCCTCATAATGAGTCAGCGTGGTGTGAATGGAATGTTAGTGGTGCGTCTCACATTGTAGTCTAGCTGTGGTGATGATGGAATGTTACCGTTGGCGTCTCACATTGAAGTCTAGCTGGGTTGATGACTGGAATGTTACCTGTGCGTCTCACATTGTAGTCTAGCTGTGGGATGAATGGAATGTTACGTTGTGGCGTCTCACATTGTAAGTCTAGCTGTTGGTGATGAATGGATGTACCGTGTGTCGTCTCACATTGAAGTCTAGCTGTGGTGATGAATGGAATGTTACCGTTGTGATCCACATGAAGTCTAGCTTGTGGGGATGAATGGAATGGTACCGTTTGGTGCGTCTCACATTGAAGCTAGCTGTGGTGATGAATGGAATGTTACCGTTGTGCGTCTCACATTGTATGAGTCTTAGCGGTGGTGATGAATGGAATGTTACCGTTGTGCGTCTCACATTGAAGTCTAGCTGTGGTGATGAATGGAATGTTACGTGGTGCGTCTCACATTTGTAGGTCTAGCTGTGGGTTGAATGGAATGGAAAATGTTACGTTTTGTGCGTCTCAAATGAAGTCTAGGCTGTGGTGTTGAAGGCGTGATGAATGGAATGTTACCGTTGTGCGTCTTACATTGTAGTCTAGCTGTGGTGATGAATGGAATGTTACCGTTGTGTGTCTCACATTGTAGTCTAGCTGTGGTGATGAATGGAATGTTACCGTTGTGCGTCTCACATTGTAGTCTAGCTGTGGTGATGAATGGAATGTTACCGTTGTGCGTCTCACATTGTAGTCTAGCTGTGGTGATGAATGGAATGTTTCCGTTGTGCGTCTCACATTGTAGTCTAGCTTGTGGTGATGAATGGAATGTTACCGTTGTGCGTCTCACATTGAAGTCTAGCTGTGGTGATGAATGGAATGTTACCATTGTGCGTCTCACATTGTAGTCTAGCTGTGGTGATGAATGGAATGTTACCGTTGTGCGTCTCACATTGTAGTCTAGCTGTGGTGATGAATGGAATGTTACTGTTGTGCGTCTCACATTGAAGTCTAACTGTGGTGATGAATGGAATGTTACCGTTGTGCGTCTCACATTGTAGTCTAGCTGTGGTGATGAATGGAATGTTACCGTTGTGCGTCTCACATTGTAGTCTAGCTGTGGTGATGAATGGAATGTTACCGTTGTGCGTCTCACATTGTAGTCTAGCTGTGGTGATGAATGGAATGTTACTGTTGTGTATCTCACATTGAAGTCTAGCTGTAGTGATGAATGGAATGTTACCGTTGTGTATCTCACATTGTAGTCTAGCTGTGGTGATGATGGAATGTTCCGTTGTGCGTCTCACTTGTAGTCTAGCTGTGGTGATGAATGGAATTTTACCGTTGTTCTTCTCACATTGAAGTCTAGCTGTGGTGATGATGGAATGTTACCGTTGTGCTCTCACATTGTGTCTAGCGTGGTGTGATGAATGGAATGTTACCGTTGTGCGTCTCACATTGAGTCTAGCTGTGGTGATGAATGGAATGTTTACCGTTGTGCGTCTCACATTGTGTTAGCTGTGGTGATGAATGGAATGTTACCGTTGTGCGTCTCACATTGAAGTCTAGCTGTGTGATGAATGGAATGTTCCCGTTGTGTATCTCACATTGAAGTCTAGCTGTGGTGATGAATGGAATGTTACCTGTTTGTGCGTTCCACATTGAAGTCTGCTGTGGTGATGAATGGAATGTTACCGTTGTGCGTCTCACATTGAAGTCTGCTGTGGTGATGAATGGAGTTTACCGTTTGGTCTCACATTGAAGTCTCGCTGTGGGAGAATGAATGTTACCGTTGTGCATCTCACATTGAAGTCTCGCTGTGGGATGAATGGAATGTTACCGTTGTGGTCTCATGATCTCTGTCACATTGAAGTCTGCTGTGGGTGATGAAGGGAATGTTCCGTTGTGGTCTCACATTGTATCTAGCTGTGGTGATGAATGGAATGTTACCTGTTGTGTATCTCACATTGTAGTCTAGCTGTGAGTGATGAATGGAATGTTACCGTGTGCGTTCTCACATTGTAGTCTAGCTGTGGTGATGAATGAATGTTACCTTGTGGTTCACATTGTAGTCTAGCTGTGGTGATGAATGGAATGTTCGTTGTGCGTCTCACATTGAAGTCTAGCTGTGTATGAATGGAATGTTTCCGTTGTGCGTCTCACATGTAGTCTAGCTGTGGTGATGAATGGAATGTTACCGTTGTGCGTCTCACTTGAAGTCTAGCTGTGGTGATGAATGGAATGTTACCGTGTGCTTCTCACATGTGAGTCTAGCTTGTGTGATGAATGGAATGTTACCGTTGTGCGTATCTCACCTTGAGTCCTACTGTGGTGATGAATGGAATGTTACCGTTGTGCTCTCACATTGAAGTCTAGCTGTGGTGATGAATGGAATGTTACGTGTGTGTCTCACATGAAGTCTAGCTGTGGTGATGAATGGAATGTTACGTTGTGCGTCTCACATTGAAGTCGAGCTGTGGTGATGAATGGAATGTTACCGTTTGTGCGTCTCACATTGTAGTCTAGCTGTGGTGATGAATGGAAGTTACGTTGTGCGTCTCACATTGAAGTCTAGCTGTGTGATGAATGGAATGTTACCGTGTTGCGTCTCACATTGAAGTTCTAGCTGTGGTGATGAATGGATGTTTCCGTTGTGCTCTCACATTGAAGTCTAGCTGTGGTGATGAATGGAAATGTTACCGTGTGTCGTCTCACATTGAAGTCTAGCTTTGGTGATGAAGGGAAATGTTACGTTTGCGTCTCACATTGAAGTCTAGCGTGGTGATGAATGGAATGTTACCGTTGTGGTCTCACATTGAAGTCCCTGTGGTGAGAATGGAATGTTACCTTGTGCGTCTCACATTGTAGTCTAGCTGTGTGATGATGAATGTTACCGTTGTGTATCTCCCATTGAAGTCTGCTGTGGGGATGAATGGAATGTTACTGTTGTGTGTCTCACATTGAAGTCTACTGTAGTGTGATGAATGGTACCGTGTGGGCTCACATGAAGTCTAGCTGTAGTGATGGATGAGTGTATCCCGTTGTGCATCTCACATTGAAGTCTAGCTGTGTGATGAATGGAATGTTACGTTGTGGTATCACATTGAAGTCTAGCTGTGTGATGAATGGAATGTTACTGTTGTGTACTCACATTGAAGTCTAGCTGTAGGTGCATGATGATGTTACGTGTTGTGTATCTCACATGAAGTCTAGCTGTAGTGGATATGGAATGTTAACTTGGTTGTATCTCACATTGATTTATCTGTAGTGATAATGGAATTTACTGTTGTGTCTCACTGAGTCTGCTGGTGGTGATGGCTGAATGGAAGTGTTACTGTTGTGTATCTCACATTGAAGTCTGCTGTCGTGATGAATGGATGTTCCTTTGTGGTCTCACATTGTAGTCTAGCTGTATGATGAATGGAATTTTACTGTTGTGTATCTCACATGAAGTCTAGCTGTATGTGAATGGAATGTTACTGTTGTGTATCTCACATTGAGTCTAGCTGTAGTGAATGAATGGAATGTTACTTTGGTGTGATCTCACATTGAAGTCTAGCTGTAGTGAGTGAATGGAATGTTACTGTTGTGATCTCACATTGTAGTCTAGCTGTAGTGATGAATGGAATGTTACGGTTGTGTATCTCACATGAAGTCTAGCTGTAGTGATGATGGAATGTTTACTGTTGTGTATCTCACATTGAGTCTAGCTGGTAGTGATGAATGGAATGTTACTGTGTTTATCTCTCACATGACGTCTAGCTGTAGTGATGAATGGAATGTTACTGTTGTGTATCTCACATTGAAGTTCTAGCTGTATGATGAATGGAATGTTACTGTTGTGGTATCTCACATTGAATCTAGCGTGTAGTGATGAATGGAATGTTACTGTGGTATCTCCATTGAAGTCTAGCTGTATGATGATGGAATGTTACTGTTGTGGATCTCACATTGAAGTCTAGCTGTATTGATGAATGGATGTTACTGTGTGTATCTCACATTGAAGTCTAGCTGTAGTGATGAATGGAATGTTACTTTTTGTTCTCACATGGTTCTGCTGTAGTGTGAATGGAATGTTACCGTTGTGTATCTACATTGTAGTTAGCTGAGGTGAGGAATGGCATGGGTTACTGTTGTGTCTCACATTGAAGTCTAGCTGTAGTGATAATGGGAATGTTACTGTTGTGTATCTCACATTGTAGTCTAGCTGTAGTGATGAATGGAATGTTACTGTTGTGTATCTCACATTGTAGTCTAGCTGTAGTGATGAATGGAATGTTACCGTTGTGTATCTCACATTGTAGTCTAGCGGTAGGGATGAATGGATGTTATGTTGTGTATCTCACATTGTAGTCTAGCTGTAGTGTAGTGAAATGGAAATGGTACTTTGTGTGTATCTCACATGAGTCTAGCGTAGTGATGAATGGAATGTTACGTGTGTTATCTCACATTGTAGTCTGCTGAGTTGAAGGGATGTTACTGTGTTGTGTATCTCACATTGTAGTCTAGCTGTAGTGATGAATGGAATGTTACTGTTGTGTATCTCACATTGTAGTCTAGCTGTGGTGATGAATGGAATGTTACTGTTGTGTATCTCACATTGAAGTCTAGCTGTAGTGATGAATGGAATGTTACTGTTGTGTATCTCACATTGAAGTCGAGCTGTAGTGATGAATGGAATGTTACTGTTGTGTATCTCACATTGAAGTCTAGCTGTAGTGATGAATGGAATGTTACTGTTGTGTATCTCACATTGAAAGTCTAGCTGTAGTGATGAATGGCATTTACTGTTGTGTATCTCACATTGAAGTCTAGCTGTCGTGATGAATGGATTTTACTGTTGTGTATTTCACATTGAAGTCTAGCTGTAGTGATGAATGGAATGTTACTGTTGTGTATCTCACATTGTAGTCTAGCTGTAGTGATGAGTCCCAGTTTTTAAACAAATCTGGCTTCGAAGTGGAGGGCTGGAAACTTGGAAAAGTGCTGGTGGAACTTTCAGAATTTCTACTGGGGAACTACGGTGGAAATTTGGTGTCAAAAAGTTGAAAACTCTGTGTTAGTTCAATGCCGTAAAGTTGAAAAGATTATGGGGGGGAGATTCAATATGGCCAAAATCCATCTAAAACACACGTTAACCCAAAGTAATATCATGTTAACGTGGGTTTTAGACGGAATTTGGAGCTTTTAAAAATAGCCCTGTGCTACTGATCCAAATTAGCGGGATCGGGCTAAGGTACATAACGCGGTTAATTCTTAATATTATTTATTTAATCATTAATAACCGCAGAGAATTTGAAAAGTATACAATATTATTGAATTTTAGAGTCGAAAATTCTAAAAAACTGGTTCAGTCGGGTTCAAAGCAGATTGAATTCAGACACATTTTGTAGAACCGCTGGCGGAAAAAACTTGCCAGTTTCGGGGATCTCTAGCTAACTGTACAATAGCTAGTGTTATATATTGTACAGATGGGATAAAACCCCAATGACCATGTTGGTAGGAAGAACGTATCCCCTACAGACCTGCCACCTACCAGAATAAAGACATCTTTGTGGCAATATAATGTGTTGATGATGAGATTTGGCATTAAATAATGAATGTTCACCAACACATTTATCACTGCAACTTTTAATGTTATTTAAATAAGGAGAAATATAGTCCTATACTGAACTAATGTAAATACTATTTACAGAGAGAAGCAATTGCAATGCTAAATCCCTATAGCAGGTATGGGGAAAGCAATTGCAGATCAGGGCCCAGGGTGTGTGGCTAGCTTCTTATTAAAGGGGCTAGGTGTTGGGAGCACATGCAAGTAGTTGGTGACTTAATGGTGCAGTAGTAGGTCATTCATCATAACCAATACATACAAATGTCCTGATTCACAGGGATGCCAGATCAGTGAATTGGTTAGGGACACTTAGAATTAATGTTGATTAAGTGCAATCTGTGCATCCCTGATAATTACATTTATTAAGAATGTCCCCACTAGACCAAATGATCTGGCAACCCAGCCTGAAGCCCATGCAGAGAACTATGGGTAATCTGCATGGGCCATTAATAACCCATTAATGTGTTCTCTCTATTTAAGGCATGGTACACACTATACAATTTTTCATCCTGTCCAACCGCTCACTACTAGCGAGACTGGATTTACTGGCCTTTGATCCAGTCAATCTGACATTCTCTCCGTGTTTTCCCTTTGTTTCTCTGCAATAGGCCAGTCAGGCCAACATAGCTGGAACCAGTTTAATAATCAGGAGGAGAAGGTGATAAGTTATCAGGATCAGGTGATAAGTTATAATATAAAAGTCAAACAAAGGACAATGGCAGAGCCGCATTAACAATTCTCTCTTTTTAATGATTTGGCGTCACCGTTACTAAATATTCATTTTCTTTTTCCCGGTGATTGTTTCTAGGGGTGTCATGTTTAATATAAAACAATCAGAAATAACACAGTATATAGAGACGCAGAATGTGAAAATGATACAGTAAGCAATGGCTCGATTACTACAATGAAGGAAATAAAAGCATCTGCCGCCATCTTGATATCCTGCTATAATATTACATTACGTTTTATTGTCACTATCTCCACATTCAACAGGTTTCTGGGGAAATTTCCTCACTCCCTCCGGCTGCCTTCTGCTGCTGTTCTGTGCACGGAAGCAGAAGGGGCCAGACTGGCAGCCCAATCTGTGATTGGCTGAGACAAGGAGAACTAAACAACTTCTGTCTGGCTCCTCCCACATTCATTGTCACAGACAATTCTTCTGATATTGGAGAACAAATTCTCCTTTACATTAGCAATAGTTACCACACTACCCCATTTTTGATACACCCTGTGACCTTTGTGATTACTGAGCATGCTCCTCCCTCCTCCCAGCTTTTTATAAGCTTGAGCGTGTGCAGAGGAGGCAAAGAGGTGAAACAGCACCTAACAGATAAGACACCTTTTTTTGTTAGGTTGACATGCCCTTTAAACTTCAAGCCCAGTTGATGACAAACCTCATACATTCCTTCTTTCAATCATATCCAGCAGGCAGAACATGTGGACCAGTGAAATTTTATAATGCATGAACGCTTTTCACGCAAAATGCTGCCCGGTATAATGTGGCCTCAGTCTTATATCCCAGACACAACTAAATAAAAATTTACATAGTAACATAGTAACATAGTAATTAAGGTTGAATAAAGACATTCGTCCATCAAGTTTTTTTTTTTTTTTAACCCTACCTAACAGTTGATCCAGAGGAAGGCAAAAAACCCCAGCTAAAAAGGGGGGAAAAATTCCTTCCTGACTCCAAACGGCAATCGGAAAGTATCCCTGGATCAACCAGATCTATATGCATTAATACCAGTAATTCTCAATATTTTTTAGTTTTAGAAACTTATCCAGGCCTTTTTTAAAGTTATTAAATGAACTTGCCATTACCACCTCTGCTGGAAGACAGTTCCACAGTTTCACCGTTCTCACTGTAAAGAAACCTCTCCTAACTTGAAGATGAAACTTCTTTTCTTCCAACCTTAAAGGATGTCCACGAGTCCTCTGATATGACCTATTAGTGAACAATGCACCAGAGAGTTCACTGTATGGGCCATTAATATATTTGTATAAGGTTATCATGTCCCCACGCAACCGCCGCTTCTCCAATGTAAACAGCCCTAACTTGTCTAATCTGCCTGCATTTTCAAGCCCCTCCATTCCCCTTATTAATTTAGTTGCCCTTCTCTGGACTGCTTCCATTTCCAAGATGTCCCTTTTGTATATGGGATTCCAAAACTGCACCGCATATTCCAAATGAGGCCTTACCAGTGCCTTGTAAAGAGGGAGAATAATATTTTTCTCTCTTGAATCTATTCCCCTCTTTATACAAGACAATATCTTGCTAGCTTTTAGCTGTTGCTACCTGGCATTGTTTGCTACAGCTAAGTCTGTTATCTACCAAACCCCCAAATCTTTTTCCATTTCAGATGCACACCTACACACAGAGTTATTTATTGGTGTAGGTGGCACAGGGATTATTAAAAATCCCAAATGCATCACCTACATTTATCAACATTGAATCTCATCGCCATTCTGCTGCCCATTTTGATAATTATCTAGGTTTGCTTGCAGCACTTGCACATCATTGGTAAGTTTCCAAAGCTCTGCATAATTATGTTCATCAGCAAACACAGAGACCTTGCTCTCAATGCCCCCTTCTAAGTCTTATAAAACGATTAAACAGAAGCGGCCCCAGTACAGAACCCTGAGGAACTCCGCTTAGAACTTTAGCCCACATAGATGTAGCTCCATTAACCACCACTCTCTGTTTGCGGTCCAATAACCAGTTCTCTATCCATGAAACAATGTTTTTCTTCAAGGCCAACATCCTCATTTTTAACATTAGTCGCCTATGTGGCACAGTATCAAAGGCTTTTGCAAATCCAAATATACCACATCCACAGCTGTGCCTGAATCTAACTTTTATCACTTCTCTTCACTCATTCCATAAAAACCAATTAAATTTGTCTGGCATGATCTATTTCTCATAAATCCATGCTGACTACTACTAATAAGATGATCTCTGGAGACAAAGTCAGGATATGATCCTTAACAAAGTTTCCATCACCTTCCCTACCACTGATGTTAGGCTTACAGGTCTATAGTTACCAGGCGGTGAACGACTACCTTTTTGAATTTGGTATTACATTGGCTTTTTTTCCAATCCAGCGGCACATCCCCAGACAAAAGCGAATCTGAAAAGATGAGACACAGTGGTCTTGCTAGAACTGAACTAGCCTCTTTTAAAATCCTAGGATGGCAATCCATCTGGTCCTGGCGCTTTATTGATATTAACTTTGTCTAATTGATTCCGTACCATATCCTCTGTTTATCCATGTGAAAACTCTTCATTTCCTCCCTTGCAACATTGTTACAATCCCATACTGTCAAGGATTCTCAACAGTAAAAAACCGATGTAAAAAAACGGTTTAGCAGATTAGCCTTTTCGGCATCCTCTACAACCACCTCAGCTCCATTATTTAATGGTCCCACATTCTCAGTCCTCATTTTTTTTACCATTTTATATACTTAAAAAACATCTTGGGTTGGACTTGCTTTGTTCGGCAATCCGATTTCATTTCTATTTTAGCTAGTTTAATGCTTTCTTGCACTCTTTATTACAACCTTGAAGTCCCTGTAAGCTGTTCTGTGCCTTCTGCCTTCAAAATTTAAAAAGCCCTTTTCTTTTTTTTCATTTCCTTTTTAACCTGAGCATTAAGCTGCAGGAGTGGACCTAATTTTTTTTACACTTGTTTCCTAAAGGTCCGATTTGGAAATGTAACAGTTTAATATCCCTTTAAAAGTGGTCCACATCTGCTCAGTATCTTTACCTAGAACAGTTCCCCCTTTCCCCAGTCATGAGCAGGAGCGATTCCTTTAAAAAGCATAAAATTAGCTTTCCTAAAGTTAAAAGTTTTTTGTAAGCCATTGCACTTTAGTTTTCTCGCAACCTATATTAATGACACTATATCATGGTCACTATTCCCTAAGCTTCCCATTACCTCATCTCCAAAATGAGCTCTGGTTATTAGATATCTTCAGATCCAACAACGCATTTTTTCTAGTAGGAAACTTCTACCATCTGTGAAAGAAAATGCTCATATAGGAAATTTAAACTTTTATACCTTTTGGGGTGCTGGCAGTTCCATTACTCTACTCCAATCTATTTTCAGGGTAGTTAAAATCCACCATAACCAGAACATGCCCCATACCACAGCAGCCTTCGCCAACTGCATATGAGATTCATTCCACCTCTTCCCCGGCATTTGGCGGCTTATAACAACACTCCAACAATTAATTTACCTACCTTCTTGCTTCCTGTACCAGTTCCACCCCATAATGTTTCTGCCGCTCGTTTGCTCCCCCATCTATTCCATCTTTTAAATTTGGCTTCAATTCCTTTTAACATACATACATACTCCTCCTCCTTTCTTTATTAACTCGGTCATGTCATGTCTAATAAGGAGTACCCTTCAATATTTAACTGTCCAGTCGTGTGAATCATTAAAGCCATGATTTTTTCTGCTATACCAATTACATCATACCTTTCCTTTAGAGCTATTATTTCAAGTTCGCCGGTTTTTCCACTTTTGCTTTTCTTTGTAAAGCCTAATCAAAGATATACCCGTGTAAAATGAATAAAATCTTAATCTTAATAAAATTCAGAAATCCAATTCAATTTTACTCATTTTAAGGAGATACAAAAAATTCCCTGTGTGAAAGACACTGAGCATGTCTGAGATCACTGAGATAGGGGAGGGGGCGGTAACTTGTCACATGTTGTATTGGTTTTACACAAGTCTATCTATAAGATTTACACAGAAAAAAAATGAGGTTTTAATAAGCAGTTCCTAGATGATACGTCCGCAGAGTTCAGCCAGACCTAGTTTAATAACGTTAAGTAAATCAGTATTAAAGTTTATACCTGATAATTATAATACAATAATAGCAACAAAGCAGGAAGTAATGTATTGGCTTAAACTTCATGTAAAAAGTTGGACGCTGTTACACAAATAGTCACGTGACCCTGCATTGTTACATTGAAGGTTATTAAGCCATTGCATCATGTGCCTTGTAAACACGTCTAAATACTTTATGGTTAACTTCATTAAAAGCTATAAATAGGGATATAGGGATTTTTTCTAGAAGAGCAAGTTATCTCTGGCAAGTGTTAACGAGTCAAGTTTCAATTGCACAAAGGCCTCTAAAATCTAGTTTTTATTATTTTGGAGCCATCATGATGTCACATTTATATACAGAAGATATAAAATCCATGAATAAATTGCAAATTAAATTAATGTAAAATGCTTAGCTACTGTATGTCTTCAGTTATAATTGCTTGCTATAGTCGATGTACATCAGGTTTATAAAAAATCAATGTTTAGAGCTATGTCATCAGTTATAATAATCAATGTCTTGCTATGTCATCAGTTTATAATCAGTGTTTAGCTATGTCATCAGTTTAATAATCAGTGTTGTAGCTATGTTTATGCAGTTATAATCAGTGTTTTAGCTACTGTCATTCAGTTTTAATCATTAGTTTTAGCTATGTCATCAGTTAAATACTATGCTTAGCTATATGTCATCAGTTTATAATGTGTGTTTTTTAGCTATGTCCATCAGTTATAAATCAGTGTTTTAGCTTGTGTCATCAGTTATAATCGTGTTTAGCTATGTTATCAGTTATAATCATTGTTTTTTAGCTAGTTATCAGTTATAATCAGTGTTTAGCTATGGTATCAGTTTAAATCAGTGTTTTAGCTATGTCCATCAGTTATAATCAGTGTTTTGCTATGTCATCAGTTATAATCAGTGTGGTTTAAGTAGCTATGTCATCAGTTATAATCAATGTTTAGAGTCTGTCATCAGTTATAAATCAGTGTTTAGCTATGTCATCAGTTTATAACAGTGTTTAGATATGTCATCAATAGTTATAATCAATGTTTAGAGCTGTCATCAGTTATAATCAGTGTTTAGCTATGTCATCAGTTATAATCAGTGTTTACCTTTGTCACCAGTTATAATCAGTGTTTAGCTGTCATCAGTTATAATGTGTGTTTAGCTATGTCCCATCAGTTATAACAATGTTTAGCTGTCCATCGTGTATAATCATGTTTTTAAGCTATGTCATTCTTCAGTTATATTGCTGCTGTTAGCTATGTCATCAGTTATAATTCAATGTTTAGCTATGTCATCAGTTATAATCAATGTTTAGATGTCATCAAGTTATAACAGTGTTAGAGCTATGTTATCAGTTATAAATCAGTTTTAGCAAAAGTTCATCAGTTATACAGTTTTAGCTGTCATCAGTTTATATCATGTTTTGCCTATGTCATCAGTTTATAATCAGTTTTAAACTTGTGTCACCAGTATAATCAGTGTTTAGCTGTCATCAGTTATAATGTGGTTTACTATGTCTCATGTTAATGAGTGTTTTAGCTATGTCATCCAGTTATAATGAAGTGTTTAGCTATGTCATAAGTTATAATCAGTGTTTAGCTATGTCATCAGTTATAATCAGTGTTTACCTTTGTCACCAGTTATAATCAGTGTTTAGCTATGTCACCAGTTATAATCAGTGTTTTGCTATGTCACCAGTTATAATCAGTGTTAAGCTATATCACCAGTTATAATCAGTGTTTAGCTATGTCACCAGTTATAATCAGTGTTTAGCAATGTCATCAGTTTAATCATTGTTTAGCTGTCACCAGTTATAATCAGTGTTTAGCTATGTCATCATTTGTAATCAGTGTTATGGTTAATATTTATAATCAGTCTTTAGCTTTGTCATCAGTTATAATCAGTGTTAAGCGTCATCAGTTATAATCAGTGTTTAGCTATGTCCATTGGTTATAATCAGTGTATCCCTTTGTCAACAGTTCTAATCATGTTTAGTAGCTATGTCACCAGTTATAATCAGTGTTAAGCTATGTCACCAGTTATAATCAGTGTTAAGCTAGTCACCAGTTATAATCAGTGTTTAGCTATGTCACCAGTTATAATCAGTGTTTAGCTATGTCATTGGTTATAATCAGTGTTTCCTTGTCAACAGTTTTAATCAGTGTTTAAGCTATGTCCCAGTTAATCAGTGTTAAGCTATGTCATCAGTTATAATCAGTGTTTAGCTGTCCATCAGTTATAATCAGTGTTTAGCTATGTCATCGGTTATAATCAGTGTTTCCCTTTGTCAACAGTTCTAATCAGTGTTTAGCTATGTCACCAGTTGATAATCAGTGTTAAGCTATGTCACCAGTTATATCAGTGTTTAGCTATGTCACCAGTTATAATCAGTGTTAAACTATGTCACCAGTTTTTAATCAGTGTTTTAGCATGTCATCCATTATAATCAGTGTTTAGCTAATGTCATGTATAATCAGTTGTTCCTTTTGTCACAGTTCTAATCAGTGTTTAGCTATGTCCCCAGTTATAATCAGTGTTTAGCAATTCATCATTATAATCAGTGTTTAGAGAGCTGTCACCAGTTATATCAGTGTTAGCTATGTCATCAGTTAATAATCAGTGTTTAGCTATGTCATCATTTATAATCAGTGTTTAGCTATGTCATCAGTTATATCAGTGTTTAGCTTGTCAATCAGCTATAATCAGTGTTAAGCTATGTCCCACCAGTTATATCAGTGTTTAGCTATGTCACCAGTTATAATCCAGTGTTATTCAGAGTCAACCAGTTTAATCAGTGTTTAGCACTGTCAACAGTTATAATCAGTGTTTTAGCTGTCACCAGTTATAATCAGTGTTTAGCTATGTCATCAGTTATAATCAGTGTTTGCTATGTCATCAGTTATAATCAGTGTTTAGCTATGTCATCATTATAATCAGTTGTTTAGCTATGTCATCGTTATAATCAGTGTTTAGCTATGTCATCAGTTTATAATCTTTAGTATGTCTATTAATCAGTGTTTAGCTATGTCATCAGTTATAATCAGTGTTTACCTTTGTCACCAGTTATAATCAGTGTGTTCGCTCTATCATCCACCAGCGTGTTTGCTCTTTCACCCACCAGCATGTCTACTCCATCATCCACCAGTGTGTCCGCTCTATCATCCATCAGTTTGTCCACTCTATCTTCAACCAGTGTGTTCGCTCTATCATACACCGGTGTGTCTGCTCTATCATCCACCAGCGTGTTCACTCTATCATTCACGAGTGTGTTCGCTCTATCATCCACCAGCGTGTTTGCTCTATCATCCACCAACGTGTCCGCTCTATCATCCACCAGCCTGTTCACTCTATCATCTACCAGTGTGCCTGTTCTATCATCCACTGGTGTTTCCACTCTCTTATCCACCAGTGTGTCCACTAAATCTGGGCAAGGAGCTAGGAAAAAGCAGATACAATGTAACAACTGGTTAAGTCTGAACCTGCCAAGGGAACGAAAAAGAAACAAAAGAAACTACTTCCGACTAGTTACACTGTCACCTTCTAATGTAGGGAGAAGAAAAGCAGTAAATGGACCTGCCATGTATTTTTACTGATAGAAACTAATCTACCAACTGGTTACACTGTCACCTCCTAATGTAGGGAGAAGGAAAGCAGTGAATGGACCTGCCATGTATTTTTACTGATAGTAACTAATCTACCAACTGGTTACACTGTCACCTCCTAATGTAGGGAGAAGAAAAGCAGTGAATGGACCTGCCTTGTATCTCACTGATAGTAACTAATCTATCAACTGGTTACACTGTGACCTCCCAATGTAGGTAGAAGGAAAGACCTGCCTTGTATCTCACTGATAGTAACTAATCTACCAACTGGTTACACTGTCACCTCCTAATGTAGGGAGAAGGAAAGCCGAGTGAACAGTGTAACCAGTTGGAAGATTAGTTACTATCAGTGAGATACAAGGCGGTCCATTTAC
Organism: Hymenochirus boettgeri; assembly: GCA_019447015.1. Classification (NCBI taxonomy): domain Eukaryota; kingdom Metazoa; phylum Chordata; class Amphibia; order Anura; family Pipidae; genus Hymenochirus; species Hymenochirus boettgeri. Next base: position 17,535,307 of record CM033470.1, on the reverse strand, counting down.
TACTTTCCTTCTCCCTCCATTAGGAGGTGACAGTGTAACCAGTTGGAAGATTATTTACTATCAGTGAGATACAAGGCAGGTCCTTCACTGCTTTCCTTCTCTCTACATTAGGAGGTGACAGTGTACCCAGTTGGTAATCATTTACTATCAGTGAGGTACAAGCCATCATTCACTGCTTTCCTTCTCCCTACATTAGGAGGTGACAGTGTACCCAGTTGGAAGATTTAGTTACTATCAGTGAGATACAGGCAGGTCATTCACTGCTTTCCTTCTCCTACATGGGAGGTGACAGTGTAACCAGTTGGTAGATGAGTTCACTATCAAGTGAGAATACAAAGGCAGGTCCCTTCCATGGTGAAAGACCAACACTTTGGTGGATGATAGAGGACAACTGTTGTGATAGATTGGACAGAGTGGGACCGTGAAGACAGAGTGAACACGTCTGGTGGGATGATAGAGTGTGACACGCTGGTGGATGTATAGAGTTGACAAACTATGAAAATGATAGAGTGAAACACTGTGGGGTGATAGAGTGACACACTGGTGGATATATAGGTGGACAACTGGGGTATGGGTTGAAATGTGGGTACCTGGGCTAGAGTGTACACCTGGTTGGAAGAAGAGCGGACAAACTGATGAGGTAAAAATGTGAAATTCGATTGGAGAGATGGACATGACTGGTTGATGATAGAACGGACAACTGATGGATGAAAGAGTAACATGCTGGTGATATGATAGAGTGGACAGACTGTTGATGATAGAGTCTCAAACTGATGGATGATAGATGTGGACAGGCTGGTGGAAAAGTTAAACACACTTGGTGTGATGATAGAACGGACACACTGTGTTGATGATGAGCGACAACTGATGATGAATAGGTGACAGTCTGTGGAGAATAGTGTGGACACCTGGGGATGGGAGAAGAGGAAACACCAGTGATGATACGAACAGATACACTGTGGATGTAGAGTAACCGCTGTGGTATGAGTTGAACCACTATGGTGGCTAATATAGTGTGTGCCTTGAATGGGGTTTTGAGGGGGGGGGGGGGGGGGGGGGGCAAGTTATATGTGTGAATTGCATTCGGGGAAATCCTCTCTTCAGTTCTAATGACATAGATATAACTGAGACATAGTTCAGCAAATGATTATAACTGATGACATAGCTAAACAACAGATTATAACTGATGACATAGCTCAACACTGTTATATGCATGAACATAGCTAAACAAACTGTAGTTTGTCACTACTCACCAACACTGCTACTGATTATACTAGGACATAGACACTGATTATACTGGATGACATAGCTTAACACTATATGAGATAGAATAAAACTGGTGACAAAAGGGGGGTTAACATGATTATAACTGATGACAAAGCTAAACCCACTGATTATAACTGTGACAAGGTAAACCACTGATTTAATAAACTGATGACATAGCTACACACTGATTATAAGTCATCGCTAAACATGACGGACATAGCTAAACCGGTTATAACTGAGTGACAGCTAAACACTGATTATAGATACACATAACACGATTAGACCTACATGCTAAACACTGATTATAACTGATACATAGCTAAACACCTGATATACTGATGACATAGCTTAACACTGATTTATACTGATGAAATGCTACATGCATTATAACACTGATTAATAGCTAAACATGATTTATAACTGGTGACAAAAGGTAAACATGATTATAACTGATGACATAGCTAAACACTGATTATACCTGGTGACAAGGTAAACAATGATTATAACTGTGAATACTAAACGTGATTATACTGGTGACAAAGGTAAAACACTTGATTATAACTGATTACATAGCTAAACACTGATTATAAATGATGACATAGCTAAACAATGATTCTACTGATGACAATCAGCTAAACACTGATTACTAACTGGTGACAGCTAAACACTGATTATAACTGGATGACTTTGCTAAACACTTGATTCTACTGGTGACATTGCTAAACACTGATTATAAACTGGTGACATAGCTAAACCCATGAGTTATACTGGTTGGGAAACCCTAGCTTAACACTATTATAACTGGTGACACAGCTCAACACTGATTAGAACTGTTTGCAAACGGAAACATGATTATAACCAATGACATAGCTAAACACGATTAAACTGGTGACATAGCTAAACACTGATTAAAACTAGTGTGACATAGCTTAACACTGATTATAACCTGCGTGACATAGCTAACCGCTGATTATAACTGATGACATACTAACACTGATTTAACTGGTGACAAATGTCCACAATGATTATAACTGCTGACATAGCTAAACACTGATTATAACTGGTGACAAAGTAAACATGATTATAACTGAGATGACATAGCTAAACCACTGATGTATAACTGTGACAAAGGTAAACCTGCGGATTATAACTGATGACATAGCTAACACTGATTATAAATGATGACCATAGCAAACACTGATTATAACTGATGACATAGCTAACAACTGATTAAACTGGTGACAGCTAACACTGATTATACTATGACATTGCTAAACAAACTGATGATAAACGGTGTGACATTGCTAAACAACACTGATTATAAACTTGGTGACATAGCTAAACACTTATGATAACTGGTGACATAGGCTAACACTGATTTATACAGGTGACATAGCTAAACACTGATTAGAATCGTGTTGACAAAGTGGAAACCTGATTATAACCAATGACATAGCTAAACACTGATTATAACGGTGACAGCTAAACCAAAACTGATTAGAAACTGGTGACCTAGCTTAACCTGATTAAAACTGGTTGACATAGCTTAACACTGATGTATAACTTGGGTGAACATAGCTAAACACTGATTATAACTGGTGACTACTCACTAACACTGATTATAACTGTTGGACATAGCTAAACACTGATTATAACTGTTGACAAAGGGAAACACTGATATAACAGATGACATAAGCTAAACACTGATTATAACTATTACAGTCTAACCACTGATTATAACTGATGACATCAGCTTTAACGACACTGATTAGAACTGGGGACACTAGCTTTACACTGATTATAACTGGTTACATATTAAACCACTGATTAGAACTTGTTATCAAAGGGAAACACTGATTATAACCAATGAACATAAGCTTACACAACGATTATAACTGGTGACAAGCTAAACCGGTATTTTACTCCAACTGTGACATAGCTTAGCCTAGTAGAACGGTCCTAGTACCTGATTATAACTGGTGACATAGCTAACTAAGTACTGGACTACACACTGATTAGAACTGATGACCAAAGGGATACCTGATATAACCAATGACATAGCTAAACACTGATTTAAAAACTGGATGACAGCGTTAACACTGATTATAACTGATGACAAAATCTAAGACCGATTATAATATACATAACCTGATTACAACTATGACATTACTAACACTGATTATAAACGTACTGTGACAGCTAAACACTGATATACTGATGACAATTGCTAAAACTACGATTATACTGATGACTTGCTAACACTGCTTATAACGGTGACATAGCTAACACTGATTATAACTGGTTACATAGCTAAAAACACTGATTATACTACTGGTGACATAGCTAACACGATTATAAACTGTGGACAACACGGAAACACTGATTATAAACCGATTACATCATAAACACTGATTATACTGATGACACGCTACAACTGATTATAACTGATGACATCGCTTAACTCTGATTATAACTGTGACAAGCTTAACACTGGATTATAACTGGTGACATAGCTAAACACTGATTGAACTGTTGACAAAGGGGAAACACTGATTATACACCAATGAACATAGCTTAAACACTGATTATAACTGTGACATAGCCTAAACCCTGATTAGAACTGTTTAACAAGGGATACACTGATTATACCAATGACATAAGCTAAACACTGATTAAACTGATGACCAGCTTAACACTGATATACTGATGCAAAGCTAAGACTGATTATAAATATATACATACACTGATTCAACTGATGACATAGCTAAACACTGATTATAACTGTGCCAGCTAAACACGGATTATAACTTGAGACATTGCAACCAACCTGATATAACTGGTGGACATAGTCTCAACATTGTTTGGATTATAACTGGTGACATAGCTTAACACTGATTATAACTGGTGACATACACAAACAACTGATTATAACTGGACTGGACTTAGCTAACCCTGATTATAACTGGTGACATAGCTACCCCTGATTATAACTTATGACATAGCAAGAACTACCATTAACTGATGACATAGCTAAAACACTCATTATAACTGATTGACATAGCTAAACACACCATTATAACTGATGACAGCTAAACACTGATTTAACTGGACCAAAGGGAAACACTTGACTTATACCTGTGACAAATGTAAACACTGATTATAACTGATGACATAGCTAACACCTATTATCAATATGACATGCTAACACTGATTATAACTGATACATACTCTAAACACTTGTTGTAACTGATGACATTGCTAAACATTGATTGATAACGATGACAGCTAAACCTTGATTATAACTGGATGACATAGCTAACACTGATTATATACGGTGACAAAGGTAACACCTGATTTATAACTGATGAACAGAGCTAAACACTGATTATAACTGATGACATAGCTAACCTGACTTATAACCTGATGACAGCTTAAACACTCCATTTAATACGATGACATACTAACCACTGATTATAACTGATGTACATGCATAACATTTGATTAATAACTGGTGACATAGCTACAAGCACTGATATAATGGATGACACTAACATTGATTATAACTGATGACATAGCTAAACACTGATTTACTGATGACAGCCTAACATTTGATTCTACACTATGACATAGCTAAAGCACTGATTATAAACTGATTGACAGCTAACATTTGATTATAACTGATGACATCGCTAAACACTCATTATAACTGATACATACTAAACCACACATTATAACTGATTGACGCTAACACTGATTAATAACTGGTGACAAAGAGGTAAACACTGATTATATAAACTGGTGACAAAGTAAACACTGATTTAACTGATGACATAGCTATAACCTGATTAGAACTGATGAACATAGCTAAACCTGATTATAACTGATGACATCGCTAAACACTGATTGTACTATGACATAGCTAAACATTGATTGTAACTGCATGACAGCTAAACATTGATTATAACTGTGACGAATACGCTAAACTGATTATAACCCTGGTGACAAGTAAACAATTAGATTATAACGATGACATAGCTACCTGGATTATAATGATGCCCGACTATGCTAAACATGATGTTAGAACTGATGACATAGCTAACCACTGATTATAACTGGTGTACGCTAAACACTGATTATAACTGATGACTTTGCTAACACTGATTAACTGGTGACATGCTAAGCACTGTTATAACTGTGACAAGCTAAACACTGATTATACTCTGTGACATAGCTTACACTGATTATAACTGGTGACATAGCTAACACTGATTAGAACTGGTGATCAGGAACACTGATTTTAACCCATGACATAGCTAAACACTGATTATAACTGGTGCATAGCTAACACTGATTAAAACTGGTGACATAGCTGACACTGATTATAACTGTGACATAGCCTAAACACTGATTATAACTGATGACATAGCTAAACACTGATTTATAACTGGTGACAAAGGTAAACATGATTTTAACTGTTTACATAAGCTAAACCACTGATATAACTGGTGACAAGTAACAATGATTATAACTGATGACATAGCTAAACACTGAGTATAACTGGTGCAAATGTCAAACACTGATTATACTGATGACATAGCAAAACTGATTATAAATGATGACATAGCTAAACACTGATTATAACTGATGACCTAGCGAAACACTGATCATAACTGGTGACGCTAACCTGATTATAACTGATGACAAGTGCTAAAACAGGATTATAACGAGGACCATAATGCTAAACACTGATTATACTGGACATGTAATGACTATACGGTGACAATACCAAACTGATCGACTGATTAATAACCTGAGTGATAGCTAAACACTTGAGGAATTAGACTTGACATAGGGTAACACTGATTATCAAGATGACATAGCTTGCTAAACACATGATTATAACTGGTGACAAGTAGCAAAATGATTATAAACTGTTGACATAGCTATACCGGATTATAAATGGACATACGTGATACAATAGGCTGATAAACACTGGATTAATACCTGATGACATAGCGTAAACACATGAGTGTATAACTGATGCCGTGAACACTGATATAAACAGGGAAGCTTGAAACACTGAATTATAATCCGAGGACTAGACTAAACAACGATTATAACTGATGACATAGCTAAACCTGATGATAACTGAATGACGCATAGCTTAACAACTGCATCTATAACTGATGAATGCTTACACAAAACATGATAAATGTGACATAGCTAAACTAGAACTGAAGTCTATAATGTCAATAGGATAACACTGTTAGAACGATGACATAGCTAAACACTGATATAACTGGATGACAGTAACAACCTGATTAGAAACTGATGACAAGCTAAATACTGATTTATAACTGGTGAAGTTAACTATAAAACGATGCTACTAACTGATTATTGATGCAGTAAAACGATATCTGCGACAAGCTAACACTGATTATAACTGGATGGACGCAAATGATACTAACTAGCTTGAAACTGATTATAAACTGGTGACATTGCTAAACACTGATTATAATGGTTGACATGGCTAAACACTTAGAATATTAACTGGGACATAGCTTAACACGATTTAACTGGTTGACAAGCCTAAAACATGATTATAACTGTGACATTAGCTAACACTGATTTAACCTGGACATAGCTAAACACTTGATTGATAACTGTGATGACATAGCTAAACACTCATTAATAATGATGACATACTAAACCCACTGCATTATAACTGGTGACATAGCTAAACGACCATTATCACTGATGATAAGTAAACAATGATTATACTGGTGACAAACAATGATGGTAGACAGCTAACATGATTATAACTGGTGACAAAGGTGTAAAACTGATATAAGACTGAATAGCTAACACTGATAAGGGCAAGTAAAAACACTGATTATAACTGATGACATAGCAAACCACTGATATAATGATGACATGCTAAACACTGATTATAACTGATGACATTAGCTAAACACTGATTATAACTGGTGACAGCTAAACATGAATAACTGATGTGTAACATGATGTACTGGTAAGACACCGGGATTATAATGGTGACAATAGCTAAAACACTGATTACTACTGGGAGACCATAGCTTAAACACTGATATACAGGTGACTAGCTAAACATAGACTGTACAAAGGACATGATTATAATGGACATAGCTAACCACTCTTAAACTGATGACATAACTGAAAACCGATGAGTAAATTAGAAACGATGACATAGCTAAACACTGATTTATAATTGTGACATAGCTTAAACATTGATTATAACGGTGACATAGCTAAACACTGGATTATAACTGTGTGACATAGACTTATAACACTGATACTACTAACCGATTTATGAGAGCTACATTGTTTATCTATGATGCTAAACACTGATTATAACTGTGACAAAGGAAACAATGATTAACCGATGAAATAGCTAAACACTGATTGATATAAATATCTACACGTATACTGTGAAAGTAACACTGATTATAAAATGGTGACATAGCTGAACAGACATTATAACTGGAGACAGTAAAACTGATAGAACTTGACTGAAGTAGTAAAGGCACGTGGGTCGCTACATAAGGCTAATGACGTAAAACATGATTATAACTGGTGGACAAGTAAACACTGATTATACTTTGGAGGATAGCTACACACTGATTATAAACTGGAGACATAGCTTAAACACTGATTATAACTGGATGGACATCTAACACTGATTAACGATGACAGGATCAGCTGATTATCACCAATGACTGCGAAAATATTATACATGATGAACTCTAAACATTTATTATAACTGATGACATAGCTAAACACTGATTATAAATTGTAACAAGGTAAACACTGATTCACCTGATGACATAGCTAAACACTGATAATGGTGAGTACTTGCCTCGACCTCAATGATGCGTAAACACTGATATAACTGATGACATGCTAAACACTGATTATAATGATGACATAGCTAAACACTGATTATAATGGTGACATAGTTAAACACTGATTCTAAATGGTGACTGCTAAACACTGATAACTGGAAGACCTGATTATAACCTGATGACTATGCTAAACACTGATTATAACTGATGTGACATGCTAAACACTGATTATACTGATGACATAGCTAAACACTATTATAACGGTGACATAGCTTAACATGATTATAACTGAGTGACATAGCTAACACTGATTAACTGTGAAGGAAACATCTGATTATAACAATGACATAGCTAAACACTGATTTAACTGGTGACATAGCTAAACACTGATTATAACTGAGTAGAAACATATGTCTTACACTGATTAACTGGTGACATATAAAACACTGATTATTGACATAGCTAAACACTGATATAACTGGTGACAGGTAAAAATGATTATAACTGATACATAGCTAACACTGATTATAACTGGTGACAAAGGTAAACACTGATTATAACTGAGACATAGCTATAACACTGATTATAACATGCGTGACAATGATAAACTGATGATTATAACTGATTATCATAGCTAAACACTGATTATAAATGATGACATAGCTAAAACACTGATTAATAACTGATGGACTAGCTAAACACTGATTATAACTGGTGACAGGCTAAACACACTGATTATACTGATGACATGCTAAACCCTGATTATAACTGGTGCAAGTTGTAACACTGATATAACTGGTGACAATACAACACTGATTATAACTGATGACATAGCTTAACACGATTTCATGAATGTAATGATAATAGACTGGACAAAACAGATTATAAATGACATAGCTAAACACTGATTATAACTGAGTGACTAGCGAAACACTGATTAAACTGGTGACATAGCTAACACTGATTATAAACTGGTGACATGCTAAAACACTGATTATACTGTGACATAAGCTAACACTGATTATAACGGTGACATAGTCTTAACATGATTATAACTGGTGACATAGCTAAACACTGATTAGAACTGTTGACAAAGGGAAACACTGATTATAACCAATGACATAGCTAAACACTGATTATAACTGGTGACATAGCTAAACACTGATTAAAACTGGTGAATAGCTTAACACTGATTATAACTGGTGACATAGCTAAACACTGATTATAACTGATGACATAGCTAAACACTGATTATAAACTGGTGACAAGGTAAACAATGATTATAACTGATGACAGCTAAAACTGATTATAACTGGTGACAAGGTAAACAATGATTATAACTGATGACAGCTAAACACTGATTATAACTGGTGACAAAGGTAAACACTGATTATAACTGATGACATAGCTAAACACTGATTATAAATGATGACATAGCTAAACACTGATTATAACTGATGACATAGCTAAACACTGATTATAACTGGTGACAGCTAAACACTGATTATAACTGAGACATTGCTAAACACTGATTATAACTGGTGACATTGCTAAACACTGATTATAACTGGTGACAGCTAAACACTGAATTAAGACTGGTGACATAGCTTAACATGATTATAACGGTGACATGCTAAACACATTGAACTGTGACAAAGGGAAACACTGATTATAACCAATGACATAGCTAAACACTGATTATAACTGGTGACATAGCTAAACACTGATTAAAACTGGTGACATAGCTTAACACTGATTAAAACTGGTGACATAGCTTAACACTGATTATAACTGGTGACATAGCTAAACACTGATTATAACTGGTGACATAGCTTAACACTGATTATAAATGGTGACATAGCTAAACACTGATTAAACTGTTGACAAAGGGAAACACTGATTTACCGTGAATAGCTAAACACTGATTATAACTATGACATTAAACTGAATCTGAACATCTGACTATTAACTGTACATAGCTTAACACTGATTATAACTGGTGACATAGCTAAACACTGATTAAAACTGTTGACAAAGGGAAACACTGATTATAACCAATGACATAGCTAAACACTGATTATAACTGGTGACATAGCTAAACACTGATTAAAACTGGTGACATAGCTTAACACTGATTATAACTGGTGACAATCGCTTAAACTGATATAACTGTGACATAGCTAAACACTGATTAGAACTGATGACAAAGGGAACACGATTATAACCAATGACATAGCTAAACACTGATAATGATGACATCTAACACTATTATAATGATGAAAAGCTAAAGACTGATTAAATATTAACATAACACTGATTACAACTGATGACATAGCTAAACAATGATTATAACGGTGACAGCTAAACATGATTATAACTGATGACACTTGAAACACTGATTATAACTGATGACCATTGCTAAACACTGATTATAACTGGTGCTAGCTAAACACTGATTATAACTGGTGACATAGCTTAAACACTGATTATAACTGGTGACATAGCTAAACTGATTATAACTCGTTACAAAGGGAAACACTGATTATCCACGATGACAAAGCTAACACTGATTATAACTGATGACACTAAACTGATTATAACTGATGACATACTAACACTGATATAACTGATGACATAGCTTACACTGATTATAACTGGTGACATAAGCTAAACACTGATTAAACTGTTTGACAAACACTGATTATAACTGATGCAATAGCTAAACACTGATTAGAACGATGGACATAGCTAAACACTGATTATAACTGGGTGACAATAGCTTTCACACTTGGATGTATACTAAGGTGACATAGCTTAACACTGAGTATAACTGGTGACATAGCCTAAACACTGATTATATACTGTGACAAAGTGAACCACTGATTTAACCTGATGACATAGCTAAACACTGATTTAACTGATGACAGCTTAACACTGATTATAACTGATGACAAAGCTAAAGACTGATTATAAATTTAATAACACTGATTAAACTGATGACAAGCTAAACACTGATTATAACTGGGACAGCTAAACACTTAAATGATGACATGCTAAACACTGATTAATAACTGGTGTACATGCTAAAACATGATTATAAAACGGTGACATAGCTTGAACATCTGCAATTATAACTGGTGACATGCTAAAACACTGATTAATAACTGGTGACTTAGCTAAACCACTGATTATTCCTGTGACATAGCTAAAACACTGATTATAACTATGACATAGCTTAAACACTCATTATACTGATGACATCGCTAATACACATTAATAACTGATTGATCGCTAAAATGATATAAACTGGTGGACAAAGTAACAACTGATTATAACTGGTGACAGAGGTAAACACTATTATAACTGTGTACAATAGCTTAAACACTGATTATAACTGATGACATAGCTAAAAACAACACTGATTATAACTGATGACATAGCTAAACACTGATTAGTACTGATGACATAGGCTAAACCATTGATTAGTAACTGATACAGCTAAACATTGATTATAAATGATGACATAGGCTTAAACCTATCTATAACTGGTGACAAAGGTAAACATGTATTATAACTGATGACATAGCTAAACACTGTTATAACTGATGACATAGACTAAACACTGATTATAAGCTGATGACTACTAAACACTCATTATAACTGATGACATAGCTAAACACTATGATTTAGATGACGCTAAACTTGAATTATAACTGATTCCATAGCTAAACCTGATTTAAATTGCTGACACGCTAAACATTGATTATAACTGATGACATAGCTAAACACTGATTATAACTGATGACGCTAAACATTGAATTATACTGATGACATAGCTAAACACTGATTATAACTTGATGACATAGCAATGATAAACTACAAAACACTCATTATACTGATGACATAGCTAACACTGATTTATAAATTGATGACAGCTAAAAACATGATTATAACTGATGACAAGCTAAACACTGATTATAATGATGACAGAGCTAAACACGATTATAACTGATGACATAGCTTAACACTGATTATCATATGACCTAAACATTGATTATAACTGATGACATAGCTAAACACTGATTATAACGAATGACAGCTAAACATTGTATGTCTAACATATGATGATAACATAGCTAAACACTGATTATACTGATGACATAGCTATAAACGGCAGATTATAACTGATGACATAGCTAAACACTGATTATACTGGATTACAAGCTAAACATGATTATAACTGATAACTAGCTAAACACGGATTAAACTGCTGACATAGCTAAACCTGATATAACTGATGACAATAGCTAAACATGATATAACTGATGAATAGCATGCTAAACAATGATTATACTGATGACAGCCTAACACATTGATTATAACTGAGACACTAGCAGCACGAGAACTACAGTACTAAGCGCCTATTTACATTCAATTTCAATTGCATTTAGTTCATTGGCATTTATATCTTCTGTATATAAATGTGACTCATGATGGCTCCAAAAATCAACCTAGATTTTAGAGGCCTTTGGTGCAATGAAACACTTGACTCGTTAACACTGCCAAGGAGATAACTTGCTCTTTTCTAGAAAACTCCCTATATCCCTATTATAAGCTTTTAATGAGTGAAACCTTATAAGAGTATTTTTAGAGACGTGTTTTTACAACGGCACAACTTGATGCATGAGCTTACATAACTCGTTCAAATGTAAAACCATTCGTGGTCACGTGACTTTTGTGTAACCAGTCGCCAACTTTTACATTGAGCTTTAAGCAATACCATTACCTTCCTGCTTTGTTTGCCCTATTATTGTATTATAATATCAGGTTATAAACTTTAAATACTGATTTACGAACGTTATTTAAACTAGGTCTTGGCTGAACTCTGTCGGACGCTCATCTGGAAACTGCTATTAAAACCTCATTTTTTTTTTTCTGTGTAAATCTTATAGCTAGACTTGTGTAAAACCAATACAGACAATGTGACAAGTTACCGCCCCCTCCCATACTCAGTGATCTCATACATGCTCATGTCTTTCACACAGGGAAGTTTTTTGTATCCTCCTTAAAATGAGTAAAATTGAATTTTGATTTCTTGAATTTTATTAAGATTAAGATTTTATATTCACTTTTACAACGGTATATCTTTGATTAGGCTTTTACAAAGAAAAGCAAGTTGAAAAACCGGCGAGACTTGAAATAATAGCTCTACAGGAAAGGTATGATGTAATTGGTATAGCAGAAATCATGGCTTAATGCTTCACACGACTGGCAGTAAATATTGAAGGTACTGCCTTATTTAGACAATGACTCGAGTTACTAAGAAGGAGGAGGGTATTTATGTATGTACCAACAGGAAGTGAATCAAATTTAAAAATGGAAT
>CM033470.1:17368987-17521582 GCA_019447015.1 Hymenochirus boettgeri | reverse complement strand
AGGGACAGGGTAAATCGTTGGAGTAGTACTATCAGTGAGATACAAGGCAGGTCCATTCACTGCTTCCTTCTCTACATTAGGAACGGTGACAGGGTAACAGTGGAAGATTAGTACTATCAGTGAGATACAGGGAGGTCCATTCATGACTCTAATGTAGGGAGAAGGAAAGCAGTGAATGGACCTGCCTTGTATCTCACTGATAGTAACTAATCTTCCAACTGGTTACACTGTCTCCTCCTAATGTAGGGAGAAGGAAAGCAGTGAATAGACCTGCCTTGTATCTCACTGATAGTAACTAATCTACCAACTGGTTATACTGTCACCTCCTAATGTAGGGAGAAGGAAAGCAGTGAATGGACTTATTTATTGCATTGGGACATGGTTAGTTGATTAGTAGATTATTTAATTTGTTTCGAACTCTTACATAGTTACATAGTAATTAAGGTTGAATAAAGACAGACGTCCATCAAGTCCAACCTATTCACTTTTTTTTTTTTTTTAACCCTACCTAACAGTTGATCCAGAGGAAGGCAAAAAACCCCAGCTAAAAGGGGGGGGGAAATTCCTTCCTGACTCCAAACGGCAAACTCTATATGAACAAGCGCAAGTGGGTTCATATGCCAGACACATATATTTCTTTTATTGTTTAAAAATAAATAACAAACTGCAGAAAAGATGCAGTACACCATTTCCACCAGTAGGGTGGTCAATTATCAGTTGAAACTAAACCACCATAAACCACCATAAACCACCATAAACCACTATAAACCATCATAAACCACCATAAACCACCATAAACCACTATAAACCACCATAAACCACTATAAACCACCATAAACCACCATAAACCACCATAAACCACTATAAACCACCATAAACCACCATAAACCACCATAAACCACCATAAACCACCATAAACATGGCAGTGCTCGGTTGCTCCAGTATTACCAGCAATTTGTTTCTTTACAAACAAATGTGACTTGCTGATCCTGTAGACATCAGGTAACTAAAGGTCTTTCTACAGATTTTATGTACAAACCACAACATACACCACAACATGTACACCTGGTATGTACAAACCACAACATACACCACAACATATACACCTGGTATGTACACACCACAACATGTACACCTGGTATGTACAAACCACAACATACACCACAACATCATACAATGAAAAAAACAAATTACACCTTCACACTCTAAACACCCATCTTGTTTAAATTTTACACTATTCATTGTTATTCAATGTTACTATTTATTACAGTTGTTTCTTAAATATCTACCTATTCATTATAGAAGGAACTGCTATCAGCCTATTACATTACAGAAGGAACTGCTATCGGCCTATACATTTACATACAGAGGGAACTGCTATCGGCCTTATACATTACAGAGGAACTGCTATCGGCTATACATACAGAGGAACTGCTATTGGCCTATTACATTACAGAAGGAACTGCTGTCGGCCTAGACATTACAGAAGGAATGATTCGGCCTATTACATACAGAAGGAACTGCTATTGGCCTATTACATTACGAGGAAAGGAACTGCTCGTCGGCTATTACATTACAAAAGGAACTGCTATCGGCCTATTACATTACAGAAGGAACTGCTATTGGCCTATTACATTACAGAAGGAACTGCTGTTCGGCCTATTACATTACAGAAGGAACTGATATCGGCCTATTACATTACAGAAGGAATGCTATCGGCCTATTACATACAGAAGGAACTGCTATCGGCCTATTACATTACAGAAGGAACTGAGATCGCCTATTACATTACAGAAGGAACTGATATCGGCCTATTACATTACAGAAGGAAGCTATCGGCCTATTCATTACAGAAGGAACTGCTTTGGCCTATACATACAGAAGGAACCATGGATACTAAAGAACTGCATCGGCCTATTACATTACAGAAGGAACTGCTATCGCCTATTTACATTACAGAAATGAACTGCTATTGGCTATTACAATTACAGAAGGAACTGCTGTCGGCCTATTACATTACAGAAGGAACTGCTATCGGCCTATTACATTACAGAAGGAACTGCTATAGCCTATTACATTACAGAAGGAACTGCTATGGGCTATTACATTGCAGATAGGAAACTGCTGTCGGCACTAATTACATTATAGAAGGAACTGCTATCGGCTATTACATTACAGAGGGAACTGGCTATTGGCCTATTACATTACAGAAGGAACTGCTTTTGGCCTATTACATTACAGAAGGAACTGCTGTCGGCCTATACATTACAGAAGAACTGCTATGGCCTATTACATTACAGAAGAACTGCTATCTGGCCTATTACATTACAGAAGAACTGCTGCTATTGGCCTATTACATTACAGAAGGAACTGCTGGGCCTATTACTTACAGAAGGAACTGATATCGGCCTATTACATTACAGAATGAAACTGCTATCGGCCTATTACATTACAAGGAACTGCTGTGGCCTATATACATTACAGAAGGAACTGATATCGGCCTATTACATTACAGAAGGAACTTCTATCATCCTTTTACATTACGAAGGAACTGCTATGGCCTATACATTGCATAAGGAACTGCTGTCGGCCTATTACATTATAGAAGGAACTGCTATCGGCCTATTACTTACAGAAGGAACTGCTATCTCCTTTACATTACAGAAGGAACTGCTATTGGCCTCTTAATGCAGAAGGAACTGCTATTGGCCTATTACATTGCATAAGGAACTGCTGTCGGCCTTATTCACATTACAGAAGGAACTGCTATCGGCCTATTACATTACAGAAGGAACTGCTATCGGCCTATTACATTACAGAAGGAACTGCTATCGGCCTATTACATTACAGAAGGAACTGCTATCGACCTATTACATTACAGAAGGAACTGCTATAAGCCTATTACATTACAGAAGGAACTGCTATCGGCCTATTACATTACAGAAGGAACTGCTATCGGCCTATTACATTACAGAAGGAACTGCTATCGGCCTATTACATTACAGAAGGAACTGCTATCGGCCTATTACATTACAGAAGGAACTGCTATCGGCCTATTACATGGCAGAAGGAACTGCTGTCGGCCTAATTACATTATAGAAGGAACTGCTATCGGGCCTATTACAATTACAGAGGGAACTGCTATTGGCCTATTACATTACAGAAGGAACTGCTTTGGCCTATTACATTACAGAAGGAACTGCTGTCGGCCTTTACATTACAGAAGAACTGCTATCGCCTATTACATTACAGAAGGACTGCTAACGGCCATTACATTACAGAAGAACTGCTTTTGGCTATTACATTACAGAAGGAACTGCTGTCGGCCTATTAACATACAGAAGTGATACGGCTATACATACGAATGACTGCTATCGGCCTATTACATACAGAGAACTGCTGTCGCCTATTACATTACAGAAGGAACTGATATCGGCCTATACATTACAGAAGAACTCTATCATCCTTTTACATTACGAGAAGGAATTGCTATTGGCCTATTTACATTGCATAGGAACTGCTGTCGGCCATTAACATTATAGAAGGAACTGCTATCGGCCTATTACTTACAGAAGGAACTGCTATCCTCTCCTTTTACATTACAGAAGGACTGCTATTGGCCTCTTCATTGCAGAAGGAACTGCTATTGGCCTATTACATTGCATAAGGAACTGCTGTCGCCTATAACATTACAGAAGGAACTGCTTTTGGCCTATTACATTATAGAGGAACTGCTGTCGGCCTATTACTTTCAGAAGGAACTGCTGTTGGCCTATTACATTACAGAAGACTGCTGTTGGCCTATTACATTACAGAAGGAACTGCTGTTTGGCCTATTACATTACAGAAGGAACCTCAATCGGCCTATTAATTACAGAAGGAACTGATATCGCCTATTACATTCCAGAAGGAACTGCTTTCGGCCTATAACATTACAGAAGGAACTGATATCGGCCTATTCATTACAGAAGGAACCTGCTATCGGCCTATTACATTACAGAATAAACTGCTATCGGGGCCTATTACATTACAGAAGGAACTGCTTCGTGCCTATTACATTACAGAAGGAACTGCTGTTGCCTATTACATTACAGAATGAGCTGCATTTGGCCCTATTACATTACAGAAGGAACTGCTATCGGCCTATTACATTACAGAAGGAACTGCTATCAGCCTATTACATTGGAGAAGGAACTGCTATCGGCCTATTACATTACAGAAGGAACTGCTATCGGCCTAGTACATTACAGAAGGAACTGCTATCGGCCTATTACATTACAGAAGGAACTGCTATCGGCCTATTACATTACAGAAGGAACTGCTATCGGCCTAGTATATTACAGAAGGAACTGCTATCGGCCTATTACAGACATCCCACCCTGCCGAACCTGGCTTCCAGGCAGGGTGGGGAGAAGGAGGCGTGACCGAGTGACATGATGTCACTAAAGAGGTGTGATGTGGGTGGAGCCAAGGGAGGGGCCAGTTACACCCCTAGCCACGCCTCTAGCGTGACATTACGTCACGTTAGAAGCTTGGCTAGGGGCATAACTGGCCCGTGTGGCGTAATTTATGTCACATAGGAGGCGTGGCAAAGGCGTTCCAGAGGCGGACTCAGGTACGTTCGGGTCTTGGGAGTTTGGGGTAGTCTCACGGGTGTGCAGGAGACCACCCAAAAATCCGGGATACTCCCGCGACTCCCTGGAGGGGTGTGATGCCTGCTATTCCATTACGGAAGGAACTGCTATGATCCTATTACATTGGAGATGTGATTCCCCCTCACACCATCAGAGTGTGATACATGACGCTTGTGTGAAACTAGATACGAGTAAAGCTGGATACGCAGGGAGGAAATTATAAATCCGGCCCTGGTTCCGGTCCATATGAGGGACATTTTATGGGACTGTCCTACAAAGTCCAGGACTGTTGGCAAGTATGTAATTGACAGCATAATCGGCATCGGTTGCTTCTATTATTGTGTTCAGCATTTTCCAAAGTATAAAATATTCTCTGTGATGTAATACAACAGAAACCACCACATACTAATAACGTTGCTCAGTTGCTGTCCCATTAACTGCAATCGGAAAATTGTCATGTGATTTAAAAACTGCCTGTCTATGTAACGCCACTACTGCCACCAAGTGGTCACGTTGCTTTTAACACTAAACATCATCAGCCTCCTGTAATCCAGGAAAAAGCAAATCCAGTCCTGGTTTAAAGATTCCTTTACATGACCTTATATGGAATAATCCCATAATTGATTCCACCAGGTACTGGTACGACAAGTGGAATCCACACGTTATTAAGCAGTCTAGCTATATCTTTAAATGTAATGCTGCCCATACATTAGGAAACTTACCTGGTGGTATCCCCCGTCTTTCGGACAACAGTTGCATACCACTACTTTGTCGTAAAATAACAATTGATATTGCTATTGTCTGGCTGCAGTGTCACTTTAAGTTGCAGTCAGAAAAAAAAAGTAATGCTGCCACTGGGGTCCCAATGGGGCCCTAACACATGGTCGCAAAATAACTCACATGGACCCACATATACCAGTATCGGATGTATTTTATAAATGAGCAGTATTGCAATGTATATCCCACCCCAGAAGCCTGTGTAGCCCAGTTCTTTCTAGTTATACTCCAGAATATTGAGATGATATTTCACTGTGTCAGTTGCCTGCTTTACAGCTGTGTTCACTTGTGAAGCCGTAAAGGAGATTGCTTGAAAGTTGTTGCGTTGCATTGTAACATAGTATTAGAGGTTGTATAAAGACATACGTCCATCTAGTCCAACCTTTATACCCTACCCATAAGTTGTCTGTCTAACAGTTACATAGTAACATAGTATTGGAGGTTGTTTAAAGACATACGTCATCTAATCCAACCTTTATACCCTACCCATAATGTCTGTATAACAGTTACATAGTAACATAGTATTGAGGTGTATAAAGACATACGTCCATCTAGTCCAACCTTTATACCCTACCCATAATGTCTGTATAACAGTTACATAGTAACATAGATTGGAGGTTGTATAAAGAATACGTCCATCTAGTCCAACCTTTATACCCTACCCATAATGTGTCTAACAGTTACATAGTAAACATAGTATTGGAGGTTGCATAAAGACATACGTCCATCTAGTCCAACCTTTATACCTAACCATAATGTCTGTAACAGTTACATAGTAACATAGTATTGGAGGTTGTATAAAGAATACGTCCATCTAGTCCAACCTTTATACCCTACCCATAATGTCTGTCTAACAGTTACATAGTAACATAGTAGGAGGTTGTATAAAGACATACGTCCATCTAGTCCAACTTTATACCCTACCCATAATGTCTGTCTAACAGTTACATAGTAACATAGTATTGGAGGTGTTATAAAGACATACGTCCATCTAGTCCAACTTTATACCCTACCCATAATGTCTGTCTAACAGTTACATAGTAACATAGTATTGGAGGTTGTATAAAGACATACGTCCATCTAGTCAACTTTATACCCACCCATAATGTCTGTATAACAGTTACATAGTAACATAGTATTGGAGGTTGTATAAAGACATACGTCCATCTAGTCCACCTTTATACCCTACCCATAATGTCTGTCTAACAGTTACATAGTAACATAGTATTGGAGGTTGATAAAGACATACGTCCATCTAGTCCCAACTTTATACCCTACCCATAATGTCTGTATAACAGTTACATAGTAACATAGTATTGGAGGTTGTATAAAGCATACGTCCATCTAGCCAACCTTTATACCCTACCCATAATGCCTGTCTAACAGTTACAGAGTAACATCGTTTTGGAGGTTGTATAAAGATATACGTCTATCTAGTTCAACCTTTATACCCTACCCATAATGTCTGTCTAACAGTTACATAGTAACATAGTATTGGAGGTTGTATAAAGACATAGGTCCATCTAGTCCATCCTTTAGACCCTACTCATAATGTCTGTATAACTGTTACATAGTAACATAGTTTTGGAGGTTGTATAAGAACACTACGTCCATCTAGCCACCTTTATACCCTACCCATAATGTCTGTCTAACAGTTACATAGTAACATAGTATTGGAGGTTGTATAAGACATACGTCCATCTAGTCCAACCTTTATACCCTACCCATAATGTCTGTCTAACAGTTACATAGTAACATAGTATTGGAGGTTGTTAAAGACATACGTCCATCTATCCAACCTTTATACCCTACCCATAATGTCTGTAAACAGTTACATAGTAACATGTATTGAGGTTGTATAAAGCCATACGTCCATCTAGTCCAACTTTATACCCTACCCATAATGTCTGTTAACAGTTACATAGTAACATAGTATTGGAGGTTGTATAAAGACATACGTCCATCTAGTCCACCTTTATACCCTACCCATAATGTCTGTCAACAGTTACATAGTAACATAGTATTGGAGGTTGATAAGACATACGTCCATCTAGTCCAACCTTTATACCCTACCCATAATGTCTGTCTAACAGTTACATAGTAACATAGTATGTGAGGTTGTATAAAGACATACGTCCATCTAGTCCAACCTTTATACCCTACCCATAATGTCTGTTCTACAGTTACATAGTAACATAGTATTGGAGTTGTATAAAGACATTGTCCATCTAGTCCAACCTTTATACCCTACCCATAATGTCTGTTAACAGTTACATAGTAACATAGTATTGGAGGTTGTATAAGACATACGTCCATCTATATCCAACTATACCCTACCCATAATGTCTGTTCAGTTACATAGTAACATAGTATTGGAGGTTGTATAAAGACATACGTCCATCTAGTCCAACCTTATACCCACCCATAATGTCTGTATAACAGTTACATAGTAACATTATTGGAGGTTGTATAAAGACATACGTCCATCTAGTCCACCTTTAATCCCTACCCATAATGTCTGTTAACAGTTACATAGTAACATAGTATTGGAGGTTGATAAAGACTACGTCCATCTAGTCCAACCTTTATACCCTACCCAAATGTCTGTCAACGTTTACATAGTAACATAGTATTGAGGTTGTATAAAGACATACGTCCACTATCCAACCTTTTATCCCCTACCCATATGTCTGTCTAACAGTTACATAGTAACATAGTATGGGAGGTTGTATAAAGACATACGTCCATCTAGTCCAACCTTTATACCCTCCCCATAATGTCTGTCTAACATTTACATAGTAACATAGTATTGGAGGTTGTATAAAGACATACGTCCATCTAGTCCACCTTTATACCCTACCCCATAATGTCTGTATAACAGTTACATAGTAGCATAGTATTGGAGGTTGTATAAAGACATACGTCCATCTAGTCCAACCTTTATACCCTACCCATAATCTCTGTATAACAGTTACATAGTAACATAGTATTGGAGGTTGTATAAAGACATACGTCCATCTAATCCAACCTTAATATCCTACCCATAATGTCTGTATAACAGTTACATAGTAACATAGTATTGGAGGTTGTATAGAGACATACACCCATCTAGTCCAACCTTTATACCCTACCCATAATGTCTGTATAACAGTTACATAGTAACATAGTATTGGAGGTTGTATAAAGACATATGTCCATCTAGTCCAACCTTTATACCCTACCCATAATGTCTGTATAACAGTTACATAGTAACATAGTATTGGAGGTTGTATAAAGACATACGTCCATCTAATCCAACCTTAATATACTACCCATAATGTCTGTATAACAGTTACATAGTAACATAGTATTGGAGGTTGTATAAAGACATACATCCATCTAGTCCAACCTTTATACCCTACCCATAATGCCTGTCTAACAGTTACATAATAACATAGTATTGGAGGTTGTATAAAGACATACGTCCATCTAGTCCAACATTTATACCCTACCCATAATTTCTAAGTTACGTAGTAACATAATATTGCAGGTTGTATAAAGACATATGTCCATTTTGTCCCACCTTTATAGCCTACTCAAAAATCTCTTGCATCCTGGCAATGGGTAATTATCCCTGGATCAACCAGAAATACAATATCGGTAATTCTCTAATTTTTTTAGCCTTCGTATCCAGCCCACTTTTAACGCAATTCAATGAACTTGCCATTACCACTTCTTCTGGAAGACAGTTCCACAGTTTCACCGTTCTCACTGTAAAGAAACCTTTCCTAACTTGAAGATGAAACTTCTTTTCTTCCAACCTTAAAGGATGTCCATGTGTCCTCTGATATGACCTATTAGTGAACAATGCACCAAAAAGTTCATTGCATGGCCCATTAATATATTTGTATAAGGTTATCATGTCCCCACGCAAATGTCGCTTCTCCAATGTAAACAGCCCTAACTTGTCTAATCTGCCTGCATATTCAAGCCCCTTCATTCCCCTTAATAATTTAGTTGCCTTTCTCTGAACTGCCTGAATTTCCAAGATGTCCCTTTTGTATATGGGATTCCAAAACTGCACCGCATATTCTATATGAGGGCTTATCAGTGCCTTGTAAAGAGGGAGAATAATATTTTTCTCTTTTGAATCTATTCCCCTCTTTATACAAGACAATATCTTGCTAGCTCTAGCCGTTGCTACCTGGCATTGTTTTCTACAGCTAAGTCTGTTATCTACCAGAACCCCCAAATCTTATTCCATTAGAGATGCATTTAACATAACAGTTATTTATGGTGTAGGTGGCACAGGGATTATTAAACCCCAAATGCATCACCTTCCATTTATCAACATTGAATCTCACCTGCCGTTCTGCTGCCCATTTTGATAATCTATCTAGGTCTGCTTGCAGCACTTACACATCATTGGAAGTTTCCAAAGCTCTGCATAGTTTAGTGTCATCTGCAAACAGAGACCTTGCTCTCAATGCCCCCTTCTAAGTCATTTATAAACAGATTAAGTGACCCCAGTACGGAACCCTGCGGCACACTGCTTAAAACTTTAGCCTAAATTGATGTAGCTCCATTAAAGGGAAAGTTCAGTGGAAAATATCATTATTTTAATAATTATTAGTTTATATTACACATACCTAGTTATTCTAGATATTCTCTCCCATTTTAAAAATCAGTTGAATTTATACCCCTTGGCATTTCAGGTTCTAATGGTCCTCCTTCTTCCCAGAATGCATCACTACCTTGGAATGTTCCTAACAGTAATTTCTACTGATTGGCAGTTGGATGGGTCACACATGCTCAGATTTCTACTGAGCAACTGAATCCACCCAGGCGCTGGGTCAAGGGAAAAACCATAACAGTCTCTATTAGGGGTCCTGCAAACAGGAAGTCAGTATTTCAGAAGCATTTATTTATATAAAGACACAATGCTGAATGGGCAGATTAAGGTCATTAGGATGGAAAAATACTGTTCTTTTTTCTTAAAATTATATTTCCACTGAACTTCCCCTCTAAAGTATGACAGGTATTACAAATGTCTATGAAATGTTCTTGGTGGACATACCCTTTAACAACAGCAGCAAGTTAATTAAACTTTCCATTTGCACTTAAGGGCAATTAACCTGTCTGTGATTCCCAAAATGACATTTTACCTGCTGTAGATTAATATTAAATGCCAACCTACCACAAGGCATATGGCGGATCCATTTGATAATGTGCCTCTATCCACCAATAATAAACTGTGCAGTAATTACACAGGTCAAGTAACATCCAGCCTGATGAAGGGGGCTTAGGACTTTTTTATTTAGTTAGCCAATAAAAGATATCACAGCTCTACTTCTTTACACTAGATGGCAGCATTGCATCATAACTTTGACATTACCAGACAGTTTTTGGTAATTAGCATTACAATTAGTACACACAGTGCATATCAGGCCACTTTAAACACACAAGGCTAGAAATGGTAAATGTTTCTCTGTGTTATTGTTGTATTTTCCCCATGCTAAAGCTATGTATACACATGCGATCATTAGCCGGACCCGGGAAGCAAGACTGGCAGATGAATGGCCATTCTGGACGATTCGGTTGGTTATGGACACTTGGCCAGGCTTTGTTAATGATCTTACGAAACAGACATTCATATGCCTGTCATGTATTGCGGGTCAGGCCCATGATCCTACGTGTTTATGGAGCTTAGGTCCTATTCACAACACAGATTGCAGTACACGGGTGGATTGCATTCCCATAATAGTACCCAGGGTGAGGACATACTGTAAATCAATAGGTCCTTACCATAGGTATTCCCTAAATTCCAAGGTTATCTAAAGTCTGGATTGTAGTGCCTATCTAGCCCCGCCCCCTCACAGAGTCCCGGACTCTTCCCAGATTGCCCAATGGAAAGTTGCGCTCTTTGCACCGCTTCCACTGCTGTTTGGCCCCACCCATCTCTGCCTGTGGCACCCTAACCTATGACACAATCCGAGGCAGTATGGCATTGGTGGGGTTTAAAGCAAAATCTAGAAAAGATTTGAAATGAGTTTTATACCCCACAGTAAAAACAAGCATAGAAGGTTTGTTAAAACGATTGTTCCAGCTCCACTAATTCTGGTTTTGAGAAATCAACAAAGAGAAGATCAACATTCTATGTAAACAATCTAAACTTAGATTTTACCTGCCCATTTCCTCCGAGCTCATTCCTTAAATATCTTCAGACCGGTCGGTAGCTACAACAGTGATCTAAACAGGACGTGTTTCTAGGTAAGAACATTTCCATTTCTAAGGGGTTTTAGGAAATATTTCAGAAATATATCCTATTATATACAATAAGGTCGGGCTAAAAATATCGAGGTAGCTACAGGGTAGGGCGGCCACAGTTACTGCTTGAAGTGTTGGTGAAGTTTAGGAACGTGCTAAAGAAAACTGTTGAATAAACGGGATACTGTGTAACCTAAAGGCTCGTACACACATACATACATACACACGTACGATTTTGGCACCAAGCCACGAGCGCCGACCACTATGCACACCCACGTCGAATGGGCGTTTCGGACGATAATCGCACCTGTTTGGACAGGGTAGTTTGATGATCCGCCATGGCGCGGTCGATCTGTACCAAAATCGTACATGTGTACAAGGCTTAAGAGTGGGGGAATCTATCACTTGTCATTCACTTCTTAGTCCTCAATGAACACATTAATCAGTTAAAACTGTGTAGGCCCAAGTGACTAATATTATAATAGAAACTTAATGTATAAGGGCATACCCACCCCTAGTGAAACATGAGCGTCCCCCAGAAGTGATCTACTTTCTTGTGATTTTTAGTTACGGGGTGGACATGGTACAGGGTAGGTCCAAAAAAAAACCCTCAACTTGATGGATTATTTCTGCTATAGAGATGTTTTCAAGGTCATTTTATCAAAACTTCCATTACAAAAATATCTGTAGCGTCTGTTTATATTCAAAGTGAAATGGATAAGTCTAGTTATATCCTCCAAGAATTGTAAAATGTCTTCCTCCTATAGCAGTATTTTTATTGTTTGAACGCCTTTTGTTCTAATCCCCATCCAGGCGCCAGAAGAAGACTTCCTATTGTACCTCCATAACATTGGACTATCAACAAGCTAATGAGATGCAATTGTATGTGGCCTGGGGTTTTTTTTGTTTACCGCTACAGAAATACCGTATGCAGCATGTTATGCTGACCAAATAACACGTAAAACGCTAATTTTTTTGATACACGGCTACAATAGGCAGAAATTTATTGAAGGTTTATTAATGCAAATAACAAGCTTACAGTTTACAGCATCCCATAAAGATGTGTGTCTCTGGTGTTGACACTCCTATTGTGCCTTTCACATATGTTGGTACAAATTCTAATATCTTATGGCTATGAACCACCTATTACAGGATGGGGTGTCCAAGGTATCTTACCTACTGACATGTCCCAACACTGCACAGTCCATTGTAGATACTGTACATATTAGCCAGAGTGGAATGCCATTGATGTAGCTCCAGCCTAATCATGGGAACTTGGACCAGATGCACCAAGTTCTCATAAATGTGATGGTAGAATTTGCAAAATCCCAAAACTCCCAATAAAAACACAGAGATATAAGAAAGAGCTGAATACATTGGCACTGCTACAGAGGCATCAGTAACAGGTTTATAATGGAATATCATATAATAATAACCATCACCGTAAGATATACCCATGGCTGAGATGGGATTGTTCACACTTGTTCTATGGAGCCATAAAGTGCATTAAACATGAGTCACGGCAATGAAACGTGCAGATAAATCACCTTGATTGTGTTTAAAGAGACCCTGACACATTTTACACCTCGCAGCCTTTGTACTTGGTGGGGAGGGAGGTATTTTTTGGGGTTAAGTGTCACATTTGTCATGATCTATTGCAAGTTAATGGATAGTCTGCAAGCATTCAGAAAAAGCCACAGTCATTCCAAATACTGTATATATCAGCCACAGACTCGTGGTCCAGACCAAGAAATTGATGGAAAGGAAATTGGACCGGATTTTGTTGATTTTCTGGTGGAATCTGATTTATTAATAGTTTGGAAAACTATATTTCTTTGCCTCATAGTGATTACTGAGCATGCTTGCCCTCACAGATAGTCAGACTAGTCAGGGAGGAGCTAAAGCAAATCAAGTACTGGGTTGAAGACATGCAGCAACACACATACCTCAAGTTAAATTCTTCTTACATGTATGTATTTATTTATAAAGATACAATCAGCGGAGCACTCCTGGGAATTGTTCCAATTAATTTATTGAACATGCAAATAGGTTCACGGACAACGTGGTCTTCTTGGATCTGGCTTCCATCTGGATGACCTCCTGGCCAGATCCAAGATGGGTGAAAAGTGTTGGACGTGAACCAATTTGCTTGTTCAATAAATTCATTTCAACAAATCCCAGGCGTGCTCTGTGGATTGTATACTTTATCTCTATTTGGGCCTTATTTGTAAACCCGCAGTATTGCAATTTAGCGATACTGTGCGTTATTGATAATGTGCGGCTGTAAATGTGCGGCCGCATTCGTACAATCACGGTGAACGTTTGTTTATTAACATTCTATGGGGATTGTAAATCTATGACCTCTTTTTCGCAGATTTACAATAGTCATCGTAATCTTACGATCGTTATCATTAATTAACGATAACGAACGTAAATTAACAATCGCTAAACTGATCGGAAATTAACGATCGGTTTACGATAACGATAGACATCTACATTTATTTATTGATTAAGATAAGGCTAAGACATTTTTGCCAGTATACATAACCTTTTAATTCTATCCATATGTTTGTATCTATGACCTAAAAACAAAACACTGATTATAAAGTCAGAACATGACAACTTACCACACGACTATTTGCACTTGAGATCCGTGGGAACTTGGCTTTTCATCTCCTGTTTTAATCCAACTTATAAATTGTAAATGGCCAGAGAGGAATGAATGAGAAATTGTTTATTTTGATAGGATTATGCTGGAAAGGTTCCTGTTTTTTTTCTTTTTCCGGATTCTCGTGATATGGCTGCAAAGTGTAATGAAAATATTAGAGATGGAATGTCTACTGTAGGGATAGGACCCGTACCAACAGGACTTTACAAGGCTGTGATTGAATCAGATTACATCATGAACAGAATTTAGTCCTAACTATAGGACAGGGTCTACCAGGAACAGATGTACTCGCAGGGAGTTGTAACAGGGCCTACCAGGAACAGATGCACTCGCAGGGAGTGGTTACAGGGTCTACCAGGAACATATGTACTCGCAGGGAGTTGTAACAGGGCCTACCAGGAACAGATGTACACGCAGGGAGTTGTAACAGGGCCTACCAGGAACAGATGCACTCGCAGGGAGTGGTTACAGGGTCTATCAGGAACAGATATACTTGCAGGGAGTTGTAACAGGGTCTACCAGGAACAGATGTACTTGCAGGGAGTTGTTGCAGGGTTTAACAGCAACAGATGGACTTTGCAGGGAATTGTTACAGGGTCTACCAGGAACAGATGTACTCGCAGGGAGTTGTTACAGGGTCTACCAGGAACAGATGTACTCGCAGGGAGTTGTTACAGGGTCTACCAGGAACAGATGTACTCGCAAGGGAGTTGTTACAGGGTCTACCAGGAACAGATGTACTCGCAGGGAGTTGTACAGGCCTACCAGGAAAGATATACTCACAGGGAGTTGTTACAGGGTCTACCAGGAACAGATGTACTCGCAGGAGTTGTAACGGGCCTACCAGGAATAGATTACTCACAGGGAGTTGTTACCGGGTCTACCAGAGACAGATGTACTTGCAGGGAGTTGTTACAGGGTCTACCAGGAACAGATGTTACTCACAGGAGTTGTTACAGTTCTACCAGACCAGATGTACTCGCAGGAGTTGTTACAGGGTCTACCAGGAACAGATGTACTCGCAGGGAGTTGTTACAGGGTCTACCAGGAACAGATGTACTCGCAGGGAGTTGTTACAGGGCCTACCAGGAACAGATGTACTCGCAGGGAGTTGTTACAGGGCCTACCAGGAACAGATGTACTCGCAGGGAGTTGTTACAGGGCCTACCAGAACAGATGTACTCGCAGGGAGTTGTTACAGGCTCTAACCAGGAACATATGTACTCGCAGGGAGTTGTTACAGGCCTACCAGGAACAGATGTACCTCACAGGAGTTGTTTACAGGGCCTACCAGGAACGATGTCTCGCGGGAGTTGTTACAGGGCCTACCAGGAACAGATGTACTCGCAGGGAGTTGTTACAGGGCCTACCAGGAACAGATGTACTCGCAGGGAGTTGTTACAGGGTCTACCAGGAACAGATGTACTCGCAGGGAGTTGTTACAGGGTCTACCAGGAACAGATGTACTCGCAGGGAGTTGTTACAAGGTCTACCAGGAACAGATGTACTCGCAGGGAGTTATTAGGGGTCCTGCAAACAGGAAGTCAATAATAAATGGGCACATTATACTCACTAAAAAAATAAAATAAAAATTACCTCTTTTCTTGCTTGTGAATTTGTACTGAACTTCCTTTTAAATTGGACATATACAGGAATGAAACCAAGCAGATCCGATTGTCATCATTTGTGGGGGGGGTCATTATGGACCCCAAATGAACAATGTCCTCTATATTCTATATGAATAATCGATTGGTATAGTAATCACGCTAGTGTTGTCTGCTCTGTATCTGGGAACATCAGGTAGATTGGAGATTTATCCATAAAATACATCCCAAGGGCTGGTACACACAGGGACATATCTCTGACCATTCAAACACCTGTCCTAATATTGAAAGTAAATGTAACATAGTCAGTCGCCCAATCAGATTCACTGCCTGGTGTTGTGTGAACCAATCCCAGTCCTTCACCCAATTAATCCAGAATTTAGAAGATTAACTCATAATGATCTACTGATGGTCGGTCACAGTAACTTCTGCTCTATTCCTGGAGCTGCTGTTTCCCGAGAATGTTTTGTGAGAAGGAAAATTAACCCAATTCTGAAGAAGGTTCTAGTAAAATATATTTGATTATGGTTCAGTTTGGCCTGGCAGGATTAGGGCACCTCTAGGGGGCAGTGTTTCCTAACTTTGACAATTGACTTTTCCATTGGATTGACAGTCTTCATGTTGCGCATTTGTGTTTCACCTCTTTGGTTTTATTTTCTCCGGTCAGAACTTTGTGTGATCTTCTCCACCCCGTCCTCTTTCTCTCACATCTCATACAGGAAGGGATCTCAAGCTCGGCCTCCCAAGCCTTGTTGGAAACCAACCAGTGATCAATGTCTTTTTTCTAATGATTTTCCAAGTTTCCCAGGAGCGATGGTCAGAAAACGAGGCCACTCTAATACAGGGAGATTCAATAAAAGTTCTTATCGTTAAAAATAGTGCTAACTTTGCCCCAACCAATCAGATGTTAGCTTTCAAATGTTAAATAATATCAGGTCGGAGCAAAATTAGCCCCATTTTTTTATCCTTGTGATAAACCCTAGCACTTCTATTATATAATTTATATATTTAATGTCTGAAATCTCACCACATGGTATTATCCCCTTGTCAGAATTGTATTTTTATAATGTACGGGGCTCCCCAAGTGTGCCTGCTTTATAAATAACTATTATAACTACATATCATACTGACCAGCAACAATAGTTTCACCACTATATGACAATTGAAAAACAACAAAGTTTTAAGACACCTTCACACTCTTAAACACCCATCTTGTTTAAATTTTGTACACCTATCTGGTTATTCAATGGTTCACTTTTATAACAGTCTGTTTTCTATACATATCTACACCTTTACATTATAGAAGGAACTGCATCCAGCGCCTATTACATTACAGAGGACTGCTATATGGCGGCCTATAACATTTACAGTCAGAGGGAAACTGCTATCGGCCTATTACATTACAGAGGGAACTGCTACGGCCTATTACATTACAGAAGGAACTGCTATTGGCCCTTACATTACAGAGGAAACTGCTTTCGCGGCCGATTACATTACAAAGAAACTGATATCGTCCTATTACATTGACAGAAGGAATGCTTATTGCCGTATTACATTACAAAGGAACTGCTGTCGGCCTATTACATTTACAGAGGACTGATATCGGCCTATTACATACGAAAGGAAACTGCTATTGGCCTATTACATTACAGAAGGAAACTGCTGTCCGGCCTATTACATTAAAAGACAGAAACTGATATCGGCCTATTACATTACGAGAAGGACTGCTAATCGGCCTATTACAGTACAGAAGGAACTGCTATCCAGCCTTACTTACGAGGAACTGAATCGCTTACATTACAGAAGGAAACTTCGCCATACATTCGGGACCTCGCCTATTACAGTACGAAGGGAACTGTTTATCGGCCTATTACATTACAGAAGAACGGCTTATCGGCCTATACATTACAGAAGGAACTGCTTATGGCCCTTACAATTACAGAAGGAACTGTATCCGGCCTATTCATTACAAGAATGGAAACGGCTAGTGGCCTATTACTACAGAAGGATTATCGGCAACCATAACAGAATGCATTCGGCCTATTACATTCAGAAGGAACTGCTGCGGCCTATTACTTACAGAAAGAACTGCTATAGAGCCTATTAATTACACGAATGAACTGCTAATGGCCTATTTAACATTGCAGAAGGAACTGCTATGCTTATTGCAAAGGAACGCTGTGATTACATTATAGAGGAACGCTTATCGGCTATTACATTACAGAGGGGGAACTGCTATTGGCCTATTTCATTATCAGAAGGAACTGCCTTTGGGCCTATTACATTACAGAAGGAATGACTGTCGGCCTGATTACATCCAGAAGAGGAACTGCTATCTGCCTATTACACTTACCGAAGGAACTTGCTTACGGCCTATTCAATTACAGAATGACCTGCGCATTGGCCTATTACGATTACAGAAGGAAACTGCTGTCGGCCTATTACAATTACAGAAGGAACGTTACGCCTATTACCATTACAGAATGAATGCTAATCGGCCTTACAACATTACAGAAGGACTGCTGTCGCGGCCTATTACAGTACAGAAGGAACATGGGATATCGGCCGATTAGCTTACAGAAGGACTCTATACATCCTTTTACAGTACGAGAAGGCAATGCTATTGCCTATTTACAATTGCATAAGGAACTGTTGTCGGCTCTATGTACCATATAATAGGAACTGCATTCGCCTATTAATTTACAGAAGGAACTGCTTATCTCCTTTAATTACAGAAGGAACTGCTATTGGCCTCTTACATTGCAGAAGGAACTGCTATTGGCCTATTAATTGCATAAGGAACTGCTGTCCGGCTATTACATTAACAGAAGGAACTGCTGTTGGCCTATTACATTATAGACGGAAATGCTGTCGGGCCTATTACATTTCAGAAGAAACTGCTGTTGGACCTAGTACTTACAGAGGAACTTGCTGTTGGCCTATTAACATACATTACAGAAGGAATGCTGTGGCCTATTTACATTACAGAAGGAAATGCTATCTGGGTCCTAATTAACTTACGAATAGGAAATGAGATCAGGCCTATACACTTAACGAAGGAACTGCTTTCGCATATTTACATTACAGAAGGACTGATATCGGCCATTTACATACAGAAGGAAGCCGCTATTCGGCCTATTACATTACAAAGAAAACTGCTTATCGGGCCTATTACATTACAGAAGGAACTTGCTACGGCCTATACATTACAGAAGGAACTGCTGTTGGCCGATTCAACATAGATGACGCTATTGCTTCCATGAGAACTGCGCATTACATTAGGCTGATTCGGCCTATTACATTACAGAAGAACTGCTGTCGGCCTATACATTACAGAAGGAACTGCCGGCCATATTACATTACAGAAGGAACTGCTATCATATTACATTGGAGAAGGAACTGCTATCGGCCTATTACCATTACAGAATGAAATGCACCGCCTAGTACATTGGAAAGTAGGAGACTGCTAATCGGCCTATTAAACTTACAGAAGAACTGCTTATCGGCCTATCATTACAGAAGGAGCACTGCCTATTCATACGAGGCTTCATTCGGCCTATATCAGTACAGAAGGAACTGCTATCGGCCTAGCTATTACAAGATGAACGGCTATCACCCCACCCTGGCCGACACCTTGCTCCAGGCAGGGTGGGAGAAGGAGGGTGCCAGTGAAAGATGTTCACTAATGAGGTGTGATGTGTGGTGGAGGCAAGGGAGGGCCAGACCCAGTTACACCCCTAGGCCACGGCCTCTAGCGTGACATTTACTTTCACGTTGGAAGTCTTGGTAGGGCAAAACTGGCCCGTTGTGGCGTAATTTTACGGTCAACATAGGAGGCCGTGGAAAAGGCGTTCCCAGAGGCGGAACCTCAGTACGTTCGGGTACTTGGGAGTTGGGTAGTCTCGCGTGTGCAGGAGACCACCCAAATCCGGTACTCCCGCGACCTCCCTGGAGGGGTGTGTTGCCTCTATTCCTTACGAAGGAACTGCTATGACCTATTACATTGGAGATGTGATTCCCACTCACACCTCAGAGTGTGATCACATTACGCTTGTGTAAACTAGATACAGTAAAGCTGGATACAGAGGAGGAGGAAATTATAAAATCCGGCCTGTTCGCGGTCCATATGAGGGACGCATTTTATGATGACCAGTCCTACAAGTCTCGAGACTGTTGGCAAGATGTAATTGGACAGCATAACGTCAGGTCGTGTGCTTCTATTATGTGTGGTATACAGGGCATTTTCCAAAGTAATAAAATTTCTCTGATGTAATAACAACAGAAACCAGCACATACTAATAAACGTTGCTCAGTTGCTGTCCCCATTACTGCAATCGAAAAATTGTCATGTGATTTAAAAACTGCCTGTCTATGTACGCCACGACTGCCACCAAGTGGTCACGTTGCTTTTCAACCATAAACATCATTCACATCCTGTAATCCAGGAGAAAAGCAAATCCAGTTCCTGGTTTAATAAAGATTCCTGGTACATGACTTTATGGAATAATCCCATATGATTCCACCCAGGTATGGTACGACAAGTGAATCACGACGTTATTAAGCAGTCTAGCTATATCTTTTAAATGAATGCCTGCCCATACATTAGGAACAAAACTTACCTGGTGGTATCCCCCGTCTTTCGGACAACAGTTTGGCTATACCACTCCTTTGTCGTAAAATAACCATTGATATTTGCCTATGTCTGGCTGCAGTGTTCACTTTAAGTTGCAGCAGAAAAAAAAAGTAAGGCTGGCCACTGGGGTTCCCATGGGCCCTAACACATGGTCGAAAATAACTCACAGGGACCCAAACTATACCAGTATCGGATTATTTTTATAATGAGCCAGTTATTGCAATGTATTCACATCCCCATAGTCCTGTGTAGACCAGTTCTGTTCTAGTTATACTCCAAATATTGAGATGATATTTCACTGGTCAGTTGCCTGCTTTACAGCGTGGTTCAACTGTGAAGAGCGTAAGGAGGTTTGCTTGAAGTTGTTGCGTTGGCATGTTGTTAACGTTGTATTAGGAGGTTGATAAAGACAATACGTCCATCTAGTCACAACCTTTATACCTACCCATTAATGTCCTGTCTACCAGTTACATAGAACATAGTATTGGAGGTTGTTTCAAGGACATTACGTTCATCTAATCCACCTTTATACCGCTACCCATAATGTCGTATAACATTACATAGTACAGAGTATTGAAGGTGTGTATAAGACATACGTCCATCTGTCCAAACCCTTTATAACCCTACCATAATGTCCTGTATAACAGTTACATAGTAACATTAGGTAATTGGAGGTTGTATAAAGACATACGTACATCTAGTCCAGAGCTTTTACCTGCCTACCCATAGCGCTGTCTAAACAGTTACAATATAACATAGTATGTGGAGGTTTCTGCCATATAACACATACGTCCATCTAGTCCAACCTTTATACCCTAACCACTAATTGTCCTGCTAACAGTTACATAGTGCAACATCAGTATTGGAGGTTGTATAAACAGATATACGTCCATCTAGTCCAACCTTTATACCCAACCCATAATGTCTGTCTAACAGTTACATAGTAATAGTAGTGGTAGGTTGTATAAAGCAATACGTCCAACTAGTCCAATTTATAACCCTACCCATGATATGTCTGTCTAACAGTTACACTAGTTAACACTAGTATTGGAGGTGGTGTATAAAGACATACGTCCATCTAGTCCAACTTTATACCCTACCCATAATGTCTGTCTAACATTACATAGTAAAAATAGTATTGGAGGTTGTATAAAGAATACGTCCTCTAGGCAAACCTTTACCCGTACCCATAATTGTCTGTTATAACAGTGTACATAGTACATCAGATTGGGGTTGTATAAAGACATCGTCCATCTAGGTCCAGCCTTTATACCCTCCCATAATGTCTGTCTAACAGTTACATAGTACATAGTATTGGAGGTTCGCATAAAGTACATACGTCCATCTAGTCCAACTTTATACCCACCCAATAATGGTCTGTATAACAGTTTTACATAGTAAAACATAGTATTTCGGAGGTTGTATAAAGGCACATACGTCCATCTAGCCAACCTTTATACCCACCATAATGTCCTGTCTACAGTTACTAGTAACATGTATTGGAGCGTTGTAATAAAGACAGACGTTCATCTAGTCCAACTTTATACCCTACCATAAGTTGTCTATACATTCACATAGTAAACATATATTGGAGGTTGTTATAAGACCTTACGTCCATCTAGTCCAAACTTTTAACCCTACCCAGTAATGTCTGTCTAACATTACTAGTAGTAACATAGTATTCGGAGTTTGTATAAGACATACGTCCATCTAGTCAACCTTATACCCTACCCATAATGTCTGTCTAACAGTTTACACTAGTAACATATATTGCGGGTTGTAATAAAGACATAGGTAACTCTAGTCCAAACCTTTATACCCTACCACAAATGTCGTCTAACAGTCACATAGTACACAAGTATTGGAGGTTGTATAAAGACCTTACGTCCATCTATCCAAAACTTTTATACCTACCCATACTGGCTGTTAACAGTTACATGAGTAGCATAGTATTGGAGGTTTGTATAAAGACATACTTCATCTAGTCCAACCTTTATACCCTACCCATAATTCCCTTTATAAACATTACATAGTAACATGTATTGGAGGTTGTATCAAAGACATACTCCATCTAATCCAACCTTAATTATCCTACCCATAATGCTGTGATAAACGATTTACATAGTCAACATAGTAATTGGAGGTTGTATTAAGACATACACCCTCTGGTCCAACCTATACCCTACCATAAGTATGTATAACAGGTTCATAGTCAACAATATAATTTGAGGTTGTATAAAGACATATGTCCATGCTGTCCAAACTTTTATACCCTAAACCCCATATGTCTGTATAACAGTTACATAGTAACATAGTATTGGGGTTGTATACGACCATATACGTCATCATATACCAACCTTAATTACTAACCCTAATGTTCTGTATACACGTACATAGTAACATGTATTGGAGGTTGTTAAAGACATACATCCATCTAGGTCCAAGCCTTTAACCCTACCCCATACTGCCTGTCTAACGGTTACATAAGACATAGTATTGGAGGTGTTGTATAAAGACATACGTCCATCTAGTCCAACATTTATACCTACCCATAATTTCTAGTTATACGTAGTAACATATATTGCAGGTTGTATAAGACATATGTCCATTTTGGTCCCACTGTTATAGCCCTACTCAAAAATCTCTTGCATACGTGGCAATGGGTATTATCCCTGGATAACCAGAAAAATATCGGTAATCCCTCTAATTTTTTTAGCCTTCGTATCAGCCCCTTTTAACGCAATTCCAATGAACTTGCCTTAACCCACTTCTTCTGAGAAGACAGGTTCCACAGTTTCACACAGGTTATTCTCACTCAGCTACGTAAGAAACCTGTCCTAACTTGAAGATGAAACGTTTCTTTCCTTCCAACTTAAAGGATGTCCATGTGTCCTTGATATGAACTATAGTGAAAATGCAACCAAAGAGTTCATGTGTATGGGTCCCCATTATATATTTGATAAGGTTTATAATCCCCACGCAAATGTCGCTCTCAAGAAACAGCCCCTACATTGTCTATCGCCTCATATTTCAAGACGCCCTCATTCCCTTAATCATTTATTGCCTTCCTGACCTGCCTGAATTTCCAAGATGTCCCTTTTGTATATGGATTTGCCAAAACTGCAACCGCAATTCCATCTATGAGGGCTTATCAGTGCCTTGTAAAGGAGGAGAAATAATATTGTTCCTCTCTTGATTCCATTCCCTCTTATACAAACAATATCTTGCAGCTCTAAGCTTGTGCTAACCTGGGCATTGTTTTTCACAGCTAAGTCTGATTACCAAAACCCCCCAAATCTTATTCCATTAGAAGATGCATTTAACATAACGAGTATTTATGGTGTAGGTGGCCACAGGGATTATTAAACCACAAATGAATCACCTGTCCATTTATCACATTGAATCTCACCTGGCCATTCTGCTGCCTCTTTGAAATCTATCTAGGTCTGCTTGCAGCACTTACACACATTGAGAAGTTTCCAAAGCTCTGCATAGTTAGTGTGTCATCTGCCAAACAGAGACCTTGCTCTCAATATGCCCCTTCTAAGTCATGTTATAAACAAAGATAAGTGCCCAGTACGGAACCCTGCGGCACACTGCTTAAACTTTAGCCTAAATTGATGTAGCTCAATTAAAGGGAAGAGTCAGTGGAAATATCATTATTTAATAATTATTAGTATATTACACATACCTAGTTATTCTAGATATTCTCTCCCATTTTAAAATCAGTTGAATTATACCCTTGGCATTTCAGGTTCTAATGGTCCTTCTCTTCCCAGAATGCATCAGTACCATTGGAATGTTTCCTAACAGTAATTTCTACTGATGGCAGTTGGTGGGTCACATGCATCAGATTTCTACTGAGCATCTGAATCCACCCAGGCGCTGGTCAAGGGAAAAACCAAACAGTCTCTATAGGGGTCCTGACAACAGGAAGTCAGTATTTCAGAAGCATTTATTTATATAAAGACACAATGCTGAATGGGCAGATTAAGGTCATTAGGATGGAAAAAATACTGTTCTTTTTCTTAAATTATATTTCCACTGAACTTCCCTACTAAGTATGACAGGTATTACAAATGTCTATGAAATGTTCTTGGTGGACATACCCTTTAACAACAGCAGCAAGTTAATTAAACTTTCCATTTGCACTTAAGGCAATTAACCGTCTGTGATTCCCAAAATGACATTTACCTGCGTTGTAGAATTAATATTAAATGCCAACCTACCACAAGGCATATGGCGGATCCATTTTTAATGTGCCTCTATCCACCAATAATAAAACTGTGCAGTAATTACACAGGTCAAGCTTGAGGATATCATTGTACAATACATAGTAATAATCCAGCCACTCACTGCGAATCCCCGGGCAGTAAATTGGTACACAGTATGATCTTCAATAAGTTAGAATTTGTTACTATGGAATAATAATAATAATAATGGAAGTTTTACTAGATAATAGTTTTTTTTATGTTTTCTTTACACTAGATAATAGTTGAGCGTGTACCGTGTTAACCATAAGTCGAGAAGAGAAGTAGAGCTGTGATACTTTTTTATTGGCTAACTAAATAAAAAAATGAAGCAAGCTTTCCGGAGTCCTAAGCCTCCTTCATCAGGCTGGTAACATCCAGCCTGATGAAGGGGGCTTAGGACTTTTTTATTTAGTTAGCCAATAAAAGATATCACAGCTCTACTTCTTTACACTAGATGGCAGCATTGCATCATAACTTTGACAACAGACAGTTTTTGGTAATTAGCATTACAATTAGTACACACAGTGCATATCAGGCCACTTTAAACACACAACGGCTAGAAATGGTAAATGTTTCTCTGTGTTATTGTTTATTTTCCCATGGTAAAGCTAGTATACAACACTGCGATCATTAGCCGGACCCGGAAGAAGACTGGCAGATGAATGGCCATTCTGGACGATTCGGTGGTTATGGGACACTTGGCAGGCTTTGTTAATGATCTTACGAAACAGACATTCATATGCCGTCATTATTGCGGGTCAGGCCCATGATCCTACGGTTTATGGAGCTTAGGTCCTATTCACAACACACAGATTGCAGTACACGGGTGGTTGCATCCCATAATAGTACCCAGGGTGAGGACATACGTAAATCATAGGTCCTTACCATAGGTATTCCCTAAATTCCAAGGTTATCTAAAGTCTGGATTGTAGTGCCTACTAGCCCGCCCCCTCACAGAGTCCCGGACTCTTCCCAGATTGCCCAATGGAAAGTTGCGCTCTTTGCACCGCTTCACTGCTGTTTGCCCCACCCATCTCTGCCTGTGGCACCCTAACCTATGACACAATCCGAGGCAGTATGGCTTGGTGGGGTTTAAAGCAAAATTAGAAAAAGATTTGAAATGAGTTTTATACCCCACAGGAGAAAACAAGGCATAGAAGGTTTGTTAAACGATTGTTCCAGCTCCACTAGTTCTGGTTTTGAGAAATCAACAAAGAGAAGATTAACATTCTATGTAAACAATCTAAACTTAGATTTTACCTGCCCATTTCCTCGAGCTCATTCCTTAAATATCTTCAGACCGGCCTGTAGCTACAACAGTGATCTAAACAGGACGTGTTTCTAGGTAAGAATCATTCCCATTTCTAAGGGGTTTTAGGAAAAGAATATTTCAGAAATATATCCTATTATATACAATAAGGTCGGGTAAAAATATCGAGGTAGCTACAGGGTAGGGCGGGGCCACAGTTACTGCTTGAAGTGTTGGTGAAGTTTAGGAACGTGCTAAAGAAAACTGTTGAATAAAGGGAACTGTGTAACTAAAGGTCGTACACCACATACATACATACACACGTACGATTTGGCACCAAGCCACGGCGCCGACCACTATGCACACCCACGTCGAGATGGGCGTTTCGGACGTAATCGCACCTGTTTGGACAGGGTAGTTTGATGATCGCCACTGGCGGTCGATCTGTACCAAAATCGTACAGTGCAAGGCTTAAGAGTGGGGGAATCTATCACTTGTCATTCATTCTTAGTCCTCAATGAACACATTAATCAGTTAAAACTGTGTAGGCCCAAGTGACTAATATTATAATAGAAACTTAATGTATAAGGGCATATCCAGCCCTAGTGAAACATGAGCGTCCCCCAGAGTGATCTACTTTCTGTGATTTTTAGTACGGGGTGGACATGGTACAGGGTAGGTCAAAAAAAAAACCCTCAACTTGATGGATTATCTGTATAGAGGTGTTTCAAGGTCATTTTATCAAACTTCCATTACAAAAATATCTGTAGCGTCTGTTATATTCAAAGTGAAATGGATAAGTCTAGTTATATACTCCAAGAATTGTAAAATGTTTCCTCCTATAGCAGTATTTTATTGTTTGAACGCCTTTTGTTCTAATCCCCATCCAGCGCCAGAAGAAGACTCCTATTGTACCTCCATAACATTGGACTATCAACAAGCTAATGAGATGCAATTGTATGTGGCCTGGGGTTTTTTTGTTTACCGCTACAGAAATACCGTATGCAGATGTTATGCGACCAATAACACGTAAAACCTAATTTTTTGATACACGGCTACAATAGGCAGAAATTTATGAAGGTTTATTAATGCAAATAACAAGCTTACAGTTTACAGCATCCCATAAAGATGTGTGTCTCGTGGTGGACACTCCTATTGTGCCTTTCACTATGTTGGTACAATTCAATATCTTATGGCTATGAACCACCTATTAGAGGATGGGGTGTCCAAGGTATCTTACCTACTGACATGTCCAACACTGCACAGTCCATTGTAGATACGTACATATTAGCCAGAGTGGAAGCCATGATGTAGCTCCAGCCTAATCATGGGAACTTGGACCAGATGCACCAAGTTCTCATAAATGTGATGGTAGAATTTGCAAAATCCCAAAACCCCAATAAAAACACAGAGATAAAGAAAGAGCTGAATACATTGGCACTGTACAGAGGCATCAGTAACAGGTTTATAATGGAATATCATAGTAATAACCATCACCGTAAGATATACCCACGGCTGAGATGGGATGTTTCACACTTGTTCTATGGAGCCATAAAGTGCATTAAAACATGAGTACGGCAATGAAACGTGCAGATAATCACCTTGATTGTGTTTAAAGAGACTGACAATTTTAACCTCGCAGCCTTTGTACTTGGTGGGGAGGGAGGTATTTTTTGGGGTTAAGTGTCACATTTGTCTGATATATTGCAAGTTAATGGATAGTCTGCAAGCATTTCAGAAAAAGCCACAGTCATTCCAAATACTGATAATATCAGCCACAGACTCGTGGTCCAGACCAAGAAATTGATGGAAAGGAAATTGGACGGATTTTGTTGATTTTCTTGGTGGAATCTGATTATTAATAGTTTGGAAAACTAATTTCTTTGCCTCATAGTGATTACTGAGCATGCTTGCCCTCACAGATAGTCAGACTAGTCAGGAGGAGGAGCTAAGCAAATCAAGTACTGGGTTGAAGACATGCAGCAACACACATACCTCAAGTTAAATTCTTCTTACATGTATGTATTTATTTTTAAAGATACAATCAGCCGGAGCACTCCTGGGAATTGTTCCAATTAATTATTGAACATGCAATAGGTTCACGGACAACGTGGTCTTCTGGGATCTGGCTTCCATCTGGATGACCTCCGGCCAGATCCAAGATGGGTGAAAAGTGTTGGACGTGAACCAATTTGCTTGTTCAATAAATTCATTTCAACAAATCCCAGGCGTGCTCTGTGGATTGTATACTTTATCTCTATTTGGGCCTTATTTGTAAACCCGCAGTATTGCAATTTAGCGATACTGTGCGTTATGATAATGGGCGTGCTTAAATGTGCGGCCGCCTATCGTACAATCACGGTGAACGTTTGTTATTAAACATTCTATGGGGATTGTAAATCTATGACCTCTTTTTCGCAGATTACATAGTCATCGTAATCTTACGATCGTATCATTAATTAACGATAACGAACGTAAATAACAATCGCTAAATGATCGGAAATAACGACGGTTTACGATAACGATAGACATCTACATTTATTTATTGATTAAGATAAGGCTAAGACATTTTTGCCGTATACAAACCTTTAATTATATCCATATGTTTGTATCTATGACCTAAAACAAAACACTGATATAAAGTCAGAACTGACAACTTACCACACGACTATTTCGCATTGAGATCCGTGGGAACTTGGCTTTCATCTTGTTTAATCCAAACTTATAAATTGTAAATGGCCAGAGAGGAATGAATGGAAATTGTTATTTTGATAGGATTATGCTGGAAAGGTTCCTGTTTTTTTTCTTTTTCCGGATTCTCGTGATATGGCTGCAAAGTGTAATGAAAATATTGATGAGATGGAATGTCTACTGTAGGGATAGGACCCCGTAACACCAGGACTTTACAAGGCTGTGATTGAATCAGATTACATCATGACAAATTTAGTCCTAACTATAGGACAGGGTCTACCAGGAACAGATGTACTCGCAGGGAGTTGTAACAGGCCCTACCAGGAACAGATGCACTCGCAGGGAGTGGTTACAGGTCTACCAGGAACATATGTACTCGCAGGGAGTTGTAACAGGGCCTACCAGGGAACAGATGTACACGCAGGGAGTTGTAACAGGGCCTACCAGGAACAGATGCACTCGCAGGGAGTGGTTACAGGGTCTATCAGGAACAGATATACTTGCAGGAGTTGTAACAGGGTCTACCAGGAACAGATGTACTTGCAGGGAGTTGTTGCAGGGTTTAACAGCAACAGATGGACTTTGCAGGGAATTGTTACAGGGTTACCAGGAACAGATGTACTCGCAGGGAGTTGTTACAGGTCTACAGGAACAGTGTACTCGCAGGGAGTTGTTAACAGGTCTACCAGGAAAGATGTACTCGCAAGGGAGTTGTTACAGGGTCTACCAGGAACAGATGTACTGCAGGGAGTTGTAACAGGGCCTACCAGGAATAGATAACTCACAGGGAGTTGTTACAGGGTCTACCAGAAGATGTACTCGCGGGAGTTGTAACAGGGCCTACCAGGAATAGATATACTCACAGGGAGTTGTTACGGGTCTACCAGGAACAGATGTACTTGCAGGGAGTTGTTACAGGGTCTACCAGGAACAGAATGTACTCACAGGGAGTTGTTACAGGTTTACCAGGAACAGATGTACTCGCAGGAGTTGTTACAGGGTCTAACAGGACAGAGTACTCGCAGGGAGTTGTTACAGGGTCTACCAGGAACAGATGTACTCGCAGGGAGTTGTTACAGGGCCTACCAGGAACAGATGTACTCGCAGGAGAGTTGTTACAGGGCCTACCAGGAAAGATGTACTCGAGGGAGTGTGACAGGGCCTACCAGGAACAGATGTACTCGCAGGGAGTTGTTACAGGGTCTACCAGGAACAGATGTACTCGCAGGGAGTTGTTTACAGGCCTACCAGGAACAGATGTACTCACAGGGAGTTGTACAGGGCCTACCAGGAACAGATGTTCTCGCAGGGAGGTGTACAGGGCCTACCAGGACAGATGCACTCGCAGGGATTGTTACAGGGCCTACCAGGAACAGATGTACTCGCAGGGAGTTGTTACAGGGCCTACCAGGACAGATGTACTCGCGGGAGTTGTAACAGGGTCTACCAGACAGATGTACTCGCGAGGGAGTTGTAACAGGGTTTACAGGAACAGATATACTTGCAGGGAGTTGTTACAAGCGGTTACCAGGAACAGATATACTTGCAGGGAGTTGTTACAAGGTCTACCAGAAACGATGTAATCGCCGGGAGTTGTTACAAGGTCTAACCAGGAACAGATGTACCCAGGGAGTTATTAGGGGTCCTGCAAACAGGAAGTCAATAATAAATGGGCACATTATACTCACTAAAAAAAATAAAATAAAATTACCTCTTTTCTTGCTTGTGAATTTGTACTGAACTTCCTTTTAAATTGGACATATACAGGAATGAAACCAAGCAGATCCGATTGTCATCATTGTGGGGGGGGTCATTATGGACCCCAAATGAACAATGTCCTCTATATTCTACATGAATAATCGATTGGTATAGTAATCACGCTAGTGTTGTCTGCTCTATTCTGGGAACATCAGGTAGATTGGAGATTATCCATAAAATACATCCCAGGGCTGGTAACACAGGGACATATTCTCGACCATTCAAACACCTGTCCTGATTTGAAAGTAAATGTAACATGTCAGTCGCCCAATCAGATTCATGCCTGGTGTTGTGTGAACAATCCCAGTCCTTCACCCAATTAATCCAGAATTTAGAAGATTAACTCATAATGATCTACTGATGGTCGGTCACAGTAACTTCTGCTCTATTCCTGGAGCTGCTGTTTCCCGAGAATGTTTTGTGAGA
Source organism: Hymenochirus boettgeri (assembly GCA_019447015.1). Lineage (NCBI taxonomy): Eukaryota > Metazoa > Chordata > Amphibia > Anura > Pipidae > Hymenochirus > Hymenochirus boettgeri. Next base: position 17,490,643 of record CM033470.1, on the reverse strand, counting down.
AGGAAAATTAACCCCAATTCTGAAGAAGGTTCTAGTAAAATATATTTGATTATGGTTCAGTTTGGCCTGCAGGATTAGGGCAACCTTAGGGGGCAGTGTTTCACTAACTTTGACAATTGACTTTCCATTGGATTGACAGTCTTCATGTTGCACATTTGTGTTTCACCTCTTTGTTTTATTTTCTCCGGTCAGAACTTTGTGTTGATCTTCTCCCCCCGTCCTCTTCTCTCACATCTCATACAGGAAGGGATCTCAAGCTCGGCCTCCCAGCCTTGTTGGAAACCAACCAGTGATCAATGTCTTTTTTCTAATGATTTCCAAGTTTCCAGGAGCGATGGTCAGAAAACGAGGCCACTCAATACGAGGGAGATTCAATAAAAGTTCTTATCGTTAAAAATTGTGCTAACTTTGCCCCAACCAATCAGATGTTAGCTTTCAAATGTTAAATAATATCAGGTCGGAGCAAAATTAGCCCCATTTTTTTTCTTTTTTTTTTAAGAACTTTTTTTTTACATCTCCCTTCATGTACTGTACTAGGAATTGTAATTCCATTAATACATTTCATCACTTTAGAAAACAAATTTAAGAAACACACGAGACAAATTGTAAGCTCTTTGGGGCAGGGATCTCATTCCTAATGTGTCAAGGCATGCTGCACCATAATTTATATATATGCTTCCTTAACTAGAGACGGACACAAAACCAAACTCGAACCCGAGTTCGAGACGAATTTTTCGAACTCGCAGCTGTTTTTTGGATAATTATCCGTTCGCTGACCCTAGAATGTATCGTTCGTTTTCGATAACCCTCGAATATAGCCTTCGATTTTCGATAACCATCGAAAGTATTGTTTGATTTTGGTAACCCTATGAATCGTTTTCGCTAACCCTAGAATGTATCGTTCTCTAACCCTCTAAATAATCGTTTCGGTAACCCTCGAATTGGCCGTAACCCTCTAATGTAGCTTGCACAAAACCCGACAATTGCCCGCTCGTGTTTAAGAAGTGTTTTAACAAGTTTTGGTGACAGTGACATGTTCCCCAGACCATTTCCCAGGTGCCACAGCCATTTACAGTAAGTTACCATTGTTAGTTTATCTGTAAATCATCCGGACTTTTCAAACTATCACTCCCCATTGACTTTAATGGGTCCGAATTCGAACTTTCGAACTTTTACTGAAGTTCAGCCATCTCTATTCTTAATCTATGTATGAAATTGTATTTCATTTTTATTTATCTGTATAATGGCACTTATCCCCTTGTTTGTACACTCTGTATTTTATAATGTACAGCGCTGCGTACCCAAGTGGCGCTTTATAAATAAAGCATCTTTACCTGGTAATTTTCATAATTAACCAACCAGGAAAGGGCATAGATTACGTGTCAGTGTGCAAACAATCAATTTGTGTTTAAGGCTGGGTACACACGGAGGGACTTTTCGCCCCTTGACCGAGCGTTCGCTACGAGCGAGTGCTCGGCCGGTACAAATGTAACGATCATGCAGCCCCATAGGGAACTGCACGATCGATTGAAATTTTCTGATAGTTCGTTGGACCGATCCGGACAAACGAACGATCGATGACGGCCACCCGCCCGCCTGCCCGCCCCACACCAGCCGATAGTGCCATAAATCAGTCAGTTGCCCGAAAATATTGGCTGGTGTGTATTCAGGCACAATCTCTGTAAACCTACCAACCTTCTGTGTTGACATTGTCCACTCTTCCCTGAAGTACTTTGGTCTGTTGGCCATAAAATAATTAGGTTATTAGCCTTTACTCTGTCTGTTTGCTAGAGGAGGTTACCAGTGATAATGACAATTGTTGATGTTTCCTCACGGACTGTATATTCCAAGTTATTCTACTGCCACCCGCCTGAACTTTCCTCTCTAATGTCACCATAAAGTTAAGTGTCCAAGGTCTATTTCATTTGTTTGGATTTGCAACAGCTAATAAATCCCCCATGTTCTGCTTCTATCGGCTGAAACGACCAGAAATCCAATCGGAAGAACCGATCCAAGTCCCCACCTCGTGCCACCGATCTTCCACAGATTTCCCCTTGACTTGAAGATGGGGGTACAAGCGGACATTCAGAAAAACAATATCAATATTTTGACCAATTTGATTAAAATTTTCCAAATCTCTCAATATATCAATGGCGTGTATGGGGGGCTTATATTTAATATTTAGACTGTTGGGATGCAATGTCCATTAAACCCCAAACTCTCTGCATAAAGAGATTTCTCCAAATACCAACGTGATCAATCCTCGTTCAAGATTATTTCACATTAAAGGGTTCCAAGGATGAATTCCTTCTTGCTCTGAAATGTGCATTTTTTAAATGTAATTAAAGGGGCGACATAATGTCATTTATAGAATTTTATTTTGAAAGGGGAAGTATGGCTCCCAGGTCATTATCTTCTTACAATATAATATAACATTTATACATCATTCCTCTCCATAATCTCCTGATCAGTTCTCTACGGGCTAGGTCCCGCTACCGCGATTCAGAGTGGTATTTTGCCAATACATTGGTCTTAGGGTTCCCACTATGTGCGCTGGCCTCTGATCCATTGTTGGAATGCATGTGTGCACAACTTTTTGCGCAGGCGTCCCAATATCATAGATATATACAAGAGTGCAGCGCACATAGCATATCATGCAGGGCAGTGTATTGCAAATTCCTGCTCAGGCAGTCGTGATGGTGAGACCTAGCCCTTAAAGGGACATGATACTGAAATAATCACTTTGCCTCATCTTAATCTATAATTGAATACATGTAAGTAGCACTTGCGTGTGTTGCTGCATGCCTTCAATCCAGCACACATTTTGTTTAGGAGCAGTATCCCCCCTCCCTCTTTTAACCACTCCCACTTCTATCTGACCTGACTTTTTCCCCACAAACCAACTGTCAAGCCTGCACACAGCATACAGCATTCCAACTGTCAAAACTCTGTCACCATTCCAGCTACAGTAAAACTACTCACAGAAGAAAAGAATAGTTTTCGAGAGCAAGGAGCTTGATTGACAGCTGAAATATAAGAAGTTTTAGATGGATATCTAAAGAAATAGGGGGCAGGTCAACAAAAAAATGATACAGTGGTGGTTGGAAGAATTATAGTTCCCAGTTATGGTCAATTTAAAATAACCTGTTTTTCAGTATAGATGCTCTTTAAAATACCCTCAAGCACAGGTAACATGCAATATTATTTGAGGTTTCAGACTGTAAAAGAATTACAGGGATACTACCATTGTAAGGGGTAGTGTTGGAATTCTGGTTCAAATAAACTAAATCTAGGTAGCAAAGCTGGGCAGATAATTCACAAATCCTTTTGATTTTATGTGGACTGGCCCTTTAAAGTTTAAAGCTTCATTTTCTGGTTTCTGAGAAAGCGGATGTGATCCGTGAAAAGCGTCAGACCTCGTACTAGGTCACTCTCCGTGTGTATCATTTCATGAATAAAATTGTAGTCTCGTAGTCCGGAGTGGTGTCCATTATGTTCGGAGCGGAGTCATATACGGCTATGGTGTGATGCGTTTATTGCTTCGTACACACGTCCGATCGTGGGGGCCGACCTGCTACGCACGATGTGTATACACAGCCGTTACGGACGATTATCGTGCTGCGTGTGGGCACTTTGTTGGCCGAAACAGTTGTTCGGTTGGGGATCATTGCTGACCTAATACATCTAGGTAGGAAACCATTTAGTATGGAACATCCTTACTTGGCCTGACCTGCTTTGTTTGGGCGTATTTTCCTGGGTAAGGGGTGCATACCCCCTATTGCTCACTTTAATTTCCCAGTGTAACTGTGTACAATCAATATCTGACATTGCTTGACCCACTAGAACCTTGGAAAGGTGTATTCCAAAGTTGAAAATATTGAGAAGGTGACATGGGGCCGGCATTATTATAAAGAAAAAAAATAGCGCCAAAAAATTACCGCCGCACATCGCGGCCGCGAAAATAGCGCTATCGCTGTATTTATAATGGCGAGCGCCATTCCCGCGATGTATCACAGCCACGATGTGTTGCGGTATTTAAGCCCCTTCACGGCGATACTGTATAGTATCGCCGCGAAGGGACTTAAAATCCCTTCCCGACACCTCTCCAAGGGGGCGGGGCATACGCCCACCCCGCCCACAAACACCCGCCGCCGCTTCCCAGCAGCCCCTCCCAAACCATTCCCCGCTCGCGGCAATCTCGGAACGGGAGGCTAGGAGGGGTGCGGGAAGGGGCCAGCAGGTGGTCGCGGAACCCGCCGCGCACCCCCCCAGCAACCCCTCCAAGCCCCCCGGCCGCTCCGGGAGAGGGGAAGGGAGGGGACCGCTGGGAGGGGTGGAGGCACCCTCCAGGGGGCCCTGAGAAGGGCCTTTTGGGGCTTAAGGGGTCCCGCAGCTCGAAACGGGACCCCCCCTCCCCGGCCTTATAAGGGCTTTGCGGCACTGACAGTGCCTTGCGGCGACAGAGCCTTTAGGGCCTAGGGTCACGCAGCTCGAACCGGCCCCCTCCCCGGACCTTGTGGCACTGACAGTGCCTTTGCGGGGTCCCGCAGCTCGAACCGGGACCCCCCAGTGTGCGCTCTTAAAAGAGCCCTTGGGCGGCGTCTCTTTCTTCAGTCCCGGCAACACCAGCTCCGCCGAGGCCGCCGACACCCGAGAGGTACCCCTGCGGGCGCCAGGGGTACCCCCGGCGGGCGGCGGGACTCAACGAGGCCGATGTTGCGGTCTTGATCCGACGCGACGTTTCGGGCTGGCGACACAAACACCCACTCAGGTCGCCGATGCCAGGCAGACTCACTGCGGCCGCCAGTGAGCCCGCTGGCACCGCCGGCCTCAGCGGAACCTGTTGCCAACCGCTTCTTTCTTCAGCCATCTACTGCGATGGCATCTGAGTTCCGCAGCGGAGCTCCTCTTTATATAGGTTTGCTGAAACTAATTCTTCTGATTGGTCAATTTTTTAATGCTTGGTTTACATGCTTTACATTAAACCAATCAGATTCAGAATTCCCAGAAATCTGCCTGCCTGGATCGGCGACCTGAGTGGGGTTGGTTGTCGCCAGCCCGAAGATGTCGCCCAAGGGCTCTTTAAGAGCCACACATCGGGGGTCCCGGTTCGAGCTGCGGGACCCCGCCAAAGCACTTGTCAGTGCCGCAAGGGCCCTTACAAGGGCCAGGGAGGGAAGGGTCCGGTTCGAGCTGCGGGACCCCTAAGCCCCAAAGGGCTCTTGTTAGAGCCGCAAGGGCACTTATAAGTGCCGCAAGGGCCCTACAAGGGCCGGGGGGGGGTCCCGGTTCGAGCTGCGGGACCCCTAAGCCCCGAAGGGCTCTGTCAGAGCCGCAAGGCACTGTCAGTGCCGCAAAGGCCTGCTAGGGCGGGGAGGGGGTCCCCGGTTCGAGCTGCGGGACCCTAAGCCCCAAAAGGCCTTCTCAGGGCCCGCTGGAGGAAGCCTCCACCCTCCAGCGACTCCCTCCTTCCCCTCCCCGGGAGCGGCCGGGGGGCTTGGAGGGGTTGCTGGGGGGGGTGCGCGGCGGCGTGGTCGCGACACATGCTTCGGCCCCTTCCCAGCAGCCCTCCTAGCCTCCCGTTCCGAGATTGCCGCGAGCGGGGAAAGGGTTGGGAGGGGCTGCTGGGAAGCGGCGGTGGGGTGGTCTAGCCGACGACGGGGGGTTGTGGGCGGGGTGGGCGTGCCTCCCAGGGCGGGTGCGACCACCCGCCGCGGGTTACCTGCCCATCCCTGCCGCGGGGAGGCTAGTATCGGCTGTTTTCGCCACCTTCAAGGTGGTACACATACCGCCGCTTTCTAAATAGAAGCGGCGGTAACAGGTAAGTATCGCCGCGAAGGGTTAACGCTTCGTTAACTTTTCGCGGCTGTTTTCGGACATTTATAAATCGCGTTAAACGCGATTTATGCGTTAATGCCAGTGAAAACGGCCGCGAAAACGTAACGAAGCTTTATAAATATGCCCTATAGTTTTCCTTTGTATAATACTTTAGGAATAGCTTGGATCAAGCCCAATAACATTGGAACTGTATACAGTATTTCACACTTTCCAGTTAATAAATAAATTAGTTGAAGCTTTTCTCTACTGTTTATTTATATTTTCTGAAGGACAAATTTCTCTTTACAAATCAATACCATGTAACACACAACACTATACGAGACCATACTGGGAAAAATCACTCCAAAATGCTCTTTCTTCCTTGGTGGTGATGTCATGTTCCTTATTTGTGATGTCATATTTTCACAAACACTTGTTCTGCTCACTTAGGCTGGGCACACACCAGCAGATATTTCCGGCCGAGCGATAGTGCTGTGAATCTGTCGGTAGGCCGGAAATATTTGATGGTGGGTGGTGGCCTGCCGTGACTGAACTCGGTCGCCAATTCGTCCATATTGGACAAACAGGTGATTGGTTCGCCAATCATGTGGTTCCCTATGGGACCGCACAATCGATCTAGCGCACTGTCAGCCATGGCCACTATTGCTGCGACCAACAGTCATTTGTCCCAGCCGAGCGCTCGCTTGGAAATAGCCCCATGTGTACCCAGCCTTAGCTGCGAAGAAGCAAAACACCAAAACATAAATACTGTAGGGTCCAAGTTCTCAGCCTTTAATGTAGTTATGCAAGATTTATTTCCCACTGTGAAATGTATTTTGAGTGGGTAAAACATCTGCTAGTTTGTAAACATCAAGTCAATATCTATAGTTTTCTTTTTTTGGTTTGGATCTTCTCCCCCTTTTGAGCACTTAGAATGTCCCAGGAGACGTCATTCATCTCTCGCACATAGAGACAGGGATCCTGATTACCAATAACCTCAGAACATTCCCTGCACTTACTAAACATGACCATTCACTTACTGAAGGACCATATGAACATACTGTTGACTGCCTGTTATATTATTTAAGCAGAAGCTATTTGGGCAGTTCACTGTAGAGTTGTTTACTTTCTGATTCATTCTATAACCTCTTGGGAAAATACCTTAAAAAACCCATGACGTGCTGATTCATCAACTTTGACTGAATCCATGAAAAGTGTTTCTGTTCCATTGTTGAAGTCTGGAATCTTATTGTTACCCAAAAATTCAGTCTCCTTGATCTTCCGCATGATGTATCATGAGCTATGGCTCTCCATTGACCCCTTAAGGCACTGAGCTGATAGCGTCTCTCTATACATCACTAATGGGCTTAGCCCATTCGAATCTGGCTGCCATTAATCCATCCTAGAGAGCTGCTATCGGCTCGGTACATTGGTTTCGGCAGTTGTGCCACCCTGTTGTTTCTGCCTTAAAGCTATGTTAGCCCTTGGTACATCAGGGAAAGCTCTAACTCTTGGTACATCAGTTAATGCTCTAACCCTTGGTACATCAGTTAAAGCTCTAACCCTTGGTACATCAGTTAAAGCTCTAACCCTTGGTACATCAGTTAAAGCTGTAACCCTTGGTACATCAGTTAATGGATACAGGAATGGGTAGCTGGATACTGGTACTGGGATGGTAGCTGGATATGGATACGGAATGGTAGCTGGATACTGGTAACTGGGATGGTAGCTGGATATGGATACAGGAATGGTAGCGGTAGTACTGGTACGGGATGGTAGCTGGATATGGATCAGGAATGGTAGCTGATCTGTACTGGATGGTAGCTGGATATGGATACAGGCTGGTAGCTTGGATACTGGTACTGGGATGGTAGCTGGATATGGATACAGGAATGGTAGCTGGATACTGGTACTGGGATGGTAGCTGGATTCTATCAAAGGAATGGTAGCTGGATGAGTGGATGAAAGAAAACATTGGGAAGAGGACTTTTGGATCCAAATGATGGAGAGGAAAGGTCGGGATCAAACAATAAGTTGGCAGAGTGGAAGCTGGTGGAGACAATGATGGCAGGATCAAACAAGAAGACAACATAAAAGAAGAGTTGCCAATATATAAGAGGGACTGGCCAACCCTCTAAGGGCTGTGAGAACCTGATTTAAAGCCACAGAACCCTGATCCACAAAAGATCTTTTTAGAGCTACAAGGTCTCTTCACTGAGGCCAAGAGATCCCAGGGTTCTTATAAATGCCAGGGAGGAGGTTCTGGTAAAAGTCTCAAAGGGCATCTGAGGGTCCGGTTTCTACGGGTGGGGGGGGGGGGGGTGTGGTGTGTGCTAAAATGTCTACTGGAATTTACTGTACTTGACAAAGTGTTGCCTATCTGTTACCTAATAAATTACCAGCACAACAAGCCAGACTTTGATGGAACAATGTGTTTAATTTATTGGGAATCATGGAATGAGGACACACTTGGTTAGGAGGAAAGGCAACAATTTCTATGCAAGTCAGAAAAATAAGAATCATGTTTCCCATATTTAACTATCTATTAGGTGTATTTTGATCCTTAGTAATTGTGTAATTTCTATTATTGTTAAATGATGAGACAGATCCCATTACGTCCAGGTGTGTACAAGGTGCAATTTATTGAACCAGAACAAACTCTTGTACATAAAATTCCCAAGAACCTTAAATAAAGAGACCAACGTGATAAGTATCCCAATGAATGAAAGATGAGTATAAAATTAGACAGCATTTTCATATTCGTACCATGGAAAGTGTTAGAAAAAGGTAACGAGACACCTGTATTTAACCCAACAAAGGAGTCCTTTCACCATTCAAACATTGTGTGATCATTTGTATGGGGGAAATGTGTAGAAGGTTAAAAAGGGCTGTTGGTTTATTGAAAGATAACAATAAAACCTGTCTAGTTAGGAAACTGATACCCATTCATCCTTCTTAACCACGTTCTTCAATCTTCATCCCTTCTGCCACAACTAGATGGAGCCACAGACAATGTAGAGTAAGGTGACAGGTGTAAGGCACATTCTGCTCTGTATTCCTGAAAACTGGAATTCCTGGTGCTGGTTACCAGAAGAAGACTAGGGGGCATATTTATAAAGCTTCGTTAAGTTTTCGTCGCGGCGTTTTCACTGACATTAACGCATAAATCGCATTAACGCGATTTATAAATGTCCGAAAACAGCCGCGAAAAGTTAACGAAGCGTTAACCCTTCGCGGCGATACTTACCTGTTACCCGCCGCTTCTATTTATAAAGCGCAGTACGGTTGGCTCTGTAGTATCGCTTTTACTCGCCACCTTGAAGGTGGCGAAGTCAGCGATACTAGCCTCCCACGGCGGGGATGAGCAGGCAACCCGCGGCGGGTGGTCGCACCTGCCCCGGACACGCCCACCCCGCCCACAACCCCCCGCGGCGGCGGAGACCACCCGCGCTTCCCAGCAGCCCTCCCAACTTCCCGCTCGGCAATCTCGGACGGGAGCTAGAGGGCTGTGGAAGGGGCCGAGCAAGTGGTCGCGACCACCCGCCGCGCACCCCCTCCCCAGCAACCCCTCCAAGCCCCCGCCGCTCCCGGGAGGGGAAGAGGGAGTCGCTGGGAGGGGTGGAGGCTTCCTCCAGCGGGCCCTGAGAAGGGCCTTTTGGGGCTTAAGGGTCCCGCAGCTCGAACCGGGACCCCCTCCCCGGCCCTAGCAGGGCCTTTGCGGCACTGACAAGTGCCCTTGCGGCTCTGAAAAGAGCCCTTCGGGGCTTGGGGTCCGCAGCTGCGAACCGGGACCCCCCTCCCGGCCCTTGTAAGGGCCCTTGCGGCACTTATAAGTGCCCTTGCGGCTCTAACAAGCCTTTGGGGCTTAGGGGTCCCGCAGCTCGAACCAGGACCCTTCCCTGGCCCTTGTAAGGGCCTGCGGCACTGACAAGTGCCTTTGGCGGGGGTCCCGAGCTCGAACCGGGACCCCCAGTGTTGTGGCTCTTAAAAGAGCCCTTGGGCGACATCTTCGGGCTGCGCGACACCAACCCACTCAGGTCGCCGATGCCAGGCAGGCAGATTTCTGGGAAGTTCTGAATCTGATTGGTTAATGTAAAGCATGCAACCAAGCATTAAAAAATTGACCAATCAGAAAGGAATTGGGTTTCGCAAACCTATATAAAGAGGTGCCCTCCGCTGCGGAACTCAGATGCCATCGCATGTAGATGGCTGAAGAAAGAAGCGGTTGGCACACATCGTCCGCTGAGCCGGCGGTGCCAGCGGGCTCACTGGCGGCCGCAGTGAGTCTGCCTGGCATCGGCGACCTGAGTGGTGTTGTGTCGCCAGCCCGAAGACGTCGCGTCGATCAGACCGGCAACATCGGCCTCGTTGAGGTCTCCGCGCCCGCCGGGGGTACCCCTGGCGCCCGCAGGGGTACCTCTCGGGGTCGGCGGCCTCGGCGGAGCTGGTGTTGCCGGACTGAAAGAAAGAGGACGCCGCCCAGGGCTCTTTTAAGAGCCGCACACGGGGGTCGTGACGCACCCCGCCAAATGCACTTGTCAGTGCCACAATACCAAGGGTTAGAGCATATAACTGATGTACCAATGATTAGAGCATTAACTGATGTACCAAGGGTTAGAGCTTTAACTGATGTACCTAGGGTTAGAGAATTAACTGATGTACCAAGGGTTAGAGCTTTAACTGATGTACCAAGGGTTAGAGCATTAACTGATGTACCTAGGGTTAGAGCATTAACTGATGTACCAAGGGTTAGAGCTTTAACTGATGTACCAAGGGTTAGAGCATTAATGATGTACCAAGGGTTGTAGAGCATTAACTGATGTACCAAGGTATTAGAGCATTAACTGATGTACCAAGGGTTAGAGCATTAAACTGATGTACCAAGGATTAGAGCATTAACTGATGTACCAAGGGTTAGAGCATTAACTGATGTACCAAGGATTAGAGCATTAACTGATGTACCAAGGGTTAGAGCATTAACTGGTGTACCCAGGGTTAGAGCATTAAACTGATGTACCTAGGGTAAGAGCTTTAACTGATGTACCAAGGGTTAGAGCATTAACTGGTGTACCAAGGGTTAGAGCATTAACTGATGTACCAAGGGTTAGAGCATTAACTGATGTACCTAGGGTTAGGCATTAACTGATGTACCAATGATTAGAGCTTTAACTGATGTACCAAGGGTTAGAGCATTAACTGATGTACCAAGGGTTAGAGCTTAACTGATGTACCAAGGGTTAGAGCATTAACTGATTGTACAAGGGTTAGAGCTTTAACTGATGTACCAAGGGTGTAGGCATTAACTGATGTACAAGGATTAGAGCATAACTGATGTACCAAGGGTAGAGCATTAACTGATTGTACCAAGGGTTAGAGCATTAACTGATGTACCAAGGATTAGAGCATTAAATGATGTGTACCAAGGGTTAGAGCATTAACTGATGTACCAAGGATTAGAGCATTAACTGATGTGTACCAAGGTTAGAGCTTAACTGATGTACCCAGGGTTAGAGCATTAAATGATTGTACCTAGGGTAGAGCTTTAACTGATGTACCAAGGGTTAGAGCATTAACTAATGTACCAAGGGTTAGAGGATAACTGATGTACCAAGGGTTAGAGCATTAACTGATGTACCTAGGGTTAGAGATTAAACTGATTGTACCAATGATTAGAGCTTTAACTGATGTACCAAGGGTTTAGAGCATTAACTGATGTACCAGGTTAGAGCATTACTGATGTACCCAGGGTTAGAGCATTAACTGATGTAACAAGGGTTACAGCATTAACTGATGTACCAAGGGTTAGAGCTTTAACTGATGTACCAAGGTTAGAGATTACTGATTGTACCAAGGTTAGAGCATTAACTGATGTACCAATGATTAGAGCTTTAACTGATGTACCAAGGATTAGAGCTTTAACTGAGTTGTACCAAGGGTTAGAGCATTAAACGATTATTGGTACCAAGGGTTAGAGGCTTAAACATGAGTACCAATGATTAGGAGCTTAACTGATGTACCAAGGGTTAGAGCATTAACTGAGTACCAAGGGTAGAGCATTAACTGAATGTACAATGATTAGAGCATTAACTGATGTACCAAGGGTTAGAGCATTAACTGATGTACCAAGGGTTAGAGCATTAACTGATGTACCAATGATTAGAGCATTAACTGATGTACCAAGGGTTAGAGCTTAACTGATGTACTAGGTTAGAGAATTAACTGATGTACCAAGGTTAGAGCTTTAACTGATGTACCAGGGTAGAGCATTAACTGATGTACCAGGGTTAGAGCATTAACTGATGTACCAAGGGTAGAGCTTTAACTGATGTACCAGGGTTAGAGCATAACTGATGTACCAAGGGTTAGAGCTTTAACTGATGTACCAAGGGTTAGAGCATTAACTGATGTACCAAGGGTTAGAGCTTAACTGATGTACCAAGGGTTAGAGCATTAACTGATGTACCAAGGGTTAGAGCTTTAACTGATGTACCAAAGGTTGAGAGCATAACTGATGTACCAAGGATAGAGCATTAAATGACTGTAACAAGGGTTAGAGCATTAACTGATGTACCAGGGTTAGAGCATTAACTGATGTACCAAGGATTAGAGCATTAACTGATGTACCAGGGTTTAGGCATTAGCTGATGTACCAAGGATTAGAGCATTAGCTGATGTACCAAGTATTAGAGCATTAACTGATGTACCAGGGTTAGAGCATTAACTGATGTACCTAGGGTAAGAGCTTTAACTGATGTACCAAGGGTTAGAGCATTAACTGATGTACCAAGGGTTAGAGCATTAACTGATGTACCAAGGGTTAGAGCAATTAACTGATGTACCTAGGGTTAGAGCATTAACTGATGTACCAATGATTAGAGCTTTAACTGATGTACCAAGGGTTAGAGTATTAACTGATGTACCTAGGGTTAGAGCATTAACTGATGTACCCAGGGTTAGAGCATTAACTGATGTACCAAGGGTTACAGCATTAACTGATGTACCAAGGGTTAGAGCTTTACTGATGTACAAAAGAGTCAGAGCATTATTAACTGATGTACCAGGGTTAGAGCATTACATGATGTACCAATGTATTAGAGCTTAACTGATGTACCAATGATTAGAGCTTAACTGATGTACCAAGGATTAGAGCTTTAAAATGAGTACAAGGTTTAGAGCATTAACTGATGTACCAAGGGTTAGGAGCATTAAATGATGTACCAATGATTAGAGCTTAACTGATGTACCAAGGGTTAGGACATTAACTGAGTGTACCAAGGGTTAGAGCATTAACTGATGTGACCAAGGGTTAGAGCTTTACTGATGTACAAGGTAGAGCTTTAACTGATGTACCAAGGGTTAGAGCATTAACTGATGTACCAAGGGTTAGAGCATTAACTGATGTACCAATGATTAGAGCTTTAACTGATGTACCAATGATTAGAGCTTTAACTGATGTACCAAGGATTAGAGCTTTACCAAGGGTTAGAGCATTAACTGATGTACGAAGGGTTAGAGCATTAACTGATGTACCAATGATTAGAGCTTTAACTCATGTACCAAGGGTTAGAGCATTAACTGATATACCAAGGGTTAGAGCATTAACTGATGTACCAAGGGTTAGAGCTTACTGATGTACCAGGGTTAGAGCATTAACTGATGTACCTGGGTTAGAGCTTAACGGATGTACCAAGGGTTAGAGCATTAAACTGATGTACCAAGGGGTAGAGCTTTAACTGATGTACAAGGGTTAGAGCATTAACTGATGTACCTAGGGTAGAGCTTTAATGATGTACCAAGGGTTAGAGCTTTAACTGATGTACAAGGGGTAGAGCATTAACTGATGTACCAAGGGTTAGAGCTTTAACTGATGTACCAAGGGTGTTAGAGCATTAACTGATGTACCTAGGGTTAGAGCTTTAACATGATGTACCAAGGGTTAGAGCATTAATGATGTACCTAGGGTTAGAGCTTTAACTGATGTACCAAGGTAGAGCTTAATGTAGTGTCCAAGGGTTAGAGCATTAACTGATTGTACCCAAGGGTTAGAGCATTAACTGATGTACCAAAGGGTTAAAGAGATTTAACTGATGTACCAAGGGTTAGAGCATTAAATGATGTACCAAGGGTAGAGCATTAACTGATTACCTAGGGTTAGAGCATTAACTGATGTACCTAGGGTTAGAGCTTTAACTGATGTACCAAGGGTTAGAGCATTAACTGATATACCAAGGGTTAGAGCATTAACTGATGTACCAAGGGTTAGAGCTTTAACTGATGTACCTAGGGTTAGAGCATTAACTGATGTACCTAGGGTTGAGTTAAGAGCTTTAACGATGTACCAAGGGTTAGAGCATTAACTGATGTACCAAGGGTTAGAGCTTTAACTGATGTAGCAAGGGTTAGAGCATTAACTGATGTACCTAGGGTTAGAGCTTTAAACGGATGTACCAAGGGTTAGAGCTTTAACTGAGTACCAAGGGGTTAGAGCATTAACTGATGGTACCAAGGGTTAGAGCTTTAACTGATGTACCAAGGGTTAGAGCATTAACTGATGTACCTAGGGTTAGAGCTTTAACTGATTGTACCAAGGGTTAGGCATTCATGAGTACTAGGGTAGAGCTTAACTGATGTACCAAGGGTTAGAGCATAATGATGTACCAAGTTTAGAGCATAAAATGATGTACCAAGGGGTTAGAGCATAAATGATGTACCAAGGGTTAGAGCATTAACTGATGTACCAAGGGTTAGAGCATTAATTGATTTGTACCAAGGGTTAGAGCATTAACTGATGTACCTAGGGTTAGAGCATTAAATGATGTACCATAGGGTTAGAGCTTTAAAGATGTACCAAGGGTTAGAGCATTAACTGATCTTACCAAGGGTTAGAGCTTAACTGATGTACCTAGGTGGTTAGAGCATTAACTGAGTACCAGGGTTAGAGCATTAACTGATGTACAAGGGTGTAGAGCTTTAACTGATGTACCAAGGGTTAGAGCATTAACTGATGTACCAAGGTTTAGAGCTTTAACTGATGTACCAATGGTTAGAGCATTAACTGATGTACCAAGGGTTAGAGCTTTAACTGATGTACCCCGGGTTAGAGCATTAACTGATGTACCAAGGGTTAGAGCATTAACTGATGTACCAAGGGTTAGAGCATTAACTGATGTACCTAGGGTTAGAGCATTAACTGATGTACCAAGGGTTAGAGCTTTAACTGATGTACCAAGGATTAGAGCTTTAACTGATGTACCAAGGGTTAGAGCATTAACTGATGTACCAAGGATTAGAGCATTAACTGATGTACCAAGGGTTAGAGCATTAACTGATGTACCAAGGGTTAGAGCTTTAACTGATGCACCAAGGGTTAGAGCATTAACTGATGTACCAATGGTTAGAGCATTAACTGATGTACCAAGGGTTAGAGCTTTAACTGATGTGCCAAGGGTTAGAGCATTAACTGATGTACCAAGGGTTAGAGCTTTAACTGATGTACCAAGGGTTACAGCATTAACTGATGTACCAAGGTTTAGAGCTTTAACTGATGTACCAAGGATTACAGCATTAACTGATGTACCAAGGGTTAGAGCTTTAATTGATGTACCAAGGGTTAGAGCTTTAACTGATGTACCAAGGGTTCAGCATTTAACTGATGTACCCAGGGTTTAGAGCATTAACTGATGTACCAAGGGTTAGAGCATTAACTGATGTACCAAGGGTTAGAGCATTAACTGATGTACCAAGGGTTAGAGCTTTAACTGATGTACCAAGGGTTAGAGCATTAACTGATGTACCAAGGGTTAGAGCATTAACTGATGTACCAAGGGTTAGAGCTTTAACTGATGTGCCCCGGGTTACAGCATTAACTGATGTACCAAGGGTTTGAGCTTTAACTGATGTACCAAGGGTTAGAGCTTTAACTGATGTACCAAGGGTTAGAGCATTAACTGATTTGTACCAAGGGTTACAGCATTAACTGAGTACAAGGGTTACAGCATTAATGATGTACCAAGGGTTAGAGCTTAACTGATGTACCAGGGTTAGAGCTTAACTGATTTACCAAGGGTTAGAGCTTTAACTGATGTACCAAGGGTTAGAGCTTTAACTGATGTACCAAGGTTAGAGCATTAACTGATGTACCAAGGGTTAGAGCATAACTGATGTACCAAGGGTTAGAGCATTAACTGATGTACCAAGGGTTAGAGCTTAACTGATGTACCAAGGGTTACAGATAAATGATGTACCCAGGGTTAGAGCAATAACTGATGTACCAAGGGTTAGAGCATTATAATGATGTACCAAGGGTTAGAGCTTTAACTGATGTACCAAGGGTTAGAGCTTTAACTGATGTACCAAGGGTTAGAGCATTAACTGATGTACCAATGGTTAGAGCATTAACTGATGTACCAAGGGTTAGAGCTTTAACTGATGTGCCCCGGGTTACAGCATTAACTGATGTACCAAGGGTTAGAGCTTTAACTGATGTACCCAGGGTTAGAGCATTAACTGATGTACCAAGGGTTAGAGCATTAACTGATGTACCAAGGGTTACAGCATTAACTGATGTACCAAGGGTTACAGCATTAACTGATGTACCAAGGGTTAGAGCTTTAACTGATGTACCCAGGGTTAGAGCTTAACTGATGTACCAAGGTTAGAGCTTTAACTGATGTACCAAGGGTTAGAGCTTTAACTGATGTACCAAGGGTTAGAGCATTAACTGATGTACCAAGGGTTAGAGCATTAACTGATGTACCAAGGGTTAGAGCATTAACTGATGTACCAAGGGTTAGAGCATTAACTGATGTACCAAGGGTTAGAGCATTAACTTATGTACCAAGGGTTAGAGCTTTAACTGATGTACCTAGGGTTAGAGCTTTAACTGATGTGCCAATGGTTAGAGCTTTAACTGATGTACCAATGGTTAGAGCATTAACTGATGTACCAAGGGTTAGAGCTTTAACTGATGTACCAATGGTTAGAGCATTAACTGATGTACCAAGGGTTAGAGCATTAACTGATGTACCAAGGGTTAGAGCATTAACTGATGTACCAATGGTTAGAGCATTAACTGATGTACCAGGTTGAGACATAACGATGTCAAGGGTTAGAGCTTTAAATGATGTACCAAGGGTGAGAGCACTTAACTGATGTACCAAGGGTTAGAGCATTAACTGATGTACCAAGGTTAGAGCATTAACTGATGTACCAAGGGTTAGAGCATTAACTGATGTACCAAGGGCTAGAGCTTTAACTGATGTACCCAGGGTTAGAGCATTAACTGATGTACCAAGGGTTACAGCTTTAACTGATGTACCAAGGGTTAGAGCTTTAACTGATGTACCAAGGGTTACAGCTTTAACTGATGTACCAAGGGTTAGAGCTTTAACTGATGTACCAAGGGTTAGAGCTTTAACTGATGTACCAAGGGTTAGAGCTTTAACTGATGTACCAAGGGTTAGAGCTTTAACTGATGTACCAAGGGTTAGAGCTTTAAAAATGATGTACCAATGGTTAGAGCATTAACTGATGTACCAATGGTTAGAGCATTAACTGATTTGTACCAAGGGTTAGAGCATTAACTGATGTACCAAGGGTAGAGCTTTAACTGATGTACCAGGGTTAGGCAAACTGATGTACAAGGGTTACAGCTTTAATGATTGTACCAAGGGTTAGAGCTTTAACTGATTTACCAAGGGTTACAAGCTTTAACTGATGTACCACAGGGTTAAGCTTTAACTGATGTACCAAGGGTTACAGCTTTAACTGATGTACCAAGGGTTACAGCTTTAACTGATGTACCAAGGGTTACAGCTTAATGATGTACCAAGGGTTACAAGCTCCAGTATCCAGCTACCATTCCTGTATCCATATCCAGCTACCATCCCAGTACCAGTATCCAGCTACCATTCCTGTATCCATATCCAGCTACCATCCCAATACCAGTATCCAGCTACCATTCCTGTATCCATATCCAGCTACCATCCCAGTACCAGTATCCAGTTCCAGTCATTGTAACTTTTCTGTGCAGTGATCTCTTGATGCTACTCCATACTTATCCTCTGGTGTAAATGAATATGGCATACAGCGCGACATGTGTACAGGTATTACCATTCGCTGGGTATCATATCCTTCCGGTAACAGTGGATTGTTAGCTAGCCGAAGTAGCTCAGGCTATCTATGTCTGTACGATGGTTAGAATGGATCAGTAGATGGGAGATATAGCAAGATGATTACGGACTTCTCATTTAGTCGCCAGTCGTTTTAGTTTTTCTTTTTTTTTAGTACCAGTATCCAGCTATCATTCCAGTACCAGTATCCAGCTACCATTCCAGTATCAGTTTCCAGCTACCATTCCTGTATCAGAATTCAGCTACAATCCCAGTACCATTATCCAGCTGCCATTCCTGTAGCAATATCCAGCTACCAATTTTTAGTACCAGTATCTAGCTTCCTGTACCAATATCCAGCTATCATTTCTTGTACCAGTATCCAGCTACCATTCCAGTACCAGAATCCAGCAATTTCCAGTACCAGTATCCAGTGACCATTTTCGGTAGCAGTGGCCAGCTTCCAACACATGCCCAACACATTTTTACAGCACCAGTATTCTGCTCCTATTTCCAGTATCCAGCTCCAGTTTCAAGCTCCAGTATCCATTCCAGTGTATAGCCACAGTATCCAGCTCCAGTGTCTAGCTCCAGTATCCATTCCAGTATATAGCCACAGAATCCAGCTCCAGTCTCCTTTCCAGTATCTAGTTCCGGACTTTGTTTCTCTTCTTGGACCTTTAGCCTCCTCCTAAAGTGAACTGGGTGAATATACTGGACCCTTTGGGTCCCTGTTCCTTAGCACAATCATAGTACAGCACAGAGACCCAAGGTATTGCAGAACCTGCCCCTTGGACTCAAGAGAAACATTTACCAGTGGTGAAAATAGTGTTGAGTTGTTCCACCACACATTCCTTTGGTTTTCATACAAAAAAAATTGCAGTTTAATTCCTATAAAGAGGGAAAAGAAAATGTCAAAGTATGTTTGGGCATTTGATCCTTTAACCTCATGGGCTGTGTGTTTCTCAAATTAAGGGATTTTTCCACTGACCCAAACGAACTATATAAAAAAGACAGGTAGGAACAAAATGGAAGAAAAATAATAACTTTTTTTTTTCTTTTTTAAATGGCAGAAATATCAGCTGACTATACTATATTATAGTGTTCCTGGTAAGCTATCTGCAATTAATCCTGGCTGGGGGAAAATAAACTACACGGTAACAATTAGGGGCCCCTTATTATGGACTTCCATATTAGTGTTGAGACATCTGTATAGAAAATATGTGCATAGAGACAGTGAACAATGGGGTCCAAGGGCCTGGCCAATAGGTGTACATGCTTACGGCTACTGCCAACAACATGGAAGCCTTCTTAGTTACAGAAACGACATGTATGTAAATGCAACTTTCTAGAGAAGTTTCTTACAAAGTATAGGTGTCCTGGGGAGGAAAGCTTTGTAATTCCAATGTTAGGCACTCAAGTTGCAGCTGACAGATGCGCCTCCGCCCATCCTCTTATGACAAAAGGAGATAGGAGGATCTGCCATTAAGTAAGGGACTTCAGGACAGCTGTCAGACCCAACTCAAGCACCTAAGGCTGGGTACACATAGTAAGATATTTGCGGCCGACTGAGCTCTGTCCCCCGTACGTCCGGATCGGATGAACAGGTGATCAGACCTGTTGCTAAATCACGACAAATCATGTGGTTCCCTATGGGACCGCATGATCGGTCATGCAAACTGTCGGCCACAGCCACTGTTACTGCGACCAACAGTATTTTTTCCCGAGCGCTCGCTAGTATCGAACGTTCGGTCGGGACAAATAATTTCCCCGTGTGTACCCAACCTAACTTTCAAATCCCAGTGCTCACTGGAACTACTCATTGCTATCTTCCTTATATTAAACAATTATAGGTTTTTCTTTAATTATGTTTTTTCTTCTTTTTTTTATGAGCTCGCATGTTGAGGGAAACAGTAATCATTATCAAGAAGTTTATCCGTCATGGCCACGATTAACTGCTGCTACCTGGAAGAACGAGAAAAAAGAGAATGACGAGAGCGATGAGGTTTGGGAATTTCAGGTTCCCTTTGAGTCTTACAGGTAATAACTGTCACTGTAGCATTATAACTGTTGCAGTTTTGGGATGTGGTATAATCTACATATATATATATAATATATATAGTGAATAATGCACCCCCAACTGTAAATTATAAGGATATTAGAAGTCACCAAGGAGTTCTGTGACCATATAAAAGAACGAGGCCGCAGGCACTAATATCCCTTTAATTTACAGTTGGGGGTGCATTATTTATTATAACCTACCCCTTTGTGTCTTCTGGTTTCCTTCTCCTCCTGGAACTGTAAGATTATAAGTCTATAATCTTACAGTTCCTCCAATAGAAATCCAATACTGGGGTAGGTTATATATATATAATATATATGGGTAAGTTAGGAGGTGGAAATGCCCTTTGCTTAAGCTACTAACACAGAAAAAATATTTGGAGGCTTGAAAATAAAACCTACATTACCCATAAGCTTGTTAGATTCTTGTATTCATTCAACCAGTCAAATTACAGAAAATCCATGGGTGTTTTTTTCAAATTTATCCAAGGATAACTTAATCCACCCCTTCCCTCTATTCAAGTCTCTTCAAACAATGGCGCCTTTGTAGAACAGGAAATCGCTGTTTTTACATTGAGCAAAAAACCCAGATGTAAAACTAGACTTTAAGGGCCAACGCACAAAAAGATGATTACAGTACAATTTGGTCCTATTTAATTTCCAGGTATAGTTCTTGCATTTACAGACCTAGGCCCCATAGAGTAATTAAATGGTATTGTGTTGCAGTAGAACATCCTTGTAAAATACAGAGGGAAGAAAATAAACTTCTTATAAGATATTACTTTCCTATATGGTTTAGATTCTGTGTGTTTAACGACAAGCGTGAAAAACGATTATTGACTGGGGAGAAAACGAGCCCTCAATAGTGAATAGCCCTCGGGAAAGACCTGGTTACTTCTCTCTAGGATTCTCACACCACATCTCCTGTGGGGGGCTTAAACGACAAGTCCACCCCTCAAATGAAAATGTATTTATATAACCCAAGTACTGCAGTAATAAGAAAGTTGTGAGATGTAAGTCTAACCTGAAACTCTCAATGTTGTTACCCTTTTTTCTGCTTTCTGGCTCTTCTGCTTAGCTGTCAGTCATTAATGGGACAGTTGACATCAGGGCCAATGACTTAATGCTATTCCACTAGCTGCTCATCTGAGCATGTGCGAGCTTGGGAAGCTTAGAAAGGGGGCGGAGCCCCCTGAGAAGTAGAGGAAAGGAGAGAAGAACATTTTGCTGCTTAACGGGTTGGTCCTACATCTGTCAGCTTTCTAAATATTGTAGTGCGGGGTTGGGGGTTACTAATTAATGAATACATTATTAATACAGAGCATCCAGAAAGTATTCACAGCAAATCACTTTTTACAGCCTCATTCCAAAAAAGATTTAATTCATTTTTCCCCTCAGAATGTCTGGGCCACTCAAGGACATTCACAGGTTTGTCCTGAAGCCGTTCCTTTGATATCTTGGCTGTGTGATTAGGGTCGTTGTCCTGCTGAAAGTTGAACTGTAACCCCAGTCCAAGTCCAAGAGCGCTCCGGGGCAGGTTTTCCACCAGGATGTCTCTGTACATTGCTGCAGTCATATTTCCCTTTATCCTGACTAGTCTCCCAGTTCCTGCCGCTGAAAAACATCCCCACAGCACGATGTTGCCACCACCATGCTTCACTGTAGGGAGGGTATTGGCCTGGTGATGAGCGGTACCTGGTTTCCTCCAAATGTGACGCCCGGCATTCACACCAAGGTTAAATCTTTGTCTCATCAGACCAGAGAATTTTGTTTCTCATGGTCTGAGAGTCCTTCAGGTGCCTTGTGTCTGGTCACTCCATACAGGCCTTATTGGGGGATTGCTGTAGAGATAGTTGTTCTTCTGGAAGATTCTCCTCTCTCCATAGAGGACCTTTGGAGCTCTGACATAGTGACTATCGGGTTCTTGGTCATCTCCCTGACTAAGGCCCTTCTCCCCCAATCGCTCAGTTTAGATGGCTGGCCAGCTCTAGGGAGAGTCCTGGTGGTTTTGAGGCTGGATCTTCTCCTCCCTCTTAATGGCATCTATGAGAAAGAGTAGCCCTTTTTTGAATATGTTGAGCTAATATATCTTGTTCTCTGGAATCATTAGCTTATTCCTGCATTCTCCTGGGTGCTTTGGGAAGGGGGTGGTGTATGTTTATGGCTTATGTTTGTTACGCCCTTTCAGCTGGTTATGAGCTTGAGCATGCTCGAAAGGCATAACCATTAGAACGAGGGTTGGAGAAAGAAGGGTTACAGGACATTGTCAGCAATTCAGGTTAGTATTACATCTTTTAGCTTCCTAATTATTGCAGTTTTGGGAAGATTAACTATATATAATTTTTCATTTGAAGGCTGTACTTGCCCTTTAAACAGATGTCAGGTTTAGCAATGTTATCTGTTATGGTTTCTCTTTATCACCGTTTGTGAAAATTAGGATTGACTCATTCAGACAGATATTGACTAAAGAAGAAATCACTTTATGCAAAGTACCTGTTCACCTTGACTCAGACCCTGGAACATGTCACCGTTTCCTCCTTCCCTTCCTTATTCCCACAGTGTAGGTAGGTGGGACCGCTGTCTGGCAGGCAGCATTCCATTTCCATGGTTGAGACTAATGAATGTCGATATGCAAATAGACCGTTTAATTAGGAGTCATTCCATTAACCCTACACAACCCTGGTCATGCCTTTGTACGTATTATATCCATTGAAGTTATATTGGCCCTGTGCATAACACCGGAATAAGTATATATAGGAATAAGCCACTTCTTTCTTCAGCCATCTACTGCGATGGCATCTGAGTTCCGCGTCGGAGTGCACCTCTTTATATAGGTTTGCAGAAAATCCCTAATCCGTTTCTGATTGGTCAATTTTTTAATGCTTGGTTTACATGCTTTACATTAACCAATCAGAATTCGGAAAATCTGATTCGCAGCGGCGACCACCCGTTTACCGTCTATTTATAAATCGCGGAAAACGCGATTTTTTTCGAAAATGGCGGGAAAAACGGCCGCGAAAAGTTAACAAACCTTTATAAATATGCCCCTAGGTTTCAATTCGGAACAGCTGGTTTCAAAAATCCGCAGATCCTGTGTAATTTTTGAACATTCTGATCCAATCAGGTTTCGTATCGGATTTTTGTTTGGTTGTAGCGAAACTCACTATTTTCATTTATCTCTACGTGTTGATATTGGTTTACTGTCAGGTCATCAATGGCCAATAATGGATTTCACAATACAGTCATTATTTTAAGGCCACAATAATAACTAGAAAGGGAAAGTTAAGTAAAACGTTGAATTTGGCTTGAAGGGCTGGCATTTGAAGGGAATATGTGTGTTTGCTGCAGATCTTAAAACTCAAAATTGGAATGATGAGTTTGTAGTGAATGCTGTTTGGGACAAAAAAACCTTGTGTGTGTACCCAGCCCAAAGTGGTGCTAATTTTGACCCAATCAATCAGAAAGCTAACATCTGATTGGTTAGGGCAAAATTAGCGGCATTTTCAATGATAATGATTTTTGATCAAAATGTATTTTTTTGAATTTAGTTACCCATTAAGTATGTCTGCCACAGTAATGGATAAGTAGATCAGTAGGTTTGTGTACCTGTGTCGGGTTGGGGGTTAAAAAACAAACTTTGTTCATGATTAGTCAAATTTGTATTTTGACTATTGTTACCCTTATAATATGGTTGCCATGAAAATGAAGGGTAGGTCAGTAAGCATGTGTACCTAGATCAGGTTGGGGGTTAAAAAAAACATTTTTTTGATGATTGATAAAAAAAAATTTTGACTTTAGTTACCCTTTAGGTATGGCTGCAACAGTAATGGAGGGGTAGGTCAGTAGGTGTATGTACCTGTGCCACGTGGGGTTAAAAAAAAAACTTTTTTCATTATTGATCAAAATTATTTTTTACTTTAATTACCCTTTAAGTATGGCTGCCACCGTAAGAATAAGTAGATCAGTAGTGTTGTGTACTGGGTCCGGTTGGGGGTTAAAAAAACAAACTTTTAGATGATTGGTCAAAATTAGTTTTTTTTACTTTAGTTACCCTTAAATATGGCTGCCACAGTAATGAGGGATAGGTCAGTAGGTGTATGTACCTGTACCACGTGGGGGTTAAAAAAACAAACTTTTTTGATGATTGGTCAAATAATTTTTTTGACTTTAGTTACCCTTTAAGTAGGGTGCCACAGTAATGGATAAGTAGATCAGTAGGTGTGTGTACCTGTGTCGGGTTGGGGTTAAAAAAATAAACTTTTTTGATGATTGGGTCAAAAAAAAATTTTGACTTTAGTTACCTTAGGTATGGCTGCAACAGTAATGGAGGGGTAGGTCAGTAGGTGTATGTAACTGTGCACATGGGGGTTATTAAAAAAAACAAACTTTTTATTATTAATCAAAATTATTTTTTTGACTATGCTGCCACAGTAATGGATAAGTAAACGAGTAGGTGTGTGTTTCTGGGTCTGGTTGAGGGGGTATGTCTTCTTTTTGTATTTACAACCAAAAACTATATTTATTGAGGATAAATCTAAATTTGTTTTTTTGACTTAGTTACCCTTTAAGTATGGTACCACTATAATGAATTAGTAGATTAGTCGGTGTGTGTGCCGGGTTGGTTGAGGGGGTATGTCTTTTTTGTGTTTACAACCATAAAAATTCTTTTATTGAGGATAAACTAAATTTGTTTTTTGACTTTAGTTACCCTTTAAATATGGCTGCCACCATAATGGAAAAGTAGATCAGTAGGTGTGTGTATCTGGGTCTGGTTGAGGGGCTATGTCTTTTTTGTGTACGACCATAAAACTATCTTTATATGAGAATAAATCTAATTAGTTTTTTTTTTTTACTTTAGTTACCCTTTAAGTATGGCTGCCACAGTAATGGAGATAAGTAGGTGTGTGTACCTGGGTCTGGTGTTTTTTTGTGTTATTAACCATAAAACTATCTTTATTGAGGATAAATCTAAAATAGTTTTTTTGACTTTAGTTACCCTTTAAAGGGAATGGAAAGGTAGGTCAGTAGGTGGGTGTACCTGGGACTGTGTGGGGGGTTGGGGGACCATGTTGTATTTATGACATTATGAAACAAACTGTTTTGAAATATCCACATTTGAGGATTGTTACCATTATAGTCTATGGAAAAAATGTTCGGAAATTCACCGATAACGCCGTAACGCTTCCGCTGATTCCTTAGCTAGAAGATAGCACACTTCTCCCATATGCCCCGCACGTCTGTACCGAATTTCACGTCTCTAGCTCAAAAACTGTGGGAGGAGATACGGTCCATAAAAGTACTCGTTCCAATTGGAATTTCACAATGTTGGTACAGTGCAGGTTTACAGTGTTGGTACAGTGCATGTTTACAATGTTGGTACAGTGCAGGTTTACAGTGTTGGTACAGTGCAGGTTTACAATGTTGGTACAGTGAGGTTTACATTGTTGGTTACAGTGCAGGTTTACAGTGTTGGTACAGTGAGGTTTACAGTGTTGGTACAGTGCAGGTTTACAGTGTTGGTACAGTGCAGGTTTACAGTGTTGGTACAGTGCAGGTTTACAGTGCATGTTTACAGTGTTGGTACAGGCAATGTGCTACCTATAGATATCTACCTTGTGGTCTAGATGTTGATCTCACAGACATAGATTACTGGTAGACAATGGTGACAATCTGATTGACAGGCAGTGATGTCTAACATGGAGTTAAATAGGGATGTCTACTGAACGAAGCTGCATTACCCCAGAAAACAGAAAAATGGCTGTTGAGGGACTGTGGAATTTAATAACCAATGGACACCCCCTGGCATATGTGCATGGGATATAGGGATATGGGATATAATGGGCATGCCCTCCCCCAGAATAAAATCTATACTTATCTTTACCCAAAGCTCTGGGTTTTGGGGTGGGGAACGTAAATATAGATTTGTAATCTAGGGATGGACATTCCCTTAAATTATTTCGTCTTTTTTAAAATAATTGGTCACCCATGCCAAGAATAATCCCACTATAAACCACCATAAACCACCATAAACCACTATAAACCACCATAAACCACCATAAACCACCATAAACCACATAAACCACTCATAAACCCACCATAAAACCACCATAAACACATATAAACCACCATAAACCACCATAAACCACATAAAACCACCATAAACCACCATAAACCACCAAACCACCAAAACACTATAAACCACATAAACCACCATAAACCACCATAACCACTAAAACCACCATAACCACTATAAAACCACCATAAACCACCATAAACCACCATACCAAATAACCACCATAAACCCCATAAACCACCATAAACACCATAAACCCACCATAAACCACATAAACCAATAAACAACACCACTAAACCACATAAACCACCATAAACCACCATAAACCACTATAAAACACCATAACCACTATAAACCACCATAAAAAACCATAAACCACCATAAAAACCACCATAAACCACCATAAACCACCATAAACCACTATAAACCACCATATACCACCATAAACCACTATAAACCACTATAAACCACCATAAACCACCATAAACCACCATAAACCATGGCAGTGTCTGCTCCAGTATTACCAGCAATTTGTTTCTTTACAAACAAATGTGACTTGCTGATCCTGTAGACATCAGGTAACTAAAGGTCTTTCTACAGATTTTATGTACAAACCACAACATACACTACATCATGTACACCTGTATGTACAAACCACAACATACAACACAACAGTACCCCTGTATGGTATGTACAAACCAAACATAACACCACAACATATACACCTGGTATGTACACAACCCCAACATTACACCTGGTATGTACAAACCACAACATACACCACAACATGTACAAATGGTATTACAAACCACAACATACACACAAACATATACACCTGGTATGTACACACCACAACAGTACACCTGGTATGTACAAACCACAACATACACCACAACTTACACCTGGTAGGTATTACACAAGAGCAGTACACCTGGTAGGTATACACCACAATAAATATACATGGTTGTATATACCAAACACATACACTTGGTATGTACATACCCAACATATACCACAACACGTTCACCTGGTTGTACACACCACAACACGTACACTGGTATTACACACCAGAACATGTACACCTTTTATGTACACGTCACCACAACATGCAAACACATTGACCCACCACGACGTGTACACCAGGTAATTTAGTAACACTTTTTGGTTTAAAGTACTAAAGCTAGAAACAGCAACTTTACGAACAAAGATAGTGATTCAGCACCAAAAACAAGGTGAGTCCATAAGGGTGGAAACATACACACTACGTAACAAACAGTATGCAGAAAGGCCAGGAACATGCACGCTACATATAACAAAACAGTATGCAGAAGGCCGAGAAATACATGCTACATATAACAACTAGTATGTGGAAAGACGGTAACATACACAACATGTAAAAACAGTATGCAGAAAGGGCGGGGAACATACATGCTACATATTGCAAACAGTATGCAGAAAAGCCCAGGAACATACACGTACATGTAACAAAACTGTATGCAGAAAGGCCTGGGCGCATACATGCTACATGTAGCAAAGAGTGTGCACAAAGGCTGGGAAACATACACTCTATATCCACTCTACAAATTGCCCCATTGCAAAGTAAAATTCATGTACTCTGTGCTGCCTTTCTCTACCTCCGTCAGTGACTTTGTTTTCCATGGTGTCAGATCTTTTTGCAGCACTCCCGCCTTCCCCCCTCCCCTTGTTACCTCCTCCATGTATCAACTTGGCTAACCGACAAGCTATCATGTGCAGTTAAAAGTTCAACATCTGAAAAACACACCCACGACACAGTGGCCAATAGAAAGCAAGGTTTCCTGGAGACTCGGATCTCTCTGTGTACTGCTGCATTACGATCACTCTCTTTGTGACCGACCATCAAACAGTGAAAGCTATGAAGCAGGGGGGTCAAGTGAGCCTTATCTCTGCCATCAAAGCTACCTCTCCCCCCCCGCTAATGCTGTTATTCTGTTTATTACAGAGCATGGATGAGGGGGGACTTGAGCAGGGAAGAGGGAAACCTCACAGGGATTTGATTGACAGTCCAAGTAGGAGGTAGAGAAATGCAATCACGTCTTCTTCTAACTTGTGTATCTCAGGACAGGGGGGAAACTTAAGAAAAATACAGCACTCTGGGGGTTGGGGGGAGGGGGGAATTATAGAACTCCTGGAAGAAAGAAAAAAAGTTTATTTTATCAATATAGATGCCATTTAATTTCATTGTGACCAAACAGTTCAAAAAAAAGGCCCGTCACGCAGATCTGGGCAGTTGGTAAGTATAAAGGACACATCTCAACAGGTGGGAAAGTTAACTCAACAGACGCCCAGTAAGTAGTGCCAGTGACCTGTCACATTATGGGTATGAGCTTCCAAATGTTCCATGTAAACGTAGGCCCTCAGCCCTGTAATTATCTAGTTATCGAACCTGCACATTACCTGCTGAGCTTGGAAATTCTGTAGGATTCCGGTAAAGGTCCCAGGGATAAGGAAATGTGTCATTGACTGTAATGAGTGTGGGTCATTCTGGGGACAAGAGAAATATACGCCTTAAGCTGCTGCCTCTGGGCTTGTGTTACCGGTTCTAGAAATAAACAATCTATTGGATCATCGGAAAGATCGAACGCTGCGGAATATCTTTAGCAAAGGAATTTAGAACTTTCCATGAACTGTAACACACGCCTAGGGGCATGTCGGATGTATGTCAGACATACTGGGGACATGGCCAATGCCTGTTTGTTTTTGCCATTTAGAAATCACAATAATAGAAAGACCATCCATCCCCTTTAAGAGGGGTGAGCTTTATTTCTCCCTACACTTCCTAGTGTTGTGCCACTATACATACATGTTACACACCGTGTATGTGCATTTTATTCATAGTCATGCAGTGATAAATGTCTATACAGTAAATGGGATCCAATAGGAAATAGGTCCTTTTCCAAGGGAGCTAACAGTCTAGAGGGGAGTGGGGATAAAATGTAAGGTGGTTCACTAACTCTATGGTCAGTTGGGTTAGTGGGGTTGATGCTCTGGACCAGGTTAATATTGCCTGAAGAGGTGAGTTTTAAGGTTGTGTTTTTAAAGCTACAGTGTATATATTAAGGGATGTTGAGTGACAGATGGAGCAAGGACTGCACAAGCAAAGTCCTAAATTTGGGATGGAAGAAAGTGACTAGAGATGGCCCAAACTTAACTGTTTGGTTCGCTTCGGAACTTCCAAAGTTCGGAAATAATCCCATTAAATTCAAGGGGGAGAAAATAGTTCGAAAATTTTGGATTAATTACAAATAAATAACTAATGGTAACTTACTATAAATGGCTGTGGACCTGGGGAACTGTCACCACAAACTAACCGAACGATACATACGAAGGTTATCGCCAAAACGGAAACATTCAAGGGATTTTACCAAAGAACATTAGAGGGAATATCGCTGAAATCAACAGGGTTAGCGAACGGATGTAATTCAATAATTTTTAATAATTA
Organism: Hymenochirus boettgeri; assembly: GCA_019447015.1. Taxonomy (NCBI): domain Eukaryota; kingdom Metazoa; phylum Chordata; class Amphibia; order Anura; family Pipidae; genus Hymenochirus; species Hymenochirus boettgeri. The sequence continues at coordinate 17,461,101 of CM033470.1, read as the reverse complement.
TCGAAAAAAACTTCTGCGATTTTGGAAAAAAACAAAACTAGTTTGGAGTTGGGAAAGTTTGAAAAATTTGTTTGATTAAGTCCATATCTAGAAGCCAGTAGGAGGGACGAGTGGTGGAGATAATTTGCAGAGCAGAGATTAAACGTTGTGTAAAGGGCAAATGTGAGAAATGTTTTTTTAGCTGGAGCAGACCGGGTTGGTTAGAGTGTTAGGTTAATAGTTGGGGTTGGTGATTGGTAGTGGGTGTGATTATTAGAGGGTTGGTTAGTAGAGTTGTATATGGGGTTGGTTAGAGTGTTAATATGGAGTTGGTTAGAGATAGAGTGTTAATATGGAGTGGTTAGAGTGTTAATATGAGTTGGTTGGAGTGTTAATATGGGTTGGTTAGAGTGTTAACTATGGGTGGTTAGAGTGTAATAGGGGTTGGTTAGAGTGTAATAGGATTGGAGTGTTATTGGTTTTAGAGTGTTAATAGGGGGTGGTGTAGGAGTGTTAATATGGTTAGAGTGAATAGGATTAGAGTGTTAATATGGGGTTTGGTTAGAGTGTTAATATGGAGGGTTGTTAGAGTGTTAATATGGGTTGGTTAGGAGGTTTATGGGGTTGGTAGAGTGTTAATATGGAGTTTGGAGTGGTAGGAGTGTTGGTAATATGGAGTTGGTTAGAGTGTTAATATGGAGTTGGTTGGGAGTGTTTAATATGGAGTGGTTTAGAGTGTGTTAATATGGGGTTGGTTTAGAGGTTAATATGGGTGGTTAGAGTTGTTTGTGTTAATATGGAGTTGGTTGGGTTGTTAATATGGGGTTGGTTAGAGTTGTGGCACTGACAAGTGCATTTGGCGGGGGGTCCCGCAGTCGACCGGGACCCCCAGTGTGCCGCTCTAAAGAGCCCGTGGGCGGCGCTTCTTTCTTTACGAGTCACGGCCGAACACAGCTCCGCCGAGGCCGCCGACCCCCGAGAGGTACCCTGCGGGCGCCAGGGGTACCCCCGGCGGGCGGCGGCGACCTCAACGAGGCCGATGTGCCGGCATCGATCAGACGGACAAGTCTTGGGCTGACGGACACCAACCCCACTCAGGTCGCCGATGAGGCAGACTCACTGCGGCCGGCCCAGTGGCCCGCTGGCACCGCCGGCATAGCGGAAAACATATGTGCCAGGACGCTTCTTTCTTCAGCCATCTAATGCCGATGGCACATCTGAGTTCCGCGGCGGAAAAGGAAAGCCCTCTTTATATAGGTTTGCAGAAATCCAGAATCCGTTTCTGATTGGTCAATTTTTTAATGCTGGTTACATGCTTTACATTACAATCAGATTCAGAACATTCCCAGATAATCTGCCTGCCCTGGCATCGCCGACCCTGAGAGTGGGGCTGGGTGTCGCCGCACGACCCGAAGATGTGCCCAAGGGATCTTTTAAGAGCTCACAACACTGGGGGTCCCGGTTTGTTTCGGCTCCGGGACCCCCGCCCCAAAGGCACTGTCAGTGCCGCCATCCCTTCAAGGGCCAGGAAGGGGTCCTGGTTCGAGCTGCGGGACCCCCTAAGCCCCAAAGGGTATGTTAGAGCCGCAAGGGCACCTTATTAAGTGCCCGCAAGGGCCCTTTACAAGGGCCGGGGAGGGGGGTCCGGTTCGAGCAGCTGTCTGGACACCTCAAGCCCCGAAGGGCTCTTGGTCTCAGAGCCGCAAGGGCACTTGTCAGTGCCGCAAAAGGCCCTGCTAGGGCGGGGAGGGGTCCCGGTTCGAGCCTGCGGGACCCTTAAGCCCCAAAAGGCCCTTGATCAGGGCCCGTGGAGGAAGCCTCCACCCCTCCCAGCGACTCCCTCATTTCCCCTCCCGGGAGCGGCAGGGGCTTGGAGGGGTTGCTGGGGAGGGCGGGCGCGGCCGGGGTGGTCGAGACCTACTGGTGCTTCGGCCCTTCCAGCAGCCCCTCTAGCTCCCGTGCCGAGATGCGCGAGCGGGGAAGGGTTGGGACGGGCTGCTGGGAAGCGGCGGTGGAGGGTGGTCTCCGCCGCCGCGGAGGGGTTGTGGGCGGGGGGGCGTGTACCGGGGCAGGTGCGGACACCCGCCGCGGGTTGCCTGCTCATCCCCGCCGTGGCGAGGCTAGTATCGATGATCGCCACCTTCAAGGTGGGCGAAGTAAAAAGCATGATACTAGCAGAGCCAAACCAGTACTGCGCTTTATAAATAGAAGCGGCGGTGGTGGTAACAGGTAGATCGCCGCGAGGGTTAAACGCTTCGTTAACTTTTCGACGGATGTTTTCGGACATTTATAAATCGCGTTTGTTTAATGCGATTTATCGTTAATGTCAGTGAACAACGGCCGCGAACGAGAAACTTTAACGAAAGCTTTATAAAGATGCCCCCGAGTCATTCTTCTGGTAACCAAGCACCAGGAATTCCAGTTTTCGGAATACAGGAGCAGAATGTCCTTACACCTGTCACCGAACTAACATTTGTATGTGGCTCCATCTAGTTGTGGCAGAAGGGATGAAGATGGAAGAACGATGGTTAAGAGGATGAATGGGTATCAGTTTCCTAACTAGACAGGTTTTATTGTTACTTTCATAAAACCCAACAACAGAACCCTTTTTAACTCTACACATTTCCCCCAACAAATGATCACACAAGTTTGAAGTGAAAGGGACTCCTTTGTTGGGTAAAACAGGTGTATCGTTACCTTTTTCTAACACGTTCCTGGTACGAATAGGAAAATGCTTGTCTAATTTTATAATCATCTTTCTCATGGCTACTTATCACGTTGGTCTCTGTATTTAAGTTCTGGGAATTTTATGCTACAAGACGTTGTTCTGGTCAATAAATTGCACCTTGTACACACCTGGCGTAATGGGTCTGTCTCATCATTTACAATAATAGAATTACACAATTACTAAGGATCAAAATACACCTAATAGATAGTTAAATATGGGAAACATGATTCTTATTTTTCTGGACTTGCAAGAAATTGTTGCCTTTCTCTAAACCCAAGTGTGTCCTCATTCCAAGGATTCCCAATACATTAACCACATTGTTCATCAAAGTCTGGCTTTTGTGCTGGTAATTTATCTATTAGGTAACAGATAGCAACACTGGTCAATTACAGTAAATTCCAGTGAGGACATTGGAGCACACACAACACACCCCCCCCCCCCCCACCCGTAAACCGGACCCTCAGATGCCCTTTGAGACTTTTACCAGAACCTCCTCCCTGGCATTTTAGAACCCTGGGTCTCTTGGCCTCAGTGAAGAGACCTGTAGCTCTAAAAGATCTTTTGTGGATCAGTGTTCTGTGCATTGAAATAGGTTCTCACAGCCCTAGAGGGTTGCCATCCCTCTTATATATTGGCAACTCTTCTTTTAGTGTTGTCTTCCTTGTGGATCCTGCATCATTGTCTCACAGCTTCCACTCTGCCAACTTATTGTTGATCTCCCGACCTTCCTCTCCATCATTTGGATCCAAAAGTCTCTTCCATGTTTTCTTGTCATTCCAACCATCCAGCTACATTCCTTTGATAGAATCCAGCTACCATCCCAGTTACAGTACCAGCTACCATTCCTGTATCCTAACGCAGCTACCATTCCGTACAGTATCCAAGCTATCCGCCTTACCATAGTCCGCGTATCCATCCATCACAAGCTACCTCTATCCTATCCAGCTACCATCCCGTACCAGTATACTCTTCCTGTATATATCCAGCTACCATGCCCAGTACCAGTATCGCACCATTCCTGTTCCATTTCCAGCTACCATCCAGTACCAGTATCCAGCTACCATTCCAGTAGCCATATCCAGCTACCTTTTCCTATTCCATCGCATGCAGCTACATTCCTGTATCTATATCCAGTACCATTCAGTACTCAGTATCCATACCATTCCGGCTTCATACCAGACCATCATACAGATCCCGCCATTTGCCATATCATCTCATCCTATCGTTACCATTCAGTACAGACAAAATCCGTACGTATCACATCATTCCAGTACAGTATCCAGCTATCATTCCAGTACCAAGTATCCAGCCATCCTACCATAGCATTCAGTATCAGTTTCCAGTAACCAGTCCTGTAATCAGAATCAGCTACAATCCAGGACCATTATATCCCAGCTGCCATTCCTGTAGCAATATCCAGCTACCATTTTTTAGTACCAGTATCAGGCTCTGTACCAATATCCAGCTATATTTCTTGTACCAGTATCCATTACATTCCACGTACCAGAATCCACATGTTCTCAGATCCATTCCAGTGACCATTTCGCCGTAGCAGTGAGTTCATTTTCATACTATATCCAGACCTATACAGTACCAGATGCCCAACAATTTTTACCGCACAGTATTTCTGCTCCTATTTCCCAGTTCACAGCTCCATTTTCAAGCTCCAGTATCATCCAGTGTATCGCCACAGTATCCAGCTCCAGTGTCTGCTCCATTATCCATGCCAGATATAGCCACCGTAGAATCGCTCCCGTACTCCTTTCCAGATCTAGTTCCGGACTTTGGTTTTCTCTCTTGGACCTTTGTCCTCATCTAAAGTTGAACTGGTGCATATAACCTGGACCCCTTTGGCTTCCCTGTCTCTATAGCACAATCATAGTACAGCACCGAGACCCAAGGTATTGCAGAAACCTGTCCCCTGGACTCAGAGAAACATTTTACCAGTGGTGAAATAGGGTTGATTGTCCACCAACACATTCTTTGGTTTATCAAGACTAAAAAATATTTGCGTTATTTAACTTCCTATAAAAGAGGGAAAACAAAAAAGAAAAATGTCACAAGTAGTTTGGGATTTGATCTTAACCTCATGGGTCTGTGTGTTTCTCAAATAAGGGATTTTTCCACTGACCCAAACGAATATTAGAAAAAACCAGGTAGGAACAAAAATGGCAAAAAAATAATAACTTACTTTTTTTTTTTTTACATGGCAAAACATATCAAAGCTGACTATCTGATTATATGTGTTTCCTGGTAGCTATCTGGCAATTTATCCTGGCTGGGGGAAATAAACCACATGCGTAACAATTAGGGGCCCTTATTATGGACTATTCCATATAGTGTGTTTGAGAATCTGTATATAAAAAATATGGCTATAGAGACAGTGAACAATGTGGTCCAAGGGCCTGCCCAATGGTGACATGCTTTCGGACTCTGCCACAAACATGGAAGCCTTCTTATTACAGAAAAAGACAGTATGTAATGCAAAACTTTCTAGGAAGTTTCTTACAAAGTCATAGGTGTCCTGGGGCGAAGAGGATAAGCTTTGTAATTCCCCAATGTTAAGGCACTCAAAGTTGGCAGCTGACACGATGCGCTCCGCCCATCACTCTTATGGACAAAAGGAGATAGAGGATCTGCCATTAAGTAAGGGACTTCAGGACAGCTGTCAACCCACACTCAAGCACCTAAGCTTGGTACACATAGTAGATATTTCGCGGCCGACTGACTCTGTCCCCGCGCTTAACGTCCGCTGATCGATGACAGGTGTATCAGACCTGTTGCTAAATCACGACAGAATCATGTGGTTCCCTAATGGGACGCCTGATCGGTCATGCAACCTGTCAGGCCACAGCCACTGTTTTACTGCGACCAACAATATTTTTTCCCGAGAGCGGCTAGCTGTACTCGAACGTTCGGTCGTGGACACAATAATTTCCCTCTCTGTGTACCAACCTAACTTTCAATCCCAGTGCTCACTGGAACTGACTCATTGCTATCTTCCTTATATTATAACAATTATACGGTTTTTCTTAATATGTTTTTTCTTCTTTTTTTTATGATCTCGCATATGTTGAGTGGAAACAGTAATCATTATCAAGAAGTTTGCTCCGTCATGTGCCAACGATTAACTCTGACTACCTGGAAGAACGTAGAAAAAGAAGAATGAACGAGAGCGTGAGGTTTGGGAATTTCAGGTTCCTTGAGTCTTAAGTGTATATAACCTGTCACTGTAGCATTTAATAACTGTTGCAAGTTTTGGGATGTGGTATAACTCTACATATATATATATATATATGAATGAGATAGACCCCCACATGTAAATTATCAGGATATTACGAAGTCACAAGGAGTTCTGTGACCATATAAAAGAACGAGGCGCAGGTCACTAATATCCCTTTTAATTTACAGTTGGGGTGCATTATTTTATATACAACTACCCCGTTGGTCTTCTGGTTTCCTTACTCCTCCTGGAGGAACTGTAAGATTATAAGTCTGATAATCTTAAGTTCCTCCAATAGAAATCCAATACTGGGGGTAGCTATATATATATAATATATATGGGTAAGTTAGGGGTGGAAATGCCCTTTGCTTTAAGCTATACACAGAAAAAAAATTTGGAAGGCTTGAAATACATAAAACCTACTTACCCAATAAGCTTGTGATTTGATTCATTCAACCATCAAATTACAGAACAATCATGTGTTTTTTTCAATTTAATCCAAGAGAAATCTTATCCACCCCGTCCCTATATTTCAAGTCTCTTAAACAATGCGCCTTGTTAGACACAGGAATCGCTGTTTTTACATTGAGCAAAAACCCAGATTGTAAAACTAGACTTAAAGGGCCAACGCACAAAAAGATGATTACAGTACAATTTGGTCCTATTATTTCCAGGTATAGTTCTTGCCTTTACAGACCTAGCCCCATAGAGTACTTAAACTGGTATGGTGTTGGCTCAGAGAACACCTGGTAAAATACGAGGGAAGAAAATAAATTCTTATAACGATATTACTTTCCATATATGGTTTAGATTCTTTGTGTTGTACCGCAAGCGTGACAAACGATTATTGACTGGAGAGAGAAAACGAGCCCTCAATAGTGAATAGCCCTCGGGAAAGACCTGGTTACTTCTCTCAGGATTCTACGACCCTCTCACTGGGGGGGTTTCTTAAACGACAAGTCCACCCTCATATGAAAATGTTATTATATAACCAAGACTGCATAATGAATAAAGTTGAGAGATTAAGTCTAACCATGAAACTCTCAATGTTGTTACCCTTTTTCTGCTTTCTGTGCGCTTCTTGCCGTAGCTGGTCAGTCATATGGGACAGTTGACAATCAGGGCCAATGACTTATGCGCTAAATATTCCACTAGCTGCTCACTGAGCAGTGCAGCTGTGGGAAGCTTAGAAAGGGGCGCAAGCCCCCTGAGAAGTAGAGGAGGAAGGGAGAGAAGAACATTGTTGGCTGCTTAACGGGTGGTCCACTCTGTCAGTCTTTCTAAATATTGTAGTGCGGGGTTGGGGTTACTAATTAATGAATACATTATTAATACAGAGCATCCAGAAAAGTATTCACAGCAAATACTCTTTTACAGCCTCATTCCAAAAAAGATTTTGAATTCTTTTTCCCCTCAAATGTCTGGGCCACTCAAGGCATTCACAGGTTTTGTCCTGAAAGCCTTCCTTTTGATATTCTTGGCTGTGTGATTAGGGTCGTTGTCCTGCTGAAGTTGAACTGACCCCATCCAAGTCCCAAGAGCGCTCCGGGGCAGTGTTTCCACCACCAGTGATGTCATTGTACATGCTGACAGATCATAGCTTTCCCTTTATCATGACTAGTCTCCAGTTTCCTGCCGCTGAAAAACATCCCCCACAGCCACGATGTTGCACCACCATGCTCTCACGTAGGAGGGTATGGCCTGGTGATGAGCAGGTACCCTGGTTTCCTCCAAATGTGACGCCGCGGCATTCACACCAAGGTTAAATCTTTGTCTCATCAGACCAGAGTAATTTTGTTTCTTCATGGGATCTGAGATCCATCAGGCATGTCCTTGTGTCTGGTCCACTACCATAAAGGCCTTAATTGGGATTGCTGTTTCGTAGAGATAGTTGTTTCTTTCTCTGGAAGATTTCCTCTCTCCAAGAGGACCTTGGAGCTCTGACATAGTACTATCGGGTTTCTTGGTCACTCCCTGACTAAGGCCCTTCTCCCCAATCGCTCGTTTCGATGGCTGGCCAGCTCTAGGAGGAGTCCTGTGGTTTGAGGGCTGGATCTTCTCTCCTCGTATGATGCATCTATGAGAAAGAGTGCCCTTTTTTGAAATGTTTGAGCTAACTATATCTTGTCTCTGGATCCATTAGCTTATTCCTGCGTTTCTGGTGTTGAAGGGTTTATTTATGGTTATTGACTGCCTTCAGACATGTTATGAGCTTGATGCTCAAAGAAGAAATTCAGACTATTGAGAAGACAATTACAGTACTTGTTCACGCATTTCCAGACCTGGTAAGTGTATCACACCGTTTCTCTAGCCTTTCCTTTATTGCCAGTTTGGAGTCGTATAAGTTTATGAGGGAACTCTGTCCTCGAGCAGGCTAGCAAGTTCCTATCTGTTATGGTTTAGCTTATTTCACGTATGCAAATTAGACTTACTCATTAGGAGATATTCCAGAAACTCCTATGCACAACCTGTAACCTGTTCCTCTTGTACTTCATGATACCAGGACATTACGTTTTCCTGTAACACTTCTATCCCGGGAATAAGTAGTGACTAGTGCAGGCAATATCCATTTCCTTGTTAGCTTCAGCGAATCAATAGCTTACTGTTTCATTCCATAACCTGAGCACGCCGGTCAGCGTAGTCACTTATCCATTTATTATATGGCCTGTGCTAGACAAACCTGAATCCGTATTTAGAATTGAGTCCTGGGAGATTATTTGGCTAATGCCTAGGTAAGCTTGTAGAGACATTATATAAGCCCCCACATCGATACAGTGTAAACCTTCGCTAAAACTGATTGAGGGCGTGACCACCCCTCAGGGAGCCAGCCTTTTGGGGCTTAAGGCGCAGTCGACGACCCCCCAGCTATAGGCCTGCGCACTGAAGATGCTCGCCAAAGACCCTGCTGGGTCCCAGCTCTCCCTCCTCTTTTAGAGGCTCGCATGAAAGCTGGCAGGGAGCGACGAAACACAGTGAAAAATCGGCTCGTTCAAAAGAGCCCTTAAGGCAAGCAGTCTATATTACTTGCCCTCCTAGGCGACTCGTGGCCGACCCGATGAGGCCTCGCCGCAGGTACCGCTGGTCCCCGTGACCTCAAATCGCCATGCGCTGATCCACTGACGCGTGTGCCAAGCAACCCACACTAGCGCTACCAGTGTCCCGCCCGCTTATCCCATCGCCGGCTCATACCTATTTCCGCACTTTCTCTACCTCAACTCAGGAGTAGTTCCCGACGAGTTATGCTGTTCGATTACCATACAAATTTGTTGATTGAGCACCGTTACTTGTATCTGGAACATTTTTTTGTGGTGGTAAAAGGCCGAAACAGTCACTATTTATATGCCCCCTGTTTAATCACACTGTCAAATCCGATCGAATTGCATTTGAATTCTCAACGAACTGATTAAATTCAAAAAAATCTAAAATTGATATCGGTTTCATAACGATTGTTTGTTTGCGAACCTTTTCATCTCTACGTTGTCATGATAGTTGGATCATGCCAATAATGGATTTCACAATACAGTCATTATTTTAAGGCCACAATAATAACTAGAAAGGAAAGTTTACAGTGATAACGTGAAATTGGCTTGAAGGCGCTGCATTGTGGAGGAATATTTGTGTTTGCTGCAGATCTTAAAACTCAATAATTGGAATGATGGAGTTTGTAGTGAACGTGTTTGGGGACAAACACAACCCTTGTGTGGTACCCAGCCCAAAAGTGGTGCTAATTTTGACCCAATCATCAGAAAGCTTAACATCTATTGGTTAGGGGCAAAATTTAGCGGCATTTTCAATTATAATGATTTTAGATCAAAATGTATTTTTTGAATTTGTTTACCCTTTAAGTATGTCTGCCACGAATGGATAAGTAGATCAGTAGTGTGTTGGTACCGTGTCGGGTTGGGGGTAAAAAACCAACTTTGTTCATGATTATTCAAATTTGTATTTTGGACTATTGTTACCTTATAAAATGGTTGCCATGAAAATGGGAAGTAGTGTCAGTAGCATGTGTACCTAGATCCAGGGTTGGGTTGGGTTAAAAAAACAATTTTTTTGATTGATTGGTCAAAAACAACATTTTTTGACTTTAGTTTACCCTTTTGGTATGGCTTGGCTGCAACAGTAATGGAGGGTTGTAGGTAGTAGGTGTATTAACCTGGCCACGGTGGGGTTAAAAAAAACAAACTTTTCTGTTTATTGATCAAATATTTTTTTTTACTTTAGTTAACCCTTTAAAATATGGCTGTCCACGTATAGGGAAAGTAGATCAGTAGGTTTGTTTACCTACTGGTACCGAGTTGGGGGTTTAAAAAAACAAACTTTTTTGATATGATGGTTCTCAAAATTATTTTTTTACTTAGTTACGCTTATAATATGGCCTGCCACAGTAATGGGATAAGTATCAGTAGGTAGTGTAGCCTGTCATCGTTGGGGAGTTTTAAAAAACAAAACTTTTTTGATGATTGGGTCAAAGTAAAAATTTTGACTTGTAGTTACCCTTTAGTAGGGTTTGCCACAGTAATGGAAAGGTAGATCAGTAGGTGTGTGTACTGTGTTCGTTGGGGTTAAAAAAATAAACTTTTTTGATGATTGGCAAAAAAAAATTTTTGACTTTTAGTTACCATTTAGGGTTATGGCTGCGACAGTAATGGGGGGTGTCCAGAGTAGGTATGTAACTGTGCAACATGGGGGTTATTTGAAAAAAAAAACAACTTTTTTGATTAGGTCAAAATTATTTTTTTTGGACTATTGGCTTCCACATAATGGATAAGTAAACAGAGTAGGTGTTGTGTTTCTGGTCTGGTTTGAGGGGGTATGTCTTTTTTGTATTTACAACCAAAAACTATATTTTATTGAGGATAAATCTAAATTTGTTTTTTTGACTTTAGTTATCCTTTAAGTATGGCTACCACACATAATGAATTAGTAGATTAGTCGTCGTGTGTGACCTATGGTTGAGGGGGGTATGTTTTTTTGTGTTTACAACCATAAATTCTTTTATTGGAGATCAAATCAATTTGTTTTTTTTGACTTTAGTTACCCTTTAAATATGGGCTGCCACCATAATGGAAAGTGATCAGTAGGTGTGTGTACCTGGTCTGGTTGAGGGGTAGGTCTTTTTTTGTGTTACACATAAAACTATATTTATTGAGATAAATCTAATTAGTTTTTTTGACTTTAGTTACCCTTTAAGAGCTACACCATAATGAAATAGTCTAGGTGTGTGTATCTGGGTCTGGTGGGGTATTTTTTTTGTGTATTAACCATAAACTATCTGATTATTGAGAGATAAATCTAAAATAGTTTTTTGCTTACTTTTAGTTTACCCTTTAAAGGGGAAGGAGGAAAGGTAGGTCAGTAGGTGGGTGTACCTGGGCTTGTGGGGGGTTGGGGGCAAGTGTTGTATTTTGACTTATGAAACAAACTGTTTTGAAATATCCCCCATTTGAGGATTGTTACCATTATAGCTCTATGGAAAAAAATGTCTCGGAAATTCCCGATAAACGCCGTTAACTGCTTCCGCGGATTCCTTAGCTAGAAGATAGCACACTTCTCCCATATGCCCCGCACGTCTGTACCGATTTCACGCCTCTAGCTGCAAAAAAACGTGGGAGGAGATATAAAAACGGAATTTCAGCCAAATTCCGATTTAATTATAAAGTACTCGTTCCAATTGGAATTTCACAATGTTGGTACAGTGCAGGTTTACACTGTTGGATACAGTGCATTGTTTACAGTGTGGCCGTTGGTACAGTGCAGGTTTTACAGTGTTGTGTACAGTGCAGGTTTACAAGTGTAGGTACTGCAGTGAGGTTTACGTTGTTGGTCTCACAGTGCAGGTTTACAGTGTTGGTACAGTGTAGTTCAGATGTTTGTAGTCAGTGTTGGTACAGTGCCGGTTTTACAGTTGTTGGTACAGTGGCAGGTTACAGTTGTTGGTACAGTGCCAGGTTTACAGTGTTTACAGTGCAGCTTTAAGTTGTTGGTACGGCAATTGTGCTTACCTATAAGATTTCTACCTTGTGGATCTAGATGGTTGATTCACAGACATAGATTATGGTAGACAATGGTGACAATCTGATTGACAGGCAGTGATGTCAACATGGAGTTAAATAGGTATGTTACTGAACGAAGCTGCATTACCCCGAGAAAACAGAACAAAAGGGCCTGATTGAGGAACTGTGGAATTTTATAACCAATGGAACCCCCTGGATATGTGCATAGGATATAGGGATGTATGGATGATAAGGGCATGCCCTCCCCCAGAATAAAATTAACTATCTTACCCAAAGCTCTGGGTTTGGGGTGGGGAACGTAAATATAGATTTGTTAATCTAGGGATGGACTTCCCTTAAATCTTTCGTCTTTCTTTTAAAAGTAATTGGTCACCCCTGCAAGAATAATCCACACTAATAAACACCATAAACACCATAAACCACTATAAACCACCAAACCACCATATAAACCACATAAACCACTATTAAACCCTCATTAAACCCACCATAAAACCACCATAAACAATATTAAACCACCATAAACCACCATAAACCACTATAAAACCACCATAAACCACATAAACCACCAAACCCACCATAAACACTATACAACCATCATTAAACCACCCATAAACCACCATTAAACCACTAAAACCACCATTAAACCCACTATAAAACCACCAATAAACACCATAAACCACCATACCAAATAACCCACCATAAACCCCCATTAAAACCAACCATGAAACACCATAAACCCACCATAAACCACAATAAACCAATATAAACAAAAAAAAATAACACCACAAACCAGCATAAACCACCATAAACCACCATAAACCACTATAAAACAACCATAACCACTATAAACCACCATAAAAAACATAAACCACCATAAAAACCACAATAAACCACATAAACCACCATAAACCACTATAAACCCCATTCCACCATAAACCACGTAAACCACTATAAACCACCATAAACCACCATAAACCACATAACCATGGCAAGGCTCCGGTCTGCTCCAGTATTACCAGCAATTTGTTCTTACAACCAAATGTGACTGCTTGATCTGGGTAGACATCAGGTAAACTAAAGGTCTTCTACAGGATTGTTATGTACAAAACCACAAAATACACTACATCAGTACACCTTGTATGTAACAAACCACAACATACAACACAACATGTACCCCTTGGTATGGTATGTACCAAACCATAAACATAAACCACAACATTATACAACCTGGTATGTACACAACCCCAACATTTACACCTGGTATGTACAAACCCACAACATACACCACACATGTACAAATGGTAATTACAAACCACAAAATTACACACAAACATATACACCTGGTATGTACACACCACAACATGTACACCTGGTATGTACAAACCACAACATACACCACAACATGTACACCTGGTAGGTATACACAAGAGCATGTACACCTGGTAGGTATACACCACAATACATATACCTGGTATGTATATACCAAAACACATACACTTGGTATGTACATACCTCAACATATACCACAACACGTTCACCTGGTATGTACACACCACAACACGTACACCTGGTATGTACACACCAGAACATGTACACCTTTTATGTACACAGTCACCACAACATGCAAACACATATGTACCCACCACGACGTGTACACCAGGTAATGTTTAGTAACACTTTTTTGGTTTAAAGTACTAAAGCTAGAAACAGCAACTTTACAGAACAAAAGATAGTGATTCAGCACCAAAGACAAGGTGAGTCCATAAGGGGTGGAAACATACACACTACATGTAACAAACAGTATGCAGAAAGGCCAGGAACATGCACGCTACATATAACAAACAGTATGCAGAAGGCCGAGAACATACATGCTACATATAACAACTAGTATGTGGAAAGACCGGTAACATACACACTACATGTAACAAACAGTATGCAGAAAGGCCGGGAACATACATGCTACATATTGCAAACAGTATGCAGAAAAGCCCAGGAACATACACGCTACATGTAATAAACTGTATGCAGAAAGGCCTGGGCGCATACATGCTACATGTAGCAAAGAGTGTGCACAAAGGCTGGGAACATACACTCTATATCCACTCTACAAATTGCCCCATTGCAAAGTAAAATTCATGTACTCTGTGCTGCCTTTCTCCTACCTCTGTCAGTGACTTTGTTTTTCCATGGTGTCAGATCTTTTTGCAGCACTCCCGCCTTCCCCCTCCCCTCTGTTACCTCCTCCATGTATCAACTCTGGCTAACCGACAAGCTTATCATGTGCAGTTAAAAGTTCAACATCCTGAAAAACACACCCACGCACAGTGGCCAATAGAAAGCAAGCTTTCCTGGAGACTCGGATCTCTCTGTGTACTGCTGCATTACGATCACTCTCTTTGTGACCGACCATCAAACAGTGAAAGCTATGAAGCAGGGGGGTCAAGTGCAGCCTTATCTCTGCCATCAAAGCTACCTCTCCCCCCCGCTAATGCTGTTATCTCTGTTTATTACAGAGCATGGATGAGGGAGGGACTTGAGCAGGGAAGAGGGACACCTCACAGGGATTTGATTGACAGTCCAAGTAGGAGTAGAGAAATGCAATCACGTCTTCTTCTAACTTGTGTATCTCAGGACAGGGAGGGAAACTTAAGAAAATACAGACACTCTGGGGGTTGGGGGGAATTATAGAACTCATGGAAAGAAAGAAAAAAAAGTTTATTTTATCAATATAGATGCCATTTAATTTCATTGTGACCAAACAGTTCAAAACAAAGGCCCGTCACGCAGATTCCTGGGCAGTTGGTAAGTATAAAGGACACATCTCAACAGGTGGGAAGTTAACTCAACAGACGCCCAGTAAGTAGTGCCAGTGACCTGTCACATTATAGGGTATGAGCTTCCAAATGTTCCATGTAAACGTAGGACCCTCAGCCCTGTAATTATCTAGTTATCGAACCTGCACATTACCTGCTGAGCTTGGAAATTCTGTAGGATTCCGGTAAAGGTCCCAGGGAAATAAGGAAATGTTCATTGACTGTAATGAGTGTGGGTCATTCTGGGGACAAGAGAAATATTACTGCCTTAAGCTGCTGCCCTGGGGCTTGTGTTACCGGTTCTAGAAATAAACAATCTATTGGAATCATCGGAAAGATCGAACGCTGCGGAATATCTTTTAGCAAAGGAATTTAGAACTTTCCATGAACTGTAACACACGCCTAGGGGCATGTCAGGATGTATGTCAGACATACTGGGGACATGGCCAATGCCTGTTTGTTTTGCCATTTAGAAATCACAATAATAGAAAGACAATCCATCCCCTTTAAGAGGGGTGAGCTTTATTTCTCCCTACACTTCCTAGGTGTGTGCCACTATACATACATGTTACACACAGTGTATGTGCATTTTATTCATAGTCATGCAGTGATAAATGTCTATACAGTAAATTGGGATCCAATAGGAAATAGGTCCTTTTCCAAGGGAGCTAACAGTCTAGAGGGAGGTGGGGATAAAATGTAAGGTGGTTCACTAACTCTATGGTCATGTTGGGTTAGTGGGGTGATGCTCTGGACCAGGTTATACATTTGCCTGAAGAGGTGAGTTTTAAGGTTGTATTTAAAGCTACAGTGTATATATTAAGGGATGTTGAGTGACAGATGGAACAAGGACTGCACAAGCAAAGTCCTAAATTTGGGCGTGGAAGGAAGTGACTAGAGATGGCCAAACTTACTGTTTGGTTCGCTTCGGAACTTCCAAAGTTCGGAAATAATCCCATTAAATTCAAGGGGAGAAAATAGTTCGAAAATTTTGGATTAATTACAAATAAAATACTAATGGTAACTTACTATAAATGGCTGTGGCACCTGGGAAATGGTCTGGGGAACTGTCACCAAAACTTGTTTAAACACTAACGTTATTCACGATCAGGTAATTGGCAGTAACGGGTAACTGCATGCTACATTCAAGGGTTACCGAACGATACATACGAAGGTTATCGCCAAAACGGAACATTCGAGGGATATCGCTGAAATCAAGGGTTAGCGAACGGTATGTAAATTCAATAATTTTTCAATAATTATCGAAAAAACTTCTGCGATTTTGGAAAAAAAAACTAGTTTGGAGTTGGGAAAGTTTGAAAAATTTTAGTTTGATTATAAGTCCATATCTAGAAGCAAGTAGGATGGACGAGTGGTGGAGATAATTTGCAGAGCAGAGATTAAACGTTGTGTAAAGGGCAAATGTGAGAAATGTTTTTTAGCTGGAGCAGACAGGGTTGGGTTAGGAGGTTGTTAATATGGGAGTTGGTTAGTGTTTAATATGGAGGTGGTTAGTTAGAGTGTTAATATGGAGTTGGTTAGAGTGTTAATATGGAGTTGGTTAGAGTGTTAATATGGAGTTGGTTAGAGTGTTAATATGGAGTTGGTTAGAGGGTTAATATGGGGTTGGGTTTTAGAGTGTTAATATGGAGTTGGTAGAGTGTTAATATGGGGTTGGTTAGGGTGGTTATATGGAGTTGGTTAGAGTGTTAATATGGAGTTGGTTTAGAGTGTTTAATATGGAGTTGGTTAGAGTGTTAATATGGATGGTTAGAGTGTTAATATGGAGTTGGGTAGAGTGTTAATATGGAGTTGGTTGGAGTGTTAATATGGAGTTGGTTAGAGTGTTAATATGGGAGTGTTGTTGTTTAATATGGAGTTGGTTAGAGTGTATATATGGTGAGTTGGTTTAGAGTGTTAATATGGAGTTGGGTAGGGTAATATGGAGGTGTTGAGGTTTAATATGGAGTGGTTGGAGTGTTAATATGGAGTTGGTTAGAGTGTTAATATGGGGTTGGTTAGAGTGTTAATATGGAGTTGGTTAGAGTGTTAATATGGGGTTGGTTAGTGTTATATGGAGTTGGTTAGAGTGTTAATATGGAGTTGGTTGGAGTGTAATATGGAGTTGGTTAGAGTGTTAATGTATGGGGTTGGTTGGGAGGTGTTAATATGGAGTGGAGTTGGTTGAGTGTTAATATGGAGTTGGTTGAGTGTTTAAATGGGGTGGTTGAGAGTGTTAATTGGAGTTGGTTAGCGTGTTAATATGGGTTGCGTAGAGTGTGTTAATATGGAGTTGGTTGCGCGTGTTATATGAGTTGGTTAGGTGTTATAGGGAGTTGGTTAGAGTGTTAATATGGAGTTGGTTAGAGTGTAATATTGGAGTTGGTTGGAGTGTTATATGGAGTTGGTTAGAGTGTTAATATGCGGGTGGTACGTGATATGAGTGGTTCGTGTAACTGAGGTTGGTTAGAGTGTTATATGGGGCTGTGGTTAGCAGTGTTATATAGTTGGTTGTTAGAAGTGTTAATCTGGAGTTGGTTTAGAGTGTTTAATATGGTGTTGGTTAGAGTGTTAATATGGAGTTGGTTAGAGTGTTAAGATGGAGTTGGTTTAGGTGTAATATGGAGGTGGTTGGAGTGGGAATAGGGAGGTGGTTAGAGTGTTAATTGGGGTGGTAGGATGTGTATATGGAGTTGGTTTAGAGAGTGTTATATGGGGTTGGTTGAGTGTTAATATGGAGTGGTTAGTTAGGAGTGTTTAATATGGAGTTGGTTTTTAGAGTGTTTAATATGGGTTGGTTAGAGTGTTAATATGGGGTTGGTTAGGGTTAATATGGGGGGTTAAGAGTGTTAATATGGAGGGGGTAGAGTGTTAATATGGGAGTTGGTTTAGGAGTGTTTGTTAATATGGGGGTTGGTTAGCGTGTTAATATGGAGTTGGTTAGAGGTTAATATGGAGTTAGTTGGTTAGAGTGTTAATATGGGGTTGGTTAGAGTGTTAATATGGAGTTGGTTGTTGAGTGTTTAAGATGGGGTTGGTAGGTTTAATATGGAGTTGGTTAGTAGAGTGTTAATTTTTGTGTAACTTGGGGTTGGTTAGAGCTGTTTAATACGGCGTTGGTTAGAGTGTTTGAGTGTAATATGGAGTTGGTTTTCGCGTGTTAATATGGATGTGGTTGGTAGAGTTTAATCGGAGTTGGGTAGTAGAGTGTTAATATGGAGTTGGTTGGAGTGTTAATATGGAGTTGGTTTAGAGGTGAATATGGAGTTGGTTAGTGTGTTAAATAGGAGTTGTTTTAGAGTGTTAATATGGAGTTGGTTAGAGTGTTAATATGGCTGTTGGTTCGTTGTGTAATATGGGGTTGGTTAGTTAGAGTGTTATATGGAGTTGGTTAGTTGGTTAATATGGAGAGTTGGTTAGAGTGTGGTTTAGAGTGTTAATATGGGTGGGTTTAGAGTGATTAAGTATGGAGAGTTGGTAGAGTGTTAATATGGAGTTGGTTAGAGGTTAATATGGAGTTGGTTAGAGTGTTATATGGAGGTTGTTAGAGTGTTTAATATGAGTTGATAGTGTGTTAATTCATTATGGAGTGTTAGGTAGTAAGTGGGTTAGTATGTAGAGGTGTTGGTTTTAGTTGGTTTTTTTAGTTGTTTAGTGTTGTGTTTTAGTGTAGAGTTTGTTTTTGTTCATTTTAGCTGGTTTTTTGGAGAGTCCTATTTTGATTTAGTTTGTTGTGATTGGTTAGCCGTTGTTAGGTGTTAGTAGTTTTTAGTTTAGTGCTTAGTTTGAGATCTTTTTTTAGTGTTTAGTGTTGTAAGTGTTGTTTGGGTCGTTTTTGTTCTGGTGTTTTCGCGATCTGTTAATGGTTTGGTTACTTGTGCGTTGTGTTAATTGTTTGTTGTTTTAGTTGTCATTTGTTTTGGGGTTAAGTTGGTTCAGGTTTTTTTTGTGTGGTTGTTTCCTGTTGTTTTTTGTTTTAGTTGTTGTTTGTGTTTGTTATGTTGTTCGTGTTTGTTTTTTGTGTTGTTGTTTGTGTTATTGTTAATATTGTTGTTTGTGTGTCTGATTGTGTCTTTGTTTGTTGTGTTGTGTTTGTAGTGTTTGTGTTGTTTCTGTCATGGTGTTGTTGGTGAGTTTTTTTGTTAATTTGTTTTTGGTAGTGTGGTACTTGTTTGTTCGTTTTGTTATGGTAATTGGTTTATGTTGTAAAGTTTGTGTTATGTTTTTGGTTGTTTTTGTTGGTTTGTGTTTTATGTTTTTCGTTTGTGGCGGTGGTTGTTATTTTTGTTTTGTGGGTTTGTTTCGTGTTTGTTTTTGTTTATGTTGTTCGCGTTTGGTTGTTGTGTTGTGATGGGTTTTGGTGTTTTGTTTTCGTATGTTTTGGTTGTTGCCTGTTTTTTGTTGTGTTTGGAGTTTGTTGTTGTTATAGTGTGTATGTTATGTTTGTTTGTTGTTTGTTTTGTTCGTAATTGTTATTGTTGTTAATGTTTGTGTTTGGTTTTGTTTGTGTGTGTTTTTGTGTTATTGTTTGTTTTGTGTTTTGTGTTTGTTTTTGGTTTTGCGTTATTTGTGCTGGTTTGTTCTTTTGTTTGGGGTTGTTAATGTCGTGTTATTTGTGTGTTGTTGGTTAGTTGTGTTTTTTGGTTTTCTGTTATGTTTTTAGTTTTGTTATGTTGTTGTTATGTGGTCTTTATGTTCTCCTGTGTTTTTTATTGTGTTTTGTTATCTTTTATGTTTTGTTTATGTTTGCTTGTCTTGTTTGGTTAATCTGTGTTTTTTGTTTGTTTGTTGTTTTGGGGTTTGTTAATTTGTTTTTGTTGTTGGTTAGTTGTTATTGGTTGTGTTTTGTTTTGTTGTGTGTTAATTTAATATGGGAGGGAGGTCGGTTGGTAGGTTGGTCTTTTATGTTAGAGTTTTAGATTTTTTTTAGATTTTAGTTAGTTTTTTTAGTTTAGTAGGTTTTAGTTCTTTTTAGATTTTAGAGTTTTTTTAGTTTGTGTTTTAGGTATTAGATAGTTTTAGATAGAGGTTAGTTGTTTTTTTTTTAGTAATTAGGTTATTAGGAGTAGTTAGAGTGTTAATATGGAGTTGGTGTGAGGTTTTAATATGGAAGTTGCGTGAGTTTTAATATGGGAGTTGGTTAGATTTAGAGTTGGTTAATATTGAGGTTCGGTGTTAGAGTGTTAATATGGAGTTGGTTAGATGAGAAGTGTTAATATGGGTTGTTAGGGGTAATATGGGGTGGTTAGAGTTGTAGAGTGTTAATATGGGGTTGAGAGTGTTTAATATGGAGTGAGTTGGTTTAGAGTGTTAATATTTGGGAGTTGGTTAGTGTGTGTAATTGGCAGTTGGTTAGATGTGTTTAATTATGGAGTTGGTTAGAGTGTTAATATGGAGTTGGTTAGAGTGTTATTAATCGGGTGTTAGAGTGTTAATATGGGGTTGGTTAGGAGTGTTAATATGGAGTGGTTGAGTTAGTAGTGTTAATATGGAGTTGGTTGGAGAGTGTTAATATGGAGTTGTAGTGGTTAATATGGAGTTGGTAGAGTGTTAATGGAGATGGTTGGAGGAGTGTACTAGGGAGTTGGTGGAGTGTAATATGGGAGTTGGTTGGAGTGTTAATGTGGGGTTGGTTTACGAGTGTAATATGGGGTTGGTTAGAGTGGTATATGGGGTTGGTTGGAGTGTTAATATGGAGTTGGTTAGAGTGTTAATATGGAGTTGGTTAGAGTGTTAATATGGAGTTGGTTGGAGTGTTAATATGGAGTTGGTTGGAGTATTAATATGGAGTTGATTGGTGTGTTAATATGGAGTTGGTTGGAGTGTTAATGTGGGGTTGGTTAGAGTGTTAATATGGAGTTGGTTGGAGTTGTAATATGGAGTTGGTAAGAGTGTTAATATGTGGGGGTGGTAGAGTGTTTAATATGGAGTGGTTAGAGTGTTAATATGGGAGTTTGGTAGAGTGTTAATATGGAGTTGGTTTAGAGTGTTAATATGGAGTTGGTTAGAGTTGTTAATATTGGGGTTGGTTAGGTGTTAATATGGAGTTGGTTAGTGTGTAATATGGAGTTGGTTGGAGTGTTAATATGGAGTTGGTTATAGAGTGTTAATATGGAGGTGGTTAGAGTGTTAATTGGTTGGTTGGAGTTGGTTAATTGGGTTGGTGGAGTGTTTAATATGGAGTTGGTAGGTGTGTTAATATGGGGTTGGTGGAGTGTAATGGTGTTAGCGTGTTAATGGGTGAGTTGGTGGAAAAGTGTTAATGTTGGAGTTGGTTGAGAGTGTAATGTGGGTTGGTTTGATGTTAATTGGGGTTGGTTGGAGTGTTAATGTGGAGTTGGTTGGAGTGTTAATGTGGAGTTGGTTAGAGTGTTAATATGGAGTTGGTTGGAGTGTTAATGTGGAGTTGGTTAGAGTGTTAATATGGGGTTGGTTCGAGTGTTAATGTGGAGTTGGTTAGAGTGTTAATATGGGGTTGGTTGGAGTGTTAATGTGGAGTTGGTTGGAGTGTTAATGTGGGGTTGGTTAGAGTGTTTAATATGGAGTGCGTAGAGTGTATGGGGACGTGATGAGTTTAATATGGAGGTGGTTAGAGTTGTAATGGTGTAGCAGTGTATGGAGTTGGTTATGAATGTTAATATGGAGTTGGTTAGAGTGTTAATATGGGTTGGTTAGAGTGTTAATATGGAGTTTGTTAGAGTGTTAAGATGGAGTTGGTTTGGCGCTATACTGGGCGTGGTTAGTAGGAGTTAGAGGTTGGTTAGAGTGTTTAATCTGGGGTTGGTAGATGTGTTACTGATTGGGTTTAGTAGAGTGGTTTACTGGGGATTGGTTCAGCTTGTTACTATGGGTGTTATTGGTCCACGTTGTTAATATGAGTGTTTGTTAGCGTGTTTAGTGGGGTTGGGTTAGAGTGTGATATGTTGTAGTTTAGGGGTTAATCGAGTGTTAATACTGGAGCGGGTTGCCAGTGTTCTTGGGAGTCTGGTTTAGAGTGTTGTAACCTATGGGGTTGTGCGTGTATAGGGTTGGTAGGGTTAATATGGAGTAGTTGGTTGAGTTCATATGGTGGCTTGTGTTAACTCATGGCCGTTTGGTTGTAAGTGTTAAGAGGGGTTGGCTTTAAGTTGTTTTAATAGGAGTTGGTTAGAGTGTTAATTTACTGGGTTGGTTAGAGCGTTTAATAGCGTTGAGGTTTGAGTGTATATGAGTTGTTTTGGTGTTATTGATGTGTTGGTAGTAACGATTGTATAGATGTTTGGAGTTGTTGGAGTGTTTACTCGGAGTTGGTTAGAGGTGTTAATATGGGTTGGTTTTAGTGTGTTTAAATGGAGTGTCTTAGAGTGTTTAATATGGAGTTGTTAGAGTGTTGAATATGGTGTTGTTGTTCGTTGTGTAATATGGGGTTGGTTAGAGTGTTATATAGGAGTTGGTTAGTTGGTTATATGGAGGTTTGGTTAGGTGGTTATAAGAGTTGTTTAGATATCGGGTGGTTTAGAGTGATTCATATGGAGATTGGTAGAGTGTTATATGGAGTTGGGTTAGAGGTTAATTGGAGTTGGTTAGAGTGTTATATGGAGTGATTGTTGAGTGTTTAATATGGAGTTGTAGTGTGTTAATTCATATGGATTTGGTTGAGATGTCATAGAGTTGTGCGAGTGTTTCATCTGGTTGGTTCGCGTTTTTAATCATGGCGTTGGTTCGCGTGTTACTATGGGGTCAGGTTCAGAGCTGTTATCTGCGCGTTTGGTTCGGTGTATCCTATGGGGTTTTGTTGAGTGTTATAATGGGGTTGGTTCGACTTGTTATCTATGGGTTGGTTAGCGTGTCCTATGGCGTGGGGTTAGAGTAGTTAATGGGCGTTGTCTCGTGTCGTTCCCCCTTGGAGTATGGTTAGTGTGTTCCTTCTGGCGTTGGTTCCGAAAATTTCCTCTGGCTTGGATTCGAGTGGTTCCTTGGGGTTGGTTTTTTTTTTTTCGCGTGTTTCCTCATGGGTTGCGTTACTGGTGATTCCTCTGGAGTTTGGATTAGGAGTGTTCCATCCTGGCGATTGGTTGGCGTGATTTCCCTATGGAGTTGGTTAGTGTTCCATTGGAGCGGTTCAACACGTGTTAACATTGGATAATGGTTGGAGTGTTAATAATGGGGGGGGGGGGGAGTTGGTCTTTGAGTGGTAATACTGCGAGTTGGTTGGCCGTGTTCTGTGGGGTTGGTTAGAGCTGTTAATATGTGACGTTGGTTAGGTGTTCATATGGAGTTGGTTGGAAGTGTTCATATGAGAGTTTGGTTAGAGTGTTTAATATGGAGTTGTTAGAGTGTATATATGGAGTTGGTGGAGGTCGTTAATATGGATTTAGTTATGGAGTGCCAGAGTATGATATGGATGTGGTTGGTTTCATATGGAGTGGGTTGGAGTGTAATGTGGGGGTGGTTGAGTGTAATATGAGTTGTTGGACGTGTTAATTGGAGTTGGTTGGCGTGTTACATGTGGGTTGGTTAGAGGTGTTATTGGAGTGTGTTGGACGTGGTGTCTCTATATTGAGTGGTTGGTTTATGTCGTGGTTAGGTCTAATCGCGTGTTAGAGTGTTATACTGGACGTTGGTTAGAGTGTTAATATGGAGTTGGTTAGTTTATTGGTGTTATCGTTATCTGGAGTTTGTTTCGCGTGTTATACTGGAGTTGGTTACGAGTGTTTATGTTGAGTTGGTTCCGAGTGTTACCTTGGAGTTAGTTTGGAGTGTTAACTGTGGGGTTGGTTGGCGTGTGTTCTGGAGTGGTTTGAGTGTACTTATGGGGTGGTGTGTTGAGTTTCTGTGGGAGTTGGTTGGAGTGTAATCGTGGAGTTGGTTTAGCGTGTTATTGATGGGGTGGTTCCTGGGGGTTAAGGTTGGGTTGTTGGCAGTTATAATATGGAGTTGGTTGGACGTGTAACTGTGGGGTTGGTTGGGAGCGTGTTTCCTCGCGTTGGTTAGCGTGTTCTCTGGGGTTGGTTGGCGTGTTATGTGGCTTTGGTTGGCGTGTTCCTTTGGCATGCTTGGTTCACCGTGTCCTCTGGAGTTTATTGGCGTGTTCCTTATGGCTGGGATTCCGTGTTACTCGGGCTTTGTGTTCGCGTGTTCCTTTGCGTTTGGTCCGCGTGGTTCCTCTGTGGTTGTTTTGCTCTGGTTTTACTGTGAGATTTGGTGGCGTGTTACTGTGGGGTTACAAAAATCTCGTGCATTGTAATGTGATGTGCCGCCCCAAACAGCAATTGTAATTATTAAACACAATTCAAACTGGTCGATCTGATAAAATGACTGGGGGTCATTGGAATAGACATAGGCAGATCCATCGACAGGGAAACCGGCACAGGTCACTCCTATAGCAGCAGATAATACGAGTTCGGAACCTGATTAGTTTGGGATATCTGGTAGACATTGGTTGGTAAGCTGGCCCCTCCCTTCATTCAGTCAATCAAGGCTGCGACTGCTGACATCACAACCAATGATTTGGAATGCTGTTTGACCTGCTTCCTCCTCTGCACATGCTCAAGCTTAAAAAAAGCTCACTGAGCCAAGGGAGTAGGCGGATACCTTTGCCAGAACATAATTAAACTGGTAATATAGCAGTTGTGGTTGCTTGCAGATAACTCTATAACTCCGTATATATATATATATATATATATATATATATATATATATATTGGGGGGTCTATATCCTGGTCTATGGGGGGAGGGGAGAGAGCTATGTAGAATATTTTGAATTTAATGTCCAGTAGAAGTGGGTATTTGTTACCACATTGAAACCACGCTCTAGGCAAGATACACAAAACAATACTTTCTCTTTCTTTACATTTCAACTGAGATTACCGAGGTTAAAACAAGTTCCATTTTTATTTGCATTTCTCCAGGGTTTATTTCTCCTTTACTGTAAAGAAAGAAAAATGTTTGTTTCCCCTTCCAGAACCTTGAATAATATATAGAGAGAAAGACGGAGATCAATATTTAACTTCCTCCCTTCCACCAATTAACATCGTTTATCTTATGGTGCAGATCAACTCAAGGAAAAACTTGCCACGGTTTTTCCAAATTTTATTTTTCTTTTTTCCATATTTCTAGAAGCTAAGGTTTAAAGGGGGAAATAGTGAAGGGAGAGTTTTACTGTTTTGTTAAATGGGTAACAAGCCATGGCAAATTTTTATCATAGCTAATTTTAAGTTATGTTTCATTCTGGCAAAGGTATCAGCCTCCTCCCTCAGCTCAATGAGCTTTTTAATAGCTTGAGCATGTGCAGAGAAGGCGGCATGGGAAACTATTGATTGACAGCATGGAGGGAGGAGCCCTTATCTGCCAGAATGGGGACAATAATTATGATTAAATATCTGGTTACAAATCCATGTAATAAACTGGTAAAAATATCAGTTGGGATTGTGGGCAGATAACTGACAAGTCCCCAGTTTTTCGTTTTAATGGCCAAGATGCCCTATAAAGGGGAATTATTGTCTCCCAAGTGTTCCCTCCCCAGATAATAGTACCCAGGGTGAAGACTTAAACCATGATGTCCTTACCTGAATCCTGAGAATGAGCCCTGAAAAGTCATCTTCTTGAGCCGCTTACAGGGCTCCCTTGCCATAGTCTGGGTCTACGGCAGGGCTGATCAATAAGATGCACTCTGCAAGGAATCCATCTTCCAATTGGTTAAATACCCGGGAGGGATCGTTCTGCTTGATAAGGTAAGACCCAGGGGGTCAATTGTTCTTTAATGTTACCTTTAATACACACCGATTGCCCAATGCCTGATAGTGCTTTCAATCAAATTTTCATTGGAGGAACCAATCAAAATACACCATCTTCAACAGATGTCAACTGGAAATTATCTGAAGATGTTCACTGGAGAAACAGAAAATAGTCTGTATTTTTTTCAATTGACCGTATTTTCAGTACTGACTAGTTTGCCATTTCCTTGACTTGTACTCCAGACACTGTTCATTACAGACATGTGTAGCTTAACTTTCTATGCCATTTCTAGCCAACATTTATAAAACGCTTTTATCCTAAAAATGTATAGCAAACGCATGTGGGAAATAACACTTAAAGGGCATCTATACTGAAAAATAGGTTATTTTAAATTGACCATAACTGGAAACTATAATTCTTCCCAACCACCACTGTATAATGTTTTTGTTGATCTTCCCCCTATTTCTTTAGATATCCAATCTAAAACTTCTTATATTTCAGCTGTCAATCAACTTCCTTGCTCTCAAAAACTATTCTTCTGTGAGTCGTTTTACTGTAGCTGGAGGGGTGACAGAGATTTGACAGTTGGAATGCTGTATGTTGTGTGCAGGCATGACAGTTGGTTTGTGGGGAAAAAGTCAGGTTGGATGGAAGTGGGAGTGGTTAAAAGAGGGAGGGGGGATACTGCTCCTAAACAAAATGTGTGCTGGATTGAAGGCATGCAGCAACACATGCAAATTAGAGTAAGTGCTACTTACATGTATTCAATTATAGATTAAGATGAGGCAAAGTAATTTTTTCAGTATAGTGTCCCTTTAAATTTTTCACTATAAACCCCTTCAGCTTTTTTCTGCCTTCAGGAACTGCATTGATTTTACTAAAAGGTTTTACTCTGTATCTTTACTTAGAAAGTCAAGTGTTAACCAGCAGTTTTTAGGCTGAATCACAGCTATCCCGTGATGGGGACATGGACCTTTAAACCAGTTGGTCTTCTCTGTTCTTGGACCTTCCAAAAAGAATTTCCAAAAAATCTCCACTTTTAGCCATTAGATTGTTAACTTTGGACTTTGCAACACGGGGAAGAATATCTCCCAGGTTAGCACCTAAAATTGGATAAGTTATGGACACAAGAGTTGGCAGTGGCCTAACGTTACATCTAATGTAGTTCAGTTCATCTAGCTCATACCCCAGATATATCATGACCTAGATGAATGAGATGTTCCAGAAATGTCTTCAAGAAATAAACTTCAAGTCTAGTTGATCTCACTGATACTGCAGATATACCATGACCTGGATAGTTGAGATGTTCCAGAAATGTCTTCAAGAAATACATTTCAAGCCCAGTTGATCTCACTGATACCACAGATATACCATGAGTGAGAACCATCGCTAGCATTACATCTAGTGTGTAATAAACCATTTTATTAACTGATTTGTTAATTAAATAAACATATAAAATAAAAAAACCAAAAAAAAACAAACCTCTAAAAATATCCAGAGATCAAACCATCAAACCTAATTAATTGGCAACATAGTAACATTGCAAAGGAAATTATTCTGGTCTGACAGGTTGTGTTGGATTCCGGATGATATGTGAGCACAGTGTGTTGTGAGGTCACACAATAAGACGTTCAAAGTACAGGAGCTGTGTACTAATGTCAAAAAATCTATTTTCTTTTATTTGTAGCGACAACATAACAACTAAACTCTTAATCAATAAGATAACAATATGTACTTACAGCAATAATTGCTATAAATGCTGGTTAACCATTTGTGGTCTGCACACCAGAGAATCACTAGTTGCCCCAGTTTTAAAACACCTTCCATTTGCTACTGTTAAGGCCTCCACAGCTGGAAGTTCACAGGGTCTTGTTTCGAACTGGATCTTATTTCATCTTAAAGATCATCGATGCATCTTAAGTCTGGAATCTACACTAAGCATTGGTCCCAAAGTTGGAGGTGCACACATGTCCGGGAGGTTTCCAAAGATATTTTGAAACTGTGTAGAGAGTGCTGCTACTGTAACTGTTGTCCACAAACTGAGAGATGACATATCTCCATTCCATTTTAACCTCATCTTTATTGTGATATTACTGGACCAAAGTACTTAAACTAGAAGCTCCCAGACTACCAAACGTTGAGCTTTGTCATTAATCCTGATGGATCAAATAAATAGCTACATTATATTTTTCTCTCTGCGTAACAGGTTATTCCTACATCTGTCCGCTTTCTAACTATTGTGGTTTGGAGTTTGGGTGGGATTTATCTATATAAATTATTTAATTTGAAGGGTTAACATGCCTTTTAATATTAATTTGTCCACAATATTACACCTTTAAATATTCTTTGGTTAGTCACGTGTATTTCTCTGCCCCGTCTATAAATAAGTATAATACCTTGTCTTTTTATAGCACTGAAATCCACATGTGGTTACATTAATGTTACATAACAAGCACACATTCTGTACCTAGGATACAAACCAGAATTCCACAACTAGCTGGTTCCAGCAGTTCCTTGTAAACAGCTGAAGTTCCTATTCGCCGATTAACCAATCACAAACCTTTCAGACATTTTTTATTCTGGGGACTTCCCAGCAGTGGGTTCTGAGTGACGATTAAAAATAATAATAATAAGTTCTTCTGTTACAAAGGAACCTGGACAAACAGCTACTGTGTCCCAAGCAAAGACAAACTTGGCAGAACAGGAGAAAGTCTTCTTTGTCAAGTCTGAATATAAAATAAATCGATGTACCATGTACAGTAGGAAAAATGTGTTTATTATGTTATGCAACAGAGGAAGATATAAGGTAATAACAATACTGATTACAAATATATATATATATATAATTTACACTATGCAGCTCCATCACACCCTCGCTGTGGCACTCCTGCCTATAATAACTCCACATGGCCGTGCACACTCTTAAAATGATGTACAAACCAATTAGAAACCTTTAAATAAGCAGGTGCCGGTAGCAAACAGGTTGACTTAATTGGACTGTTTGGATCCAATCATTTTAGGATTACAGTAATATCGTCAGGTGACATTTCCCATTGGCACGTGGGGGGGTTTCCCAATTGGGTATTACGCTGTTTGTCCAATGGGACGTGGGATCTATAGAAGCTGTGAGCCACAGTATGTAATTGTAGTTAGATATGGCCACCACAGGTATTGTCCATAAGTTCATGGGGAGGACCTGATGAAGGGTGTAAACTTTTATAAGTCAATAAACACCAGTAATGAGCATATCCAGCTACAATGATATTGTCTTTGATTATACAGCATCCACCTGTATGTAAATTGCATTAACTTGTATGTCATTGATTAAACTGAATTATAAAGGTTTAGGATGTCTGAAGTTTGAGATATGGTCAGGTAATACATAACCACTTTATTCCAAGGTGGGCTATAATCCTTGGATAGTCCCAATGTTCTAGAAGAACCCCCAGTAGATATATTTCCTTTAGATAATCTGGGACTGACCCTCAACAAGACGTTGATCATATCATCTGAAGGCCAACTTGATGGTAGAATGAGTGGTCCGCGTATTGAGCTGTAAAGTGTTAGAAAGACAGTGACTGTCATGAGAGGGAAACATCATTCTGACACGGAACGTTTACCAATTTGTAGTTTTTGAAAGGATCTTATTCATTCGGAGAGTAGAAATTCAGGTTCCGCCAGACCTCACTGAGGAATGTCCTGTAACTGATAAGAGGAAATGATCATTCTTGACACATTGTTCATTTTTCACCCTTGTTTTTCTTGAAGGGTTATTGACCTTTGGTTTGTGACATCCTATATAAAATGTAAACATAGTAAGTATAATTGTCCTTTGGGTGAAAATGGAACAGGAGAATTTTAAGACCCAATAATGTATTTGTATAAAGTCACCCTATCCCCACGCAGTGTAAATAGCCTCTATTTCTTTG
This sequence comes from Hymenochirus boettgeri, assembly GCA_019447015.1. Taxonomy (NCBI): domain Eukaryota; kingdom Metazoa; phylum Chordata; class Amphibia; order Anura; family Pipidae; genus Hymenochirus; species Hymenochirus boettgeri. The sequence continues at coordinate 17,431,696 of CM033470.1, read as the reverse complement.
GTGTATATAGCCAAGCTCCTCCATTCCATGATGTCCTTTATGTAAACAGGTTTCCATATTCTATATCCATCTAAAATCCACCTACAACCCATTGTAAATGCAGAACGCGTCAGCATACAACCAGACATTAACAGGGCATCTAGCTTGAAAAATGGCAGAATCTTCCTGCTAGAGGTGGCCATACACACAACAACGCAATCGTACAACAGGAATTATACAACTGACCCGATAGGAAAAAATCTCTTATGATTGTTGGCGGATTCTCCATACACGGGCCGGCAATTCCACACTCAGTGGATTGTACAAACCAATGGAAACACCCAATGGAACCTTGGAATATTTTTGCTCTAGTTGTACCAGGAAAGTGAGTGTGTGTGTGTGTAGAGGGAAGATTGGAAGCAAGAACAGAAGCACAGGTAGAGCTATCACCAAATATGATTTATAACCTGCAGGTAAATATCAGACCTGTGGGCCAAGTAGACAATTTTGGAATATTTTAAGCTAGTGGTACCAAGGTAGTATGGGGGTTGGTACCAAGGTAGTATGGGGGTTGGTACCAAGGTAGTATGGGGGTTGGTACCAAGGTAGTATGGGAGTTGGTACCAAGGTAGTATGGGGGTTATACTAAAGCAAAACAGAAAGTTGGCTACTAATAGCATTACATGTAATCTGTCACAAGAAGAGCTATCACCCTATTGTAAACCTGTGGGTAGACAGGACATGTAGGCCAAATGGACTATAGGAGTGCATATAGATAAATCATATTTATACAGAAACATCACATATCTGTTGCTTGCAGGAGTTTTAAAGGGCAAGCTCACACATGCTCAGAAGAGGCAGCTACTTAAAAAGCTTCAGATCTGTATTGGCTGTGATGTCATCTGTTACACATCTATGACTGACAGCTGCTACCCGAAACCAGAAAGTAGAAAGAGAGGGTAACAGAAAACTGGGTGGCATTCCAGCTTCCAAACTATTGCAGTTTTAGGGTTTGGTGGGTGATTAACCTTCATGCAATTTTTTCATTTGAGGGTGAGCTTGCCCTTTAAACTTAAAGTTTATAACTTACAATAAGATGCCAGTGGTTCCATACAGTTAGTATTTTCTTTCTATAATTGATACAATTCTTAAGAAAAAAAAACTTTAAAATAAATTAAATACCCGGAGACTTTTTCATATTCGCAATAATTATTGTTTTAATTTTATATCTGCTGATTAAGGGCATGTCCACCCTTATAATAAACTTTTAGCATATAATAGAATATCTTCCCCCAGCCCCAAACCGCTATAATACATTATAAGAAAGTGCCCGAGATTTACTTACCTTCCCTCTCTCCTCCTGACACTGCAAGCGAGGGGTGGGACCGGCTGCCGCGCGTGATTGGCTGAGAGCCCATCAGCGACGGGTGCGCTTCTCAAGAGGCCAGGGGAGAGAGGGAAGTAGTAGAGTCGGGGGACTTTCGTAAAATAATTTTTTGCGGTTGGAGCTGGAAGACAATACTATATTGGGCAAGGGGTTTTTGGTTGGGGGAGGATTCGCAAAACAGGAGGAGGGAGGGGGAAGGGAGGGGGAGAAGGCTTCAGACGCATCCCAACTTCTCCGCGAGGCCAGGTAGGAGGCTAGATGTCCTATATGGACTCTGCTATCCTCCTGGTGGGGCAGTTTTTTGGGACTTTGGGGGGACTACCAGGAGAACCATATGGAGCTGGGATGTAGGTAAGGATTTTATATATACTAGACGATGGGGCCATATGGGGGGGGGATTAATGTTTGAGGTGGACATGCCCTTTAAAAGGTAATGTAAGCAAGCATGCTATAATGGTCCATGCTGTGTTTTGCCACCAGAGGGCACTGTTTCCGTAAGAGTCTTGGTAAATGTTAGCCATATAAACATGGTGTGGAGTATAACCTTACAACTGAATATTTTCCTTTACCCGTATTGTTAGTTAACTCTAGAATTGTTGCCACAGCACCCCAAATATCTACTGTCAAGATTATATTCCCTTTATTTTTATTTACCTTTCATTTGGCGTGTTATGGTGTGTGTCATGTGGTGCTGCTTCGTGTGAGAGTGTGTTGAAACACGTGAGTCACTGCGATTTCCATCTGCGGTGATTCATTGCTTAGTTAGACAGATTCATACAATGTGCCAACTATAAATCTCAGACAGGGAACTCTCAGGTAGCCCCATTTGTGGCAATGTAGTAGGAGTTAGCAAGGGTTAAGACAGAATGAGAAGAGTCAGCATCAGTTTGCAACTTTTGATCCTTACACAGCACAAAATCCAATCATTTTAAAGGAGAAAATAGTGCATATAATGTTTTGTTTTTTAAAATGTGAATGAAAGTACCTGGGGCAGGGAGTTAGGACTGGTAATACCTACCTCCCAATGACACTCTGTATGAAGTCAGCAAAAGAAAACTGCTTCTGCCAGGCTACTCGTGCTTCAGCACTATCTTTAATACAGGACCACCCTGGCACTACTCAAAAAATATGTGTAGAGATGGTAGGATGTGTGATGACTGTTTTGATAGAGGGTAGGTTGTAAGGAATGACTCGACTTGATAGAGGGTAGAGGTGGTAGGAATGACTGACTGTGATAGAGGTAGAAGGTGGGTAGGATGTGACTGACTGTGATAGAGGTACGAGGTGGTAGGAAGTGACTGACTGTGAGAGAGGTAAGGTGGTAGGAAGTGACTGACTGTGATAGGGGTAGAGTGGAGGAATACTGACTGTCAGGCACTTCTAGGATTTTTGCTGCCTGAGCCAAATTTTTGAATGGAGCCCTTGATTATTTCCAGTGCGACCACATGCGTCGCCACCGCTGTGTGTAAATTGGGTGTAGCCATGGTTTGTTGGTGGCGTGGCTAAAATTTAACAATTTTGACTTCCTATCCACATGTATTTAAACAGTTCCTCAACATCAATTAGAAATAATGTAAATTCATATAAACAATTACATCCCTTTCCTCAAACTGCTTGTCTTGCCTACAACCAATATTGCTCCTTTCAGGTTTTTGTTGCTCAAAACAAAATAACTTATTTTAATAGCCTGTGCGAACATGTTGTTCCACACTTGCAAATTCCATACTTTAGCCAAAAGATTTGTAGCCTGCCACATGTCAAGGTAGACTCTTTCAGCAGGGCCCTACACTAACCTAACTAGTCTAACATAGCGCACCACACCAGTCTTAAACCACCAAACTTTGTTTATTAACACGTGACGTTTCGGGTGCCCGTGTGGCACCTTCCTCAGACACACATAACCAATATAAACAACATCATATCTGTTACAAAGAAATTCTTTTTTTTTCTTAACTGGTCAAGGAAAACAATCCTCCGCCCCCCCCCCCCTCTCTACTGCCTGTCTGCCGCCTTTCTTCTTCAGTGCTGCCTGAGACAAATGTCTCACCCTGCCTAATGGTAGATGTGGCCCTGCTGACTGTGATAGAGGGTAGAGGCGGTAGGAAGTGACTGACTGTGAAAGTGGTAGCAGTGTAGAGTGATAGTATGTAGGTGAGGAGAGACTGCGTGTATAGGGTAGAGGAGCGTTAGGAAGTGACTGACTGTGGAGGGTAGAGGCGGTAGGCAAGTGACTGACTGTGATAGGGGTAGAGGTGTAGGAAGTGACTGACTGTGATAGAGAGAAGGTAGAAGGCGGTAGGAAGTGACTGACTGTGATAGAGGGTAGAGGTGGTAGGAAGTGGACTGACTGTGGGTAGAGTGTAGAGGGCGGTAGGAAGTGACTGACTGTGATAGAGGGTAGAGCGGTAGGAAGTGACTGACTGTGATAGAGGGTAGAGGTAAGGAAGTGACTGACTGTGATAGAGGGGAAGGGTGGTAGGAAGTGACTGACTGTGATAGAGGGTAGAGGCGGTAGGAAGTGACTGACTGTGATAGAGGGTAGAGGCGGTAGGAAGTGACTGACTGTTAGTAGAGGGTAGAGGCGGTAGGATGGTGACTGACTGTGATAGAGGGTAGGGGCGGTCGAGGAGTGACTGCTGTGATAGATGGTAGAGGTAGAAGTGACTGCTGTGAGGGTAGAGGCGGTAGAATACTGGACTGTGATAAGATGTGTAGAGGTGGTAGAGTGACGGACTGTGATAGATAGGGTATGGTGATGGAGAGGTAAGGCGGTAGGAGTGACTGACTGTGATAGAGGGTAGAGGTGTGTAGGAAGTGACTGACTGTGATAGAGGTAAGGCGGTAGGAAGTGACTGCTGTGATGAGTAGGTAGCAGGCTGTAGGAATGACCTGCTCGTGATATAGGGTAGAGTGTAGGAATTGACTGCCTGTGATTAGGAGTAGAGGCAGATTGTAGGAAGTGTACTGACTGTATAGGAGGGTAGAGCGGGTAGGAGTGACCTGAAACTGTGATAACGGGTAGAAATGCTAGAGCAGTGACTGACCGTTAGAGGGTAGGAGTGGCGGTAGGAGTGACTGAACTGTGATCAGAGGTAGTAGGCGGTAGGAAGTGACTGACGTGATTGTAGGGGCTGTAGAAGGATGGTGTAGGACGGTAGTAAGTGACTGACTGTTTGATAGAGGTAGAGGCTGGTAGGAGGGAAGTACGACTGTGATGAGGGTGAGGTGTAGTAAGTGACGACTGTAAGAGGGTAGAGGCGGTATGAAGTGACGGACTTGGATAGAGGTAGACGTGTCTGGTAGGAAGTGGACTGACTGTGATAGAGGATATGGCGGTAACGGACAAGTAGACTGACTGTGATAGAGGGTAGAAGGTGGGTAGACGTGACTGACTGTGATAGCGGTCGATGGCGGTAGAGCTGACTGACTGTGATAGAGGGTAGAGGCGTAGAAGTGACTGACTGTGATAGAGGGTAGAGGCGTAGAAACATATATACTGCTGTTATAGAGTTTAGATGCGGTATGAAGTGACTGACTGTGATATAGGTAGAGGCGTTAGGAATGCGACTGTTATAGAGGGTAGAGGCGGGTGCGGTATTAATTGACGGACCTGTGATAGAGGTAGAGGTGGTAGGAGTGACTGACACTGTGATAGAGGGAGAGGTCGCGTAGAAGTGACTGACTGTGATAGAGGGTAGAGGTGGTATGATGATGACTGTTATAGAGGGTAAATGTGGTAGGAAGTGACTGACTTGATAAGGAAGCGGGGCGGTAGGAAGTGATGACTGTGATGATGGTATAGGTGGGAGGATGACTGACTGTGATAGAGGGGTAAGAGGTGGTAGAAGTGACTGACTGTTGATGAGGGTATAGTGGTAGGAAGTGGACTGACTGTGATAGAGGGTAGAAGTGGTAGGAATTGACTGACTGTGATAGGCTGTAAGGCGGTAGAAGTGGACTGACTGTGATGAGAGGGGTAGAAGGCTGTGGAAGTGACTGACTGTCCGATCAGGGTAATGCTAGTAGCGAATTGCCTGACTGTGATAAGGTTAGAGGCGGGTAGGAAGTGACTGACTGTGATAGAGGAGGGGCGTAAGGAAGTGACTGACTTTCATCAGAGGGTAGAGGCGGTAGGAGTGACTGACTGTGACAGAGGGTAGGGCGGTAGAAGTGACTGACTGTCTGATATAGGGTAGACAAGCTCACACATGCTCAGAAGAGGCAGCTACTTAAAAAGCGTTCAGTCATTGGCTGTGATGTCATCTGTTACATCTATGACTGACAGCTGCTAACCGAAACCAGAAAGTAGAAAGAGAGGTAACAGAAAGCTGGGTGGCATTCCAGCTTCCAAACTATTGCAGTTTTAGGGTTTGGTGGGTGATTAACCTTCATGCAATTTTTCATTTGAGGGGTGAGCTTGCCCTTTAACTTATAAGTTATAACTTACAATAAAAGATGCCAGTGGGTTCCATACAGTTAAGTATTATTCTTTCTATATATTGATACAATTCTTAAGAAAAAAAAACTTTAAAAGAAATTAAATACCGGAGACTTTTTCATATTCGCAATATATTATTGTTTTAATTTTATATTCTGCTGATTAAAGGGCATGTCCACCCTTATAATAAACTTTTAGCATATAATAGTATATCTTCCCCCAGCCCCAACCGCTATAAAATACATTTAAGAAAGTGCCCCGAGATTTACTTACCTTCCCTCTCTCCTCCGACACTGCAAGCAGGGGTGGGACCGGCTGCCGCGGCCGTGATTGGCTGAGAGGCCAATCACGGATGCGGGTGCCGGCTTCTCAGAATGCCAGGGGAAGAGAGGGAAGGTAAGTAGAGTCGGGGGACTTCGTAAAATAATTTTTTGCGGTTGGAGCTGGAAGAAATACTATTATTGGGCAAGGGGTTTTTGGTATGGGGGAGGATTCGCAAAACAGGAGGAGAGGAGGGGGAAGGGAGGGGGAGAAGGCTTCAGACGCATCCCAACTTCTCCGCGAGGCCAGGTAGGAGGCTAGATGTCCTATATGGACTCTGCTATCCTCCTGGTGGGGCAGTTTTTTGGACTTTGGGGGGGACTACCAGGAGAACCATTGGAGCTGGGATGTGAGGTAAGGATTTTATATATACAACGATGGGCCAAGGCCATTATGGGTGCAAGGGCGGAATTAATGTTTTGGAGGTGGACATGCCCTTTAAAGGTAAATGTAAGCAAGCATGCTATAATTGTCCATGCTGTGTTTTGCCACCAGAGGGCACTGTTTCGTAAGAGTCTGTGGGTAAATGTTAGCAATCATATAAACATGGTGTGGAGTATAACCTTACAACTGAATATTTTCCTTTACCCGTATTGTTAGTTAACTCTAGAATTGTTGCCCACAGCACCCAAAATATCTATGTCAAGATTTAATTCCCTTTATTTTATTTATCCTTTACATTTGGCGTGTTATGGTGTGTGCGTGTGTGCTTGCTTGCGTGTGAGAGTGTGTGTGTAACACGTGAGTCACTGCGATTTCCATTGCGGTGATTCATTGCTTAGTTAGACAGATTCATACAATGTGCCAACTATAAATCTCAGACAGGGAACTCTCAGGTAGCCCCATTTGTGGCAATGTAGTAAGGAGTTAGCAAGGGGTTAAGACAGAATGAGAAGAGTCAGCATCAGTTTTGCAACTTTTTGATCCTTACACAGCACAAATGATCAATCATTTTAAAGGAGAAATATAGTGCATATAATGTTTTGTTTTTTAAAATGTGAAATGAAAAGTACCTGGGGCAGGGAGTTAGGACTGGTAATACCTACCTCCCAATGACACTTCTGTATGAAGTAGCAGCATAAAGAAAACTGCTTCTGCCAGGCTTACTCTGTGCTTCAGCACTATCTTTAATACAGGACACTAACCTGGCACTACTCAAAAAATATGTGTAGAGATGGTAGGATGTGACTGACTGTTCTTGACTAGAGGGTAAGGTTGTAAGGAATGACGTCTGACTTGATAGGGGTAGAGGTGGTAGGAATGACTGACTGGATAGAGGGTAGAGGTGGTGTAGGATGTGACTGCTGTGATAGAGGAGAGGTGGTAGGATTGACTGACTGTGAGAGAGGTAATAGTGGTAGTGAAGGTGACTGACTGTGATAGAGGGTAGAGGTGGTAGGAATGTGACTGACTGGTCAGGTCACTTCTAGGATTTTTTGCTGCCCTGAGCCAAATTTTTGAATGGAGCCTTGATTATTTCCAGGTGCGACCACTATGCGTCGCCACCGCTGTGTTAAATTGGGTGTAGCCATGGTTTGTTGGTGGGCGTGGCTAAAATTTTACAATTTTGACTTCCTATCCAACATGTATTTAAACAGTTCCTCAACATCAATTAGAAATAATGTAAATTCATATAAACAATTACATCCCTTTCTCAACTGCTTGTCTTGCCTACAACCAATATTGCTCCTTTCAGGTTTTTGTTGCTCAAAACAAAATAACTTATTTTAATAGCCTGTGCGATACATGTTGTTCCACCGTTGCAAAGTGTCCATACTTTAGCCAAAAGATTTGTAGCCTGCCACATGTCAAGGTAGACTCTTTCAGCAGGGCCCTACACTAACCTAACTAGTCTAACATAGCGCACCACACCAGTCTTAAACCACCAAACTGTTGTTTATTAACACGTGACGTTTCGGGTGCCCGTGTGGCACCTCCTCAGACACACATAACCAATATAAACAACATCATATCTGTTACAAAGAAAATTCTTTTTTTTTTCTTAACTGGTCAAGGAAAACAATCCTCCGCCCCCCCCCCCCTCTCTACTGCCTGTCTGCCGCCTTTCTTCTCAGTGCTGCCTGAGACAAATGTCTCACCCTGCCTAAGGTAGATGTGGCCCGTGCTGACTGTGATAGAGGGGAAGCGTAGGAAGTGACTGACTGTGAAAGTGGTAGCAGTTAGAGTGTGATGTAGAGTGGGTAGGAGACGTGATAAGGGTAGAGAGCTTAGGAAGTGACTGACTGTGGAGGGTAGAGGCGGTAGGCAAAGTGACTGACTTGGTGATAGAGGGTAGAGGTGTAGGAAGTGACTGACTGTGATCGAGAGAGAAGGTAGAAGGCGGTAGGAAGTAGACTGACTGTGATAGAGGGTATAGGTGGTAGGAAGTGAGACTGACTGGTGCGTAGAGTGTAGAGGGCGGTAGGAAGTGACTGACTGTGATAGAGGGTAGAGGTGGTAGGAGTGACTGACTGTGATAGAGGGTAGAGGTAAGGAAGTGACTGACTGTGATAGAGGGTTGAAGGGTGAGGAAGTGACTGACTGTGGTAGAGGGAGAGGCGGTAGGAAGTGACTGACTGTGATAGAGGGTAGAGGCGGTAGGAAGTGACTGACTGTGAGTAGAGGGTTAGAGGCGGTAGGATAGTGACCTGACTGTGATAGAGGGTAAGGGCGGCCTAGGAGTGACTGCTGTGATAGATGGTAGAGGTAGAAGTGACTGCTGTGAGGGTAGAGGCGGTAGAATACTGGACTGTGATAAGATGTGTAGAGGTGGTAGAGTGACGGACTGTGATAGATAGGGTATGGTGATGGAGAGGTAAGGCGGTAGGAGTGACTGACTGTGATAGAGGGTAGAGGTGGTAGGACGTGGCTGACTGTGATAGAGGTAAGGCGGTAGGAAGTGAACGCTGTGATGAGGATAGCAGGCTGTAGGAAGTGACCTGACTTCGTGATAATAGGGTAGAGGTGGTAGGAATGTGGCTGACTATGATAAAGAGTAGAGGCAGTAGGATGTGGCTGACTATGATAAAGAGTAGAGGCGGTAGGACGTGGCTGACTAATGCAGACAATGTTGATTGTAAGAGTGGTCAAGGCTTCCTTACTGAAGAGAGGAGGATGGTACATTTTGGGTGGACATTCCCTTTAATTAAACTATATAAATAATACCTGGTAATGGGAGTATCTCCAATCACTTACATAAGTAAAATAGATTATATAAGGGAGGGATAATCTCACAAACATTGGGAACAGAAGGAATTTCCTTGCTTCGTTCGGCCTTTTGCCCTTTTGGAACACTCGGTCTCAGGTTAATCTGCCCCCTTTATAATTCACCTCATAAGGTTTGATTTGGAAAATAAAACCCCCCGTGTCAGGATCTGAGGTTCTAACCAAATCCACCAATAGGAATTTCCCTGTCTATAAGGACGACCCAGGGTCATAGAACATTTTCCTACAGTAAACTGTGGCTTATGGGTGTGGGCACCTTCCCTCTAAGCTGTGCCCTCTGGCTGCAGGTCTGCGAACACAGGTTAAAGTGATGCAGACACAAAAATCTGCTTAAATGTAAACACTATTGTGCAAAAGGTCATTCCAGGGAGATACCAGCACCAGCCAACCAAAAGTAAATAAATAATGGCAGCTTTATAAGAACATTGCAAAAACAAGTCACTATGCATCCTCCAGACTCTCTATTGTTCATCTCTAGAACTATCTCTAGTATACTCTCTCTAGCACTCACTCAAGTACTCTCTCTAGTTATGTACTGTTTCTAGTACTCTCTGGTTTAGTACTCTATAGCACTCTCTCTAGTACTATCCCTAGTACTTTCTCTAGCATTCTCTCTAGTTTAGTACTCTCTCTAGCACTCTCTCTAGTTCAGTACTCTCTCTAGTACTCTCTCTAGCACTCTAGTACTATCTCTAGTTTTCTCTAGTTTAGTACTGCCTTTAGTACTCTATCTGGTTTAGTACTCTCTAGCACTCTCTCTAGTATTCTCTCTAGTTTAGTACTCTCTCTAGCACTCTCTGTAGTTCAGTAATCTCTCTAGTACCGTCTTTAGCACTCTCTAGTCCTATCTCTAGTTCTCTCTAGGACTCTCTCTAGTTTAGCACTCTCTTTAGTACTCTCTCTTGTTTAGTACTCTCTAGCACTCTCTCTAGTACCACCTCTAGTTTATACTCTAGTACTCTCTAGCACTCTCTCTAGTTTAGTACTCTGGTACTCTCTAACACTCTCTAGTTTAGCAGGTACTAGAGAGAGTACTAGGAAGAGTACTCTCTTGTACTCTTATGAGTATTCTCTCCAGTTCTCTCTCTGGTTCTCTCTATGGCACTATCTAGTACTCTCTCTAGTACACTCCCCAGTAATCTCTACATTACTCTCTCTAGTACACTCTCCAGTACTCTTTCTAGCACTCTCTAGTACACTCTCTCCAGTACTCACTATCCAGTACTCTCTACAGTACTCTCTCTAGTACAATCTCCGGTACTCTCTCTGGTACACTCTATCTAGTACTCTTTAGTATACTCTCCGCAATTCTTTTCAGTGCTCTCACCAGTACTTTTTCTAGTATACTCTCTGCGGTCAACTCACCAGTACACACTCCAGTGCTTTCTCCAGTATTCTTGCCAATTCTTTTTCTCCAGTACTAGCTCTAGTAAATTTGCTCTAATATTCTCTTTAGTATACTCTCTACTGCTTGTGAAGGTTCTCATTCATCCAGGTCATGGTATATCTGTTGTATTCAATTAGATCAACTGGACTTGAAATGTAGTTCTTGAAGACGTTTCGCTAGTCATCCGACTGGCTTTCTCAATTCAGAATGACTTGTACAAGAATCTGTGCAAATTTTGTACCCTGGAGAAATCCCACTTAGCATTCAACAGCCAGGTGTGTTAAGGGCGTGATTTGACGATCCAATGGCAATCCGCCCTTAACACTGCTGTGATATGCTAATTGGGATTTTCCAGGGTCAAATTGCCACAGATTCTTGTACAAGTCATTCTGAATTGAGAAAGCCATCGATACTAGCGAAACGTCTTCAAGAACTACATTTCAAGTCCAGTTGATCTAATTGATACACCAATATACTCTCTACTATCTGTTCATACTCTTTCTAGTACTCGCTTTAGGTATTCTCACCAGTATTATCAGGGGAATTGTATATAAATCTGCTGTTAATATCAGAGAGAGGTAGGATTTCTGCCCCTGTTCCAAAGAGTTCACAATCAGCGGGTCACATAGAGAGAGAAGTTACAGGATCACATTCTGTAATAGAGGAGGAAGGAGAGAATATTCTTTCTAACCCACAAACAGGGAGGAATTTCAATGTGCAGATTCTATTCATTCTGTTATTTTTCACACATGCAGACTCCACACATTGGGGCATATTTATAAAGGTTCGTTAACTTTTCGCGGCCGTTTTCGCGGACATTAACGCATAAATCGCGTTTAACGCGATTTATAAAAGTCCGAAAACGGCCGCGAAAAGTTAACGAAGCGTTAACCCTTCGCGGCGATACTTACCTGTTACTGGTTTCGCTCGGCTAGTATCGGCTGTTTTTTACCTTGAAGGTGGCGAAGTCAGCCGATACTAGCCTCCCGCGGTGGGTGGTCGCACCCGCCCCGGGAGACACGCCCACCCAGCCCACACCCCCCGCGGCGGCGGCGACCACCCGCCGCCGCTTCCCAGCAGCCCCTCCTAACCCGTTCCCCGCTCGAGGCTAGGAGGGGCTGCCGGGAAGGGGCCGCAGCAGGTGGCCGCGTACCCCCTCCCCGGCAACCCCTCCAAGCCCCCCGCCCCGGCCGCTCCCGGGGAGGGGAAGGGAGGGAGCCGCTGGGAGGGGTGGAGGCTCCCTCCAGCGGGGCCCTGAGAAGGGCCTTTTGGGGCTCGAACCGAGCTCGAACCGGTTCGAGCCCCATTGACTGAGTGGGGTTGGTGTCGCCAGCCCGAAGACCAAGGGCCTGTTTAAGAGCCGCACTGGGGGTCCCGGTTCGAGCTGCGGGACCCCGCCAAAGGCACTTGTTAGTGCCGCAAGGGCCCTTATGAAGAGGGCCAGGGAGGGGGGTCCCAGTTCGAGCTGCGGGGCGACCCCTTAAGCCCCAAAGGGCTCTTGTCCAGAGACCGCAAGGGCACTTGTCAGTGCCGCATAAGGCCTTACATAGGGCCGGGGAGGGGGGTCCCGGTTCGAGCTGTGGGACCCCCTAAGCCCAAAAAGGCCCTTCTCAGGGCCCCCGACGGAGGGAGCCTCCACCCTCCACAGCGGCTCCACTCCCTCCCCTCCGCCGGGGCGGCCCGGGGCGGGGGGGCTGGGAGGGAGCTTGCACGGGGACGGGGCGGGTGCGCGGCGGGGTGGTCGCGACCACCTGCGGGGCCATCACGCGCAGCCATCCTAGCCTCCCGTTCCGAGATTGCCCGCGAGCGGGAAAGGGTTAAGGAGGGGCTCGCTGGAAGCGAACGCGGGGGGTGGGCGGGGTTGGCCGTATGCCCCGCCCCCTTAGGAGAGAGAGACGTTCGGGGAAGGGATGTAAGTCCCCATCGAGGCGATACTATAAAGTATCGCCGCGAAGGGGCTTAAATTACCGCAGCACATCGCGGCACATATATACATATCGCGGGAATGGTAGGGCGCGCCGTTATAAATACGGCCCAATAGCGCTATTTCTCGCGGCCGCGATTGCGGCGGGGTAATTATTTTGGCGCTATTTTCGTTGCGTTATAAACTATGCCCATGACTGAAAAGTTTTTTTTCCCTCCAGGTGGCGCTCTAAGCAATAGTCTAAAGAATCTTTCTTCTTTCAATAAATAAAATGTCCTCATTTTCCTAATGAATACTGAATATAAAGGAAACAGATACAAAGCTTTACTTACAAGTCCATTTTATGGGGATTTTCCCTTGTAGCGAACGGGTTGACTTTAAAAACATAAGAACATAAATGTTGGAAACATTACAGTTGGACTGATACAGCATAAAGCTATAAAGGGTCAGATCCCAATCTATTACAGAAATAATGCATGGGTAACCTACACGGGAGTGTCCTTATGGACGTTCTAAAACCCAAGGTGATCTGATACGATATGAAACATGCCATGGTAATTGCATGTGTATGGGCACCATTACAACAAATCAGAATTTTGTGGTTTTTAGGTGGTAATTACAGGACAACATTCCCATCTATACTGTATGTGTCTCTTGATTGGCGTGGGCATCAGCTGTGATATTTACCGGTTCAACTGTTTCTGGTCAATAGTTCTATACAAAAATGGTTCAGTCCAAAACAATGAGGCGCATCTCCTTTTTCAGGTGCCAGGTCCCACTAGGCTATGTTGGATGTGTGCTGTGTTTAGGGCAGTGCTCACACACACCAATTGAGAGGGAGGGGGGTGGCCATTATCTCCCGACCTTTGTGCGGCTCATTCGATCACCATTTTTTCACGTCATGCGATTCTTGTCTTGTGGGGCCTTGCTCTTAATTCCCACCAGATTACTTATCAATAACATGTGTATACCAGGTCTAGGCTCATAGCTGCCGACCAATCAGAGATATCACCAATCGCTATAACTCAATTCTAATAACTAGACTATTGCTGTTCCTTCTCTATGTTATATTGGCTTCCAAGTAAGTAAACATTACATGTGAGACGTCCTTGAAGGGAACCTGCAGGGAGCATTTAAGGTTGAAAGACCGGATGAGGCCAGAAATTCCAGAGACAAGTCAAGGGAAGCAGAAATATTACAAGGTAGAGACCGAGGACCATAAGAGAAGAAAGATTATAGAGGAAGCAGAGTCTGGAAGTATTAAGGTAGTCGGGTTATAAGAGCAGGGTCAGGAGTAGAGGTAGGTGTTATAGAGAGCGAGTGGTCAGGAGTATTAGAGTCAGGTGTTATAGAGGCAGAGTCAGGTAGTAGTTAGAGTCAGGAGTATTGATAGAAGGAGCAAGAGTCAGGAGTCATTAGAGTCAGGTGGTTATAGAGGGAGCGCGTCATGGAGTATTAGAGTCAGGTGTTATAGAGGAGCAGAGTCATGGAGAATGAGAGAGCAGGGGTTATAAGGAGGTGTATAGCAGAAAGTCAGGAGTATTAGAGTCAGGTGTTATAGAGGGAGCAGAGTCGATGGAGTATTAGAGTCGGTAAGGTGTTATAGAAGGAGCAGAGTCGGAGTATAGAGTCAGGTGTTAGAGAAGCAGAGTTGGAGTATTAGAGTCAGGGTGTATAAGAGGAGCAGAGTCTGGAGTATTAGAGTCAGGTGTTATAGAGGAGACAGATGTAAGAGTATTAGAGTAGGTGTTATGAGGAGCAGAGGCAGATAGTATTAGAGTCAGGTGTTATAGAGGAGCCGAGTATGGAGTATTAGAGTCAGGTGTTATAGAGAGCAGAGTCAGGAGTATAGAGTCAGTGTTATAGAGGAGCAGAGTCTGGAGTATTGAGTAGGTGTTAGTAGAGGAGCAGAGTTGGAGTATTAGAGTCAGGTTGTTTTAGAGGAGCAGGTCAGAAAGTATTAGAGCGGTGTTATAGAGGAGCAGAGTCAGAAGTATTGAGTCAGGTGTTTAGAGGAGCAGAGTCAGGAGTATTAAGGTGGCCATATCTATGTTTGTAATACAGACCGGGGTTATTAAGCGAGTGTGATGAATGGGATTTGCGATCGCATGTCGGTCAAATATACGATGGGAGAGAGCCGGTTCGGCAGCATCGACGAACATCGCGTGAGAGGCTCGGTCGGGTAAGTAAATTTATAGATTATGGCCACCTTTAGAGTCAGGAGTATCTGTTGTATAAATTAGATCAACTGGACTCGAAGTTAGTTCTTGAAGACGATTCGCTAGTCACTCCGAAGGATCTCTCAATTCAGCATGACTTGTACAAGAATCAGTGGCAATTATGTACCCTGGAAAATCCCAATAGCATATCACAGCTAATAGAGTGAGGAGTATTAGAGAGAGCAAGTCAGGAGTATTAGAAAGCAGAGTGGGGTGTATATTAAAGGGCAGAGTGGGGTGTATTAAAGGAGACGAATGAGGGAGTATTAGAGGAGCAGAAGTGAGAGTATTAGAAGAGCAGAGTTCCGGAATTTAAGAAGAGCCAGAGTGAGGAGTATTAGAGAGAGCAGAAGCAGGAGGTATTAGAAGAGCAGAGTGGGGTGTATTAGAGGAGCAGAATGAGGAGTATTAGAGGAGCAGAGTGAGGAGTATTAGAAGAGCAGAGTGGGTGTATTAGAGGAGCAGAATGAGGAGTATTAGAGGAGCAGAGTGAGGAGTATTAGAGGAGCAGAGTGAGGAGTATTAGAGGAGCAGAGTGAGGAATATTAGAAGAGCAGAGTCAGGAGTATTAGAAAAGCAGAGTGAGGAATATTAGAAGAGCAGAGTGAGGAGTATTAGAGGAGCAGAGTGAGGAATATTAGAAGAGCAGAGTGAGGAGTATTAGAGGGGCAGTGTGGGATGTATTAGGATAGGGAAAGGTTGACATGGCCGGGGCATTAAATGTTCTTGTTTATAGACAGAGACATTTTCAAACAAGAATGGTTTGCTGATGGCTACACAGATTTTACAGTACCTACCCAGTGGGTTGTAGTGGTCCAGATGGTATATGATATGGGGCTTCTAAATGTTTTTTTAATGTAATGAGGAATGGGCAAATTCTATCAGCGCTGGACCGATGGAAATGGAATCTTAAGATGTTTACCTATGTAGACACATGGAATATTATTCATTACTTTCCGTAAACAGCCTACAGTATTGAACTGCCTAAATACGTCTCCTTATTGCATTGTCAGCTCAATAACTGGTGCCAATGTTAACGTATCAGTTTATCCTCATTAGAAAATGAAAAGACCTAAAGAATCCAGCAGGACTGTAGGGGTCCAATCTTTATCTCCCATCCCTACTTCCCACTGTGTCCCTTTTAACAGGAAACTCACCATCTCATTACATAACAACAAGTTATACTTTTTAAATTCACCACCCAAGGCAAAGAAAAGGCCGTGAGACCTTACGGCTGGATCTAGGGCTCCTGCTGACGCACCTCTTTGTCATGCGCCTTCAGCCTCGAACTACAGACCTTGGAGAAGTAACAATGACCAAAAAAATTGGATTCCCTTGGGCAGAAAAATTCCATATTGGAATGTTAATTAGTTCTAACAAGATCTAAGAAGATATGCAAGATCTGAAGATAAACCAAGTAGGGTCCATCCAATGTCTCTTGACTGATTAGCAGGACTTGAATGAGATTAAAGAGATTGGAAATGTAAATTGCTAATACTAAGTGCAAATGTTGGTGGCTATAGACCTTTATTGTTATTTATTGCCCACGGGTCCATTCCTGGGACATCTCCCACATAAATTATTTACATTACAATGGGCAGTCCAGTGGAGAAATTCTGTGTTTGTAGTTTTTGTAAGCATGCCATAGACTGGGACAGGTTCTCAATCAATTCCACCAATTGGTTTAAAGATCTCGAGATGGATAATCAAACTTACCTTCCTACCAGTCCACATCCTACCAGTCCACATTCTACCAGTCCACATCCTACCAGTCCACATCTTTAGTAGATTTCAAACTAAATCAGCTGAGGATCAACTGTGCGAAATCCTTTTCGACTGGTTCTTCATTGTTGTAATTTGCTCAGGAAGAATGGATCTGGCATCGGCCATTTATGGCTAGCTTTAGGGTAATATTAGTAAAGGTAAAAATGTCAGAAAGAACTGCAGGAACCAATATAGGGCAGGAATAGTATTAGATCTTCACAAATGACACAATTCCCATAAGATGTTGAGAATTGGGTTAGCAGATTGGTCCATATCCAGCCACTAATAGTTATCTGAAACCCCAAGGCCACATTATTAGTTAGTCTATGGACAACCATAGAGTGTAATCAGGGCCAGGGAGTATTTTATAGTGTCTGTCATTGTGGTATTTTCCATTAAATTGTTTTTGGGAAGAACAGTTAAAGGGCATCTATACAGAAAAAAAAATATTAGTAGTTTCCATTACTTGAAACTACTCTTCCTTACTATCACTGTACCATTTCTTTACTGATCTGTCCCATATTTATTTAAATATCCAGTTTGAAACATCTTACATTTTAGCGCCTTATTATTATCTTGAACTCATCTGCTGTGAGCAGTTTTGCTGTAGCTGAAATGGTGAAAGAGTTTTGACAGTTGGTATGTGGGAAATTCCCTCTCTCATTGCTGACTCATAGGGCCCTATTTATAAAAGATCGGTATCGTTATCGTAAAATACCGATCGTTATCGTAAAATAACGACCAGGTTTTTACCGATAACGACCGTTATTTACCGATAACGACCATTATTTACCGATAACGACCGGTATTTACCGATAACGACCGGTATTTACCGATATCGGTAAATAACGGTCGTTATCGGTAAATAACGACCAGTATTTACCAATAACGACGGTATTTAACGATATTGGTAAATAACGGTCGTTATCGGTAAAAACCCGGTCGTTATTTTACGATAACGATCGGTATTTTACGATAACGATACCGATCTTTTATAAATAGGGCCCATAGTGATTTCTGAGCATGCTTGCCCTCATAAAAAAAAAGTCTGGTCAGATGGAAGGAGGGGTGGTTAAAAGAGGGAGGGGGATACTGAGCCTAAGTAAAGCATGTACTGGATTGAAGACATGCAGCAACACACACACCTCAGACTGAGAGCTACTTACACATTTTTATTTACAGATTAAGATAAGGAAAAGTGTTTTTTTCAGTATAGTTGCCTTTTAAGGCCTCTGTACTATTGCTGGAACCAACCTACTTCCTGGAACACTCTAGTGCACCATTGTATATCTGAATTATATAACTATTTCCCTTACAGCCAGTAGACCATGTGACTTGGAATCTCCAGATTTGGTCTGTGTAGATTGAGGGCAACTCTACAGTCAAGCTTGAACTTTTGTGTTGCCTTCTCCCTACTTTTATTAATATTTATAAACGTGCAATAATTTAATATACTGGTGTGATGCCTCCCCATACGCCATACACACAGTGTCCGTATTTTAGGATTATGTTGTTGAGTAACAGATTTTTTCAAACAGTTTTGGGAGCCCAAAGGTAAAATTATGAGGTGCAACCCCCTATAGTCTGTGCGCACAAACAGGTAGGTCCATAGATATACTCTGAAGGGAGGAATACTCAGGCAATAAGTGTTTATAATTTATTAAGGTGCTGAAAAACCAAAGGAAGGTAAAACCCCCTTCCTCAGGTGAGGAACAACAGTACCTAGAGGTATTTGAAATTTCCTGACTCAACATATCTCATGGTTTTGTATTGGACTGAATTGTTATCTTACGACCACAGTGTTATTTTATGACATGGCCGTAAAGCAGTGATAGTGACGGTTACTTTACAACATATTTATGAAGGTCATAATGCTACACAGTATTTTTTTTTTACAATATGATGTGTTTAGTTATAGGTCCCTTAATGTGTCCATGGAAGTTCTCAATGAAACACAATAAACTAACTAACTATACACCTAAAAAGAGATTTCCCGTTTATAAAACATTCAATGACTTGGTACATATTCCACAACTGCCCAAACATGGCACCACAGCCAGACATTACCCAACACCCTTATACAGCTTCATGTCCTCTGCACACCCACCCCACATACACCCACCCTACAACAACCTACTACCCTACAGACCAAACATCTTCCTACCTTAATATTGATAACACAGTATTACATAACCCATGTCCTAAATCCACCCAGCCCCTGTCTACTTTACTACCCTCATCTACCAATACTCCCAACCTATAAATGTATCCTTGGTCATATAGGGATGTGTGTTCCCTATTAGACAGGACAACAATCCAAATATACAATATTAACTCACCTGGTTCCTTTAAGTCATTCATTTCTTGTTCCTTGTTACAGGTTAGCCGTGTGTCTCCAGGTAAGGGGTAAAATAAAGACACACACCATAAGTTGTCCAAGACAAGCCCTTGAAGGCCCTTATTATAAAATCTTTAGCCTGGGGGTTATTCTTGCTGGGACAGGGACAAAAGGTGAAAAGAAAAGATGTTGATCCAAGTGTCTCCACCCACAATCCCATCATGCTATTGTTCTCTTTTTAAAGTCCCATAGAAAAGATAATTGCATACCAGTAGAGGGAAAACGAAAATACCTGGCCAAGGACCATCCCATGGTAAAGAGTTCACATGCTTCATATGACTTATTTAAAGCACAATGTGATTTTTTATATTGATTCAATTATTTAGAATCTTTGATTATTCCAATTGGTAGGTGGTAGGATACAGCTTAAAATGGCTCATCGATCTTACCTACGGCCACAGCATCTTGAGTAGACAGAGAATCCCCCAAAGCAGAACAAAAATGGCCACCACCACGCACATTATTTCCATAGGCTAAAAGGTATTATGTAGTGCAGTTTTCTTTCTTTTTATAACCTTTGGAGGTGAAAAATTGGGAAATTAAACTTATTACAGATTTCTTATAAAATGAAGAACAAAAGACCAAATCTGTTTTAACCTGTTTTTTTTACTTTCTCATTAAAAGCACATAAATACTTTTCCTGACTATTCGATTACAGTGGCTTCATTCTATTCTACCAACAGTATCCCCCCCCTTTCAGGTAATGGGTAGAGATGGACTAGAACTCGATCTCGAACCCAAACTTAACAAGTTTGACTTTCGATCTTTCCGGACTTTCGATAATTATCGAATGAATCAGTCGAGGGTTCGGTAACCCTCAAATCTGGACTCAAGGGTTCGGTAACCCTCGAATCTGGACTCAATGGTTCGGTAACCCTTTGAATCTTCTATTCGTTTGTGGGATAATTATCGAAAATCAAACGCAGGAGCTCGAAAGTCGTGCGCGTAAGAATAAAATCGATTTTTGGAAATTTCTGGATATTTGTACGTGTTTCCCAGACCATTTCCCAGGTCCCAGAGCCATTTACATTAAGTTACCATTGTTATTTTTAACTAACTTTTCCCATAATATAGATATTGGTCTCCCAGCCCCAACCGCATTTCTATTAGAGCAAGAAAGTCCCCCGATCTTTACTTACCTTACCTCTCTCCTTCGCCACACAATCCCGGCCCTCTGCTTGCATAGAACTGCAACAGGGGGCGGGACCAGCAGCCACGTCTGTGATTGGCTGAGAGGCAGCCAATCACGGATGCGGCTGCCGGTAGTGTAGAAAGGCGAAGGAGAGAGGTAAGGTAAGTAAAGATCGGGGGATTATAGTTTTGGGGGTGGACATACCCTTTAACATTATTTCAGCCAAACCTTTCAAACTATTTGACTCCCATTGACTTTAATAGTCAGTTTTCGAACTTTCAAACTTTTATCAAAGTTCGAAAACGGACCAAAGTTTATTAAGTTTGGCCATCTCTAGTAATGGGCTGTTGATTTTAGACTGAAGTTTCAGATTAGAAATTATCTAAACCCGCATACTTTGAGCATTTTGGTCGACTAAATATTGTTTTGTCACCGAGTCTATTTTTTGTTGACTAAATGTATGTTTGGTTCCCACAGAATATCTTTTGGTCGACTAAATATATTTTTGTTGCCAAAGTATTTTTTTTTGTTTGTTGACTAAATGATCTGGGAACCAACGCCACCCCATAATGCTAAGTGTGCCATCATTTGAAGAATTGACTTTCTCTATCAATGCACAGAACCATATTGAGAAGGGGCCCTGAGAATCCCATAAATCCAACCCAGTCCTTTAAATAGTGAGAATGGACCTTTTTTAATGTTAATCATCTCTCCAATCGGAATGTGATTCGTGTATGATTAATCAGCGCATCCTGTGAATGGCCCAAGTTATTGAAAACCAAACTCTCCTGTGCTACACAGAGCTCCTGTTATGGGTATAATAATTAACTTCTAAATTATAGGGGACTTTGTCTCATTCCTTCGCGGAACAGTAACATAGGATACTAGTTAGAATACAAATTATAAGCTATGGACTATTTTATTTTATCTAATAGCCAGCAGTGCCTTAAGAGAATCCTTGCTTAAATAACAGGTTCCCCCTTTACAATATCTGTACCTGCACCGCCAATAATAAATATCCCCACATTCACTGGTAAAGGTACTTCTGGGTATTGCATACGGATCTGTGGTCTCAGTGAATGTGAAATAGGAGAATAGGAGATTCCATTCATTTGGCCCGCTGTTACCTCCTGAAAAGCATTAATCTCTATGTTCAGGTGTAGAATATAAATTATTCACAGACATTCCACCCAGGCCAATGTGTGACATAGCTAAACACTGATTATAACTGATGACATAGCTAAACACTGATTATAACTGATAACATAGCTAAACACTGATTATAACTGATGACATAGCTAAACACAGATTATAACTGATGGCATAGCTAAACACTGATTATAACTGATGACATAGCTAAACACTGATTATAACTGATTACAAGCTAAACCCCCTGATTATAACTGGTGACAAGCTAAACGCAGATTATACTGAGACATTAGCTAAACACTGATATAAACTGATGACATAGCTAACCCTGATTATAACTGATGACATAGCTAACACACTGATTATAACTGATACATAGCTAACACTGATATAACTGATGACTACTAACACTATATAAACTGATAACATAGCTAAACACTGATTATAACTGATAACATAGCTAACACGGATTATACTGATACAAGCTAACACTGATTATAACTGATGACATAGCTAAAACCCTGATTATCCTGTGACATAGCTAAACACTGATTATAACGATGACATCTCAAACACTGATATATAACTGATAACATAGCTAAACACTGATTACTAACGATACATAGACTCTAACACTGATTATAACTGATAACTAGCTAAACACTTATTAACCTGATAACATAGCTAAACACTGATTATAACTGATAACATACTCAACTATTATAACGATACATAGCTAAACACTGATTATAAACTGATAACATAGCTAAACACTGATTATACTGATAACTAGCTAAACACTATTATAACTGAACATAGCTAAACACTGATTATAACGATAATACTACACCCTGATAACCTGATACTAGCTAAAACACTGTATTATAACGATGACTAGCTAAACACTGATTATAACTGATGACATAGCTAACCACTGATTAGATAACTGATGACATACTAAACCCTGATTATAACTGATGACATAGCTAACCACTGAATTATACACTGATACATAAGCTAAACACTGATTATAACTGATGACATAGCTAAACACTGATTATAACTGATGGACATAGCTCAAACACGATATAACTAATTACAATAGCTAAATACGATTTAACTAATGACAAGCTAACACTGATTTAACTGATGACATAGCTCACCACCGTTATACCTGATACCTAGCTAAACACTGATTATAACTGATGACATAGCTAAACACTGATTAATGATGAATAGCTAACACTGATTATAACTAATGACACGCTAATCACTGATTATAACTATGACATAGCTAATCACTGATTATAACTGATGACATATCTCACCACGATTATAACTGATGAAATAGCTAAACACTGATTAAACTGATTGACATACTAAACAACTGATTATAACGATGAACTACTAACACTGATTATAACTGATGACATAGCTCAACACTAGATTAAATAACTGTGACATAGCTAAACCTGATTATAACTGACTGACATAGCTAAACCCTGATTAAACTGATGACATAGCTAAACACTGATTATAACTGATGAACATAGCTAAACACTTATATAACTGATGACATAGCTAAACACTGATTATAAACTGATAACATAGCTAAACACTGATATAAACTGATGACATAGCTAAACCTGATTATAACTGATGACATAGCTAAACACACTGATTATAAACTGATACATCTGTTGCAGCATTTATAAGACACACTGTTTCACAGGGATCATGTGGCTTTTCTGTATTATTTAAACAGTTTATTTTGTATGAACTTTCCTTGACACTCACTATGATGGATTATTGTATTATTGACAGGCAAGTCTTTTATAAGCCACAGGAATGTTGTGCTTTGTCCCATTAGTTAATGAATTAT
This sequence comes from Hymenochirus boettgeri, assembly GCA_019447015.1. Classification (NCBI taxonomy): domain Eukaryota; kingdom Metazoa; phylum Chordata; class Amphibia; order Anura; family Pipidae; genus Hymenochirus; species Hymenochirus boettgeri. The sequence goes on along the minus strand of CM033470.1, from coordinate 17,408,491 downwards.
CAGAAGACTAGGGAATACAGATATTTGTAGGGAACATATGAAAACGATTTTATCAAATGACCTGGGAAAGACTAAACTGATACATTTTAATCAGGAACAGCACCATCAACTCCTCAAATAGATGGAGGGCTGACATAACAGTGACTGCTGAAGTGGAGGGCTGACTGACATAACAGTGGCTGCTGAAGTGGAGACTGCATGGCTGCTGAGACTGACACTAAGTGGCATGCTGAGTGGGAGGGCTGACTGACATAACAGTGGCTGCTGAAGTGGAGGGCTGACTGACATAACAGTGGCTGCTGAAGTGGAGGGCTGACTGACATAACAGTGGCTGCTGAAGTGGAGGGCTGACTGACATAACAGTGGCTGCTGAAGTGGAGGGCTGACTGACATAACAGACATATACGGCTCTGAAGTGGAGGGCTGACTACTAACAGTGGCTGCTGTGAAGGGGAGGACTGACGACATAACAGTGGCTGCTGAAGTGGAGGGTGACTGCATAACAATGGCTGCTGAAGTGGAGGGCTGACTGACATAACAATGGCTGCTGAAGGTGGAGGGCTGACTGACATAAACAGTGGCTGCTGAAGTGGAGGGCTACTACAAATAACAGTGCTGCTGAGTGGAGGGCTGACTGACTAACAGTGATGCTGAAGTGGAGGGCTGACTGACATAAACAGTGGCTGCTAGCTGAGTGAAGGGTGATTGACATAACAGTGGCTGCTGAACTTGAGGGTTGACCTATTATCAGCCGCTCTTCAGTTCATCAGCTACTGTTAGATCAGCCAGCCCTCTAGTTCAGCAGCCAGTGTTAAGTCAGCCCTCCAGTTCAGCAGCCACTGTTTGTTTAGCACTGGTCCGTATAGGATTTGTTTGGTCCGTATAGGAGGCGGCACATCTGACCTTGGGGCGAAGCATCCTCTCTCTGTTCTTTTTTCCGGGTCTCGTGGTCGCACGCATAGTTCACTGCGCCATGAGACTTGGTGGAAGGGGCGCACCTGCTCGCGCGAGAGCTAGGATTTCAGGTGCGGTGTCATGCGCGATGATGTCATCACGTGCGATGTCCGCCAATCTATATAAAGCCCAGTGGCGTATCTATGTTAAAACATTCGGGGCACGTGAGGATGTTTGGCAAAGTGCCCCGAATGTTTTAACTGCCTGTGCCTCCTGCAAGTGCCCCAAACTTCCGGATTTCCCGGCTGCGCGAACCTCTGGGTTCGTCGCGCAGCTGGCGCAATGACGTCATGCACAATGCCGGCGCGCCAATGTCATGAGCGCGCCGGTGTGAGAGAGATATCAGGGAGGGAGTCCAGGGACAGATTTAGCAGTACTCGCAGGAGCCAATCCAGATTGATAGATAGATAGATAGATAATAGCATAGATAGATAGATAGATAGATAGATGATAGATAGATAGATGATAGGCAGTTACTTAGATAGATAGTAGATAGATAATAGATGATAGATAGATAGATAGATAGATAGATAGATAGTCAGTTACTTATGATGATAGATAGATAGATAGCAGGTTAGAGATAGATAGATGAGATGAATAGCTCGGATAGCTCGCTAGATAGATACGTATAGATCAGACTAGATAGCTCATGATAGCATACATCGCTAGCCGACGCTCGATCCTCTCGCTCGCTCGCTCCTAGCTCGCTCGCTACGTCGCTGCGCTCGATCGTCTCGCTCGCTCGCTCGCTAGCTCGCTCGCTCGCTCGCTCGCTCGCTCGCCTCGCTCGCTCGCTCTCGCTCCCTCTCTCGCTAGCCCGCTCGCTCGTCCGCTCGCTCGCTCGCTCGCTGCTCGCTCGCTCTCTCGCTCTCTCGCTCGTCGCTCGCTCGCTCGCTCGCTAGCTAGCTCGCTCGCTCGAGCTGCTCGCTCGCCGCTCGCTCGCTCGCATTCGCTTCGCCGTCTTACGCTCAGATCGCTCGCTCGCTTCCCTCCTCGCTCGCTCCTGATCGCCTAGCTCGCTCGCTCGCTAGACTCGCTCGTCCTCGCATCGCTCCTCGCTCGCTCGCTCGCTCGCTCTCTCGCTCGTCGTCGCTCGCTCGCTAGCTCGCTCGCTCGCTCGCTCTCGCTCGCTCGTCCTCTCGCTCGCTCGCTACTCTCTCGCGTCGCTCGCTCTGCTCGCCTCGCTCAGCTCGCTCAGCTCGCTCGCTCGCTCGCTCGCTCGCTCGCTCGCTAGCTCGCTCGCCTCGCTCGCTTCGCTCGCTCGCTCGCTCGCTCGCTCGCTGCGACTCGCTGCGTCTCGCTTCGACTCGCTCGCTCCTCGCTCGCTCGCTCGCTCGCTCCTCGCTCCTCTAGCTTCGCTCGCTCGCCGCGTTCGCTCGCTCGCTCGCTCGCTCGCTCGCTCGGCTCGCTCGCTCGCTCGCTCTCTCGCTCGCTCCTCGCCTCGCTCGCTCGCTCGCTCGCTCCTCGCTCGCTCGTCGCCTCGCTCGCTCGCTCGCTCGCTCCCTCGTCGTCGCTCGCCTGCACGCTGCTCGCTCGCTAGCTCGCTAGCTCGCTAGTCTCGCTCCTCGCTCGCTCGATCATTAGTGCATAGCTGATAAGATGTATAGTAGCGACTAGCTGCTCCTATAGGTCCTCAGAGTCTGATCGCTGTACTACGTAGTCGATCTAGCTCGCAGTAGTATCAGTATCGCTCGCTCGCTCGCTCGCTCGCTCGTCTCCCGCGTCGCTCGCGGTTCGCTCGCTCCTCCTCGTACTGCTCGACTCTTAGCTCGCTCGCTCGTAGTGCTGCTCGCTCCGCTCGCTGCTCGCTCGCTTCTGATCCTATCCGCTCGCTCCTTCCTCGCTCGCTCTCGCCTGCGCGTTCACTCGCTCGCGACTCTGCTCGCTCGCTCGCTCGCAGTCTCGCATCGATCGCTCGCTAGCTCGCTCGCTGGGGCGCTCAGCTCGCTCGCTCGCTCGCTACTACCTCGCTCGTCGCCTCGTCGTTCGCTCGCTCGCTCGCTCTGCCTCGATCGCTCTCCTTCGTCGCTCGGGGGGCCTCTTCGCTCGCCGCTGTTCGCTCGCTCGCCTCGCGTCGCTCCTCTGCTCCGTCCTCGCTCCTCGCTGTGCTCGCTCGCCTCGCTCCTGACGTCGCTCGCTCGCTCGCTCGCTCGCTCGTCCCTCCTCTCTCGCTCCGCTGCCGCATCGCTCGCTCTGCTCGCGCGGTTGGCGCTCCCTCGCCGTCGCTCAGCTCGCTCTGCTCGCCCCGTCTGTCAGTGGCTCGCTCCTCGCTCGCTCGCTCGCTCGCTCTCGCTCGCTCGCTCGCTGCCTCGACTGCTCGCTCCTGCTAGCGATCGCTGCTCGGCTCGATGACTCGATAGCGTCCTTCGCTTACGTACGCTCGCTCGCTCATCGATGATTGCATGATATCGTCGCTCGCTCTCGCTGCTCGCTCGCTCGCTAGCTCAGCTGCTCGCTGCTCGCTCGCTCCTCAGTCCTGCATCGCTAGCTAGCTCGCCTCGCTCGTCCCCGCGTCTCGATCGCTCGCTCTCGCTCGCTCTCTCCGCCGCTCCTAGCTCGCTCGCCGCCTCATCCAGCGCCTCTCGTGCCTCCTGTCATGTCTGCCATGCTCGCTCCGGCTTCCGGCCTCGCGCTGCAGCTGCTCCTCAGCGCTGCATCCTGTCGTCGATCGTGCTGTGTGTGTGTGTGTGTGTGTTGTGTGTTCGTCGAACGCTTTTTGGTGTGCACCACTTTACCTGTGTGTGCAACCCGGCCAGCAGGTTGTGTACACACCCCACGAACCACACCTTGGGACCACTGTCCCTTTAAAGTAGAAGCTCTACTGCTAATAAAATAAATGTCCCTTTAGTAATTATAAAAAGTTACATGTCTCACAATGCGAATTTCATTCACTTTATGGCGGTCACATCCGTCGCTGTCATATTTAAATACAATAGCAAGGTTTCTGGGTAAATCACAGTCACTGGACTGCTTCCCTTTTCTTATAGAGTGCTGTCAGATTTCGCCACCTTTCAGTGTTAAAGGATAAAGTTAAAATGTGCTGGAATTTCATGTGCACATTATATGGGTATGCGATATGTGTTGTCACAAGCGGCCAGTGCAACAGACTAATGTCGGCTCGGTGACTCGGTCAGGTGATATTAGGATTCTGTTCTGTCCAGCATCTCATGAACAAAGCCCAACCAATCGGCCATACCTGCGGTTGTCAGATAAAACGTCTGTTTGTCCATTTTGCGCTCGGTCACTTGTGGCGACACATATCGCAACAGGTGTGTGGTCTTTAGAGGGAACAAAGGTTCGATGAGATAAGGACGTGAATGAGATAAATCATGAGTGGCACAGGTGTGGACAGGGCTGTTACACACAACCAACATTGTGTAGGAGTATAATAAAGTATAATGAGCTTTAGTGGAAAGTCAGACAACATAGGCTTCCGGTGTTTTAAAGGACAAGTCCACGCCCTAAATGAAAACTTACACCCAGGTAAATCACCCCCCAACCCTAAATGGTAATAGTTTGAAATGTGAATATATAGTCTAACCTGAAATGCTGCACAATGTCCTGTTTCCCCTGTTTCTGCTTCCTGGTTCTTCCAGTTGCTAATACATGAGCCAATACCAGACATACAATGCTGATATCGTCCAATCGCCTGTTCATGTATGGGCAATCGTACGATGATCATCCGAGAATCACCCGTTCATGTATGGGCAATCGTACGATGATCATCCGAGAATCACCCGTTCATGTATGGGCAATCGTACGATGATCATCCGAGAATCGCCCGTTCATGTATGGGCAATCGTACGATGATCATCCGAGAATCACCTGTTCATGTATGGGCAATCGTACGATGATCATGCGAGAATCGTCCATTCATGTATGGGCAATCGTACGATGATCATGTGAGAATTTTTATTATCGCCCAAGGGGTTGGTTTGTGTATGGGCCCCATTAATGCTAATCCCCTACCTACTTCTTACTTAAATGCAGCACTATAAAGTACATTTTTCTTCCCAGTAGACAAAGCTTTAGGGGTCCACCTCCATCCCTGTTCTATGGTCTGGGCACGCTCAGTGAGGTTTGATAATAATATGGTGTAATAAATAATAAGGATATTATTTAAGGAGCAGTATCGTTATATAAAGATAAATATCAAGGTCAATATTTAGAAATGAGTAGTGAAATTAACCAACTGGTAGTGTAATTTAAGGGGTATCTCCACCCCCCAAACTAACTTTTTCTGTAGTGTAGGGTACCCTAGCCCAACCCCAACCCCCATGTTAGGCTGGGTGCACACCAGCAGATATTTTTGGCCGACCAACCGAAAGTGCGTGGATCGGTCGGTCGGCCGAAAATATCCGCTGGTGTGGGGCGGACGTAACTGACCTCGATCGGACATGTCAGTAAATCCCGATCGTTCGTGCGGTTCCCTATGGGACCAAATGGTCGATTGCACGAAATGTCAGCCGTGGCCACTATTGCCGTGACCGAAGGACATTTGTCCCGACCGAGCGCTCACGGCGAGTGTACGGTCGGGACAAATAGTCCCTTCGTGTGTACCCAGCCTTAGTTTTGAGAGTCAGCCAATCACAGATGCGACTGTCGGCTATGCAGAGAGCCAAGTGAATGAAGGATTGTAAATCTATTTCTGGGGCTTGTTTTAAAATAATTACCAAGGCGGGGGGGGGGGGCTGGGGTGCCCTACACTACAGAAAAGGGTTTTATCACTAGGGGAAGCAGCTCCCCTGTGCATGCCAGCATCCTCCCGGAGAACAGGCAAGAAGCAGGGACCGTTTGACTTACAGACAGCTCCTACTCTTTACTTTTCTGAACTTTGTACAAGCGCTGCAGGAGAACCATTTGGAGCAGAGATGTAAGGTGAGGATTTTTTTAAACTACACAGTGGGGCCAGTAGTGGGTTACATTTTAGATTTGGGGGTGGACATGCCCTTTAAATACAGGAAAGTCCAGGACACTAACCATGGCAGATGGAAGTTGTACTTGCTGGCGCTCCTTAATGAAATTATATTAAGAGGTAGAAATAATCACCCTCCCTGCCTCTGGGGTTTTTATAGTGTAGTTGTCCTTTAAATGAAACAATAACATATAAATTAGCATTTTTATTCCCATAATCCATTGAGTGAGGTTTTTTTTTCAGTTTACAGACGTTCTTACAGTACCTGCTAATTCCCAGTAAGTCTTGGACTGTACAACGTCCCACCACCCCCAGAAAGCATTTCCTTCTTAGAGGATTATCTATGGTGCAGAGTGATTGGGACTTTCCCTGAGTTAAACACTGACTGCGGTACAAGGTGTAATATAAATCTCACATTCCTCGCCTGCAAAGCTCACACTTAATGACGTAGTTCCAACAATGACAGGATTCCTGAGTTTGGCCTAGTTTGGTTGTTAAGAAACACAGGGCGAGAAGGTGGGAAATATTATGGCATTACCCTAGGGGCACCAAACGCAGATTGGAAATCTCAGTGAAGGATACAATGCAAATTGGTATGTCAGTGGTCACCACTAACCAAGGTCCTGTGCATTTACCTTGTGGCTTTCTCATTATACGTAGGGAAAGAGCAAGGTCAAGTTCAGACAGTTTGGATAAATCTTATGAATTTTGACTGTGAACACACAGGTACAGACACACAGGAGGGTATGATCCCGGTTGTACGATATCGGTATATCTGATCGTGTATGTACAATCGTCTGACAATCGTACAATAATTCCTTCTATCGACCCATATGAAAAAAAAATATTCAGCCCATTCGACCATACGGGTTATACAATCGGATTGTAGTGTCTACACTATGACCATCTTTAAGGTGGGGACAGACATGCGATAGCACATGCAGTGCCTGACCAAAGATTGCACCACCAAGAGCAGTTTTGTTTGACAATTCGTTGGCCAAAGTAGCCATTCGATGAGCAGTTGGAGGTCGGGCGTCTGTGCCTAGCTTTAGTCAGTAACAAAAGGTGAATTACTACCATATCTACTATGTAGCACTAGCATAGCCCAGTAAGCTATAGGATCCAATCACAAATGACCTTTTATCAGTCTAGATCAGTGACAGTAAAACAAGCAGATAAATGATTGGGCGTTTGTTTTCTCTAAATTGTAACATGTGTCTCTGTTAGTAGTAAACTAATTCAATGGATATTCAGGCCATACTAGTCCATATATCCGCCCGACAACGTTTAAGAAGTGTTCGATCAGGTCTAAGGCTGCCTAACCTTAACCCAGTAAAGAATTATCCAATAAAATTTGCTCCCTCGCGCCCACCATTTTGTCATGTTGATAAATCCCCCTATAGAACATGACAGCACTGGTGATAACGTGATATTCCCAGAGTTGGAATTTCTAAAGAGCAAAGGTTCCCACCAAGATCAGTGATCAAAATAAACACAGTGGAATTTGGAACTTGTTAAATCCTGCCAGGTATGCTACATAACGCACAAGGAAAACATTGTCTGATTTGTGTAAGGTTTGTGATCCATAAATAAAAAGAATGAACCAAGGGCTGTATTTCTAAATACTGTAAGCTGCGCACCATGGCTGTGAATACAAAATACAACCCTACCTGGTGGTTACAGAAGGCCTGGATATGGTACAGGCAGCTTGGAGGCATTCCAAACAGTAGTCCTACTTGGAAGGGCAACTTAAAAATAATTCAGTACTCAGACAGGGCTTTAGAGAGTGAAAGAAAGGACCTGGACAATATAGAAGGTTGGAGACAAAAATTGCAATGGTAGCTTAAAGGGTAATTCTCTTTTGAAGTTGGTAAGCACTTCTGGCTGTTACTTTTCCAATTTACTGGATTTTCTCACTCACCGGAATAACAAAAATTGTATCTTTTTTAAGTAATTCATAACCAAAGATCAGTTGGTCAGTGTCGGTGACTTCAGACATGCTCAGTGCAATTCACCCGAGAAGAGAGTGAGAGGAATTCCCCATTCCCATATACTTTCAGGGCGATGCACCGAGCGCCGCTATTGGCCGATAGCGGCGCTCAGAACATCGCTACTTGGCGCCAATTTCGGTATATAACATCACTTGCGGCGGCTGCGCTGTTAACTTTCGCGTTAGCCACGCAGGAAAGTTTTTATTGTTTCAAGCAGGTTTGTCTTCCATTAGGAATTACATAGGAAGGATGTATTTTTATTGATTAGTTTGGGAAATATATGTGTGTTAAGCCTGGTACACATGTTAGACCAGATGAACGAGGCATGACAAACAGGACAAATGTGTGTGGACGCTTGGTCAGGGGTCGATCGTAAATCTGCTGGTCAGATCTACAAATGTGGATGTTCGTCGCCCTTCTTTCCTATACCACCTACATATACTGTTCCTTTTCTAGGGCTCGTTGCGGCCCCTGAAAGTTTGTGGTGCTGATGGTGCTGCCATACCCACCAACCTTCCTACACATTATTAGAATATTAATCTATGCAAAATATGGTCATTCCTGTAAAGAACGCTGAGGCATTGAAATTCCTGCTGAGTATGTGTGTTCTCGACCTATTTACAAAGCTTACATAACCTAGAATCGCAGTAAAAATCCACGTTAGGTCAATAAGAAATCTCATTAGTTAGACTGACGAAATAGAACGTAATCTGCTGGTGCATAAGGAAGCAAATATTTTAATAGGCCTATAATTTACAGTCCTATGGGTATGAGAAGGCAATCGGCGTGGCATTCTCTACATTCCTGCTTGTGGCAATGGCCTACTTTGGCTTAAAGGAGAATAAAACTAAAAACCCAACAGCCAAGAATATAAAGCAACTAATCTGCACCCTGGAGCACAGCCGTATTCTTATTACACCAGCAAACCCTGATTCTATGGTCTCCGCGGCACATACCTCCCCCATTTATTTCTCTAGTATAAAGAATGTCATTCATATCACTAAATCATATTAAATCAAATGTGCAGGGGTTAATGCTCACGTATGATATTGGGATATATATATTTTTTATTATTATAGTGGTTATATAGCGACGTAGCACTTTACAATTACATGTATACATTCAGATCAGGACCTGCCCCAAAGAGCTTACAATCTAAGCACCTTTATTGGACACATACGACCTATCAGTATGTCTTTATGATTGTGGGGGGAACTGGAGTGCCCGGTGGAAACCCACGCAAGCACGGGGAGAACATACAAACTCCTTGCAGATGTGTCCAAGGGTGGAATCGAACTCAGGACTTCAGCGCTGCAAGGTATCAGTGCTAACCGCTGAGCCACCATACTAATATTGTATAAATTGTTTCTGTGTATGAAGCTTTACAATGACAAGAAAGTGGAATATCTTTTTATGAATGAATCTTTTTGTTTTATCTGTTTGTATTTACACCGCGTAACAGTTTACAGACTATGGCCATGGATTTTAGAAGTATTAAGAGTTTAGAAGTGTTACCGTAAGTGCACATGTTATTAACGTATTAAAGTGGAATATTGAGAGATATGTGACATTTTACACATTGCATAACTTTCCATATTGCACCTTGTTATAATTAATCATTAATTGGCACTGTTACGGAATTCATTAAATTATAATTATGCCATAAATTTGCAATATGGGAAAATATTATTGTGTTAGGAATCTTGCCCTTTTATTTTAACAAACAAACTCTTTAAAGTTCTGAATATTGAATGTTTGGTCTAAAAGGCATGATGGGAAGAAACGGGTCACTTAAAGGCAACGTGCGCTTAACACCTGGTATGATCAGGGAACAACCTGTGTCTTTGCCCAGTGCTATTAATTTACAACAACCAATCAGATGATAGCTTTTTATAGGTATACTGTAGTTAACATCTGATTGGTTAGTTCAGATTATTAGCACGGGTTTTGTGCCTTTTATTGCTTTAACCCTTAGTTCTACATGTCAGAGCACATTCTTGCTCTGGGAAGATCAGGCTTTCCCTTGATTTAGGGTTAGGCCACACTAATGCGATTTTAAGTGCAATACAGTCGCGCTTTTAAAAGCGGACACAAGTGTGAGACTAATTGATGTGGCCACACTAGTGCGCTGGCGTGCATTGCACATGAGATCTGTTAATTGGAGCACATGCAATCCATATTTTTTTTAGAGCGTCCATTTCCGGTGCGTTAAAGTGTGGCCACAGCTAGTGGGGGGGATTATAGTTTTGGAGGTGGACATGCCCTTTAAAGGTAAATGTAAGCAAGCATGCTATAATTGTCCATGCTGTGTTTTGCCACCAGAGGGCACTGTTTCGTAAGAGTCTGTGGGTAAATGTTAGCAATCATATAAACATGGTGTGGAGTATAACCTTACAACTGAATATTTTCCTTTACCCGTATTGTTAGTTAACTCTAGAATTGTTGCCCACAGCACCCAAAATATCTATGTCAAGATTTAATTCCCTTTATTTTATTTATCCTTTACATTTGGCGTGTTATGGTGTGTGCGTGTGTGCTTGCTTGCGTGTGAGAGTGTGTGTGTAACACGTGAGTCACTGCGATTTCCATTGCGGTGATTCATTGCTTAGTTAGACAGATTCATACAATGTGCCAACTATAAATCTCAGACAGGGAACTCTCAGGTAGCCCCATTTGTGGCAATGTAGTAAGGAGTTAGCAAGGGGTTAAGACAGAATGAGAAGAGTCAGCATCAGTTTTGCAACTTTCCAAGGGCTGTTTAAGAGACCGCACTGTCGGGGTCCCGGTTCGAGCTGCGGGACACGCCGACCAAAGGCACTTGTTAGTGCCGCACAGGGACCCTTATGAAGGGGCAAGGGAGCGGGCGGTCCCAGCCTCACGAGCTGCGGGCGCGACCCCTTAAGCCCCAAAGGGCTACTTGTCAGAGACGCCAAAGCAGGCACTTAAGTCCGTCAAGTCCCTGGCCATTACACAGGGCCGGGGAGGGGGGGTCCGGTTAGAACCGGAGCTGTGGGACCCGCCAGCCTACCAAAAAGGCCCTTCTCAGGGCGCCCTCCGGACGGAGGGAGCCTCCACCTAACCGACGCGTCCCTCCACTCCCTCCAGGAGAGCCCGGGGGGGCAGTGCCCATGGGTGCTTTGAGGGGAAGGTAGGGGGAAGTGTGCGACGGAGGATGGGGGGGTGCGGCGTGCGCGCGCCACCTCGGCATTGCACGCGCAGCCCATCCTAGCCTCCACGTTACCGATTGATTGCAGGCCGGCGAAGGGGGAACACAGGGTTACGGAGGGGCTGCTGGAAGCGGCGCGTGGGGGTGGGCGGGGTTGGCGTATGCCCCGCCCCCTTAGAGGAGAGACGTTCGGGGAAGGGATTTTAATTCCCATCGAGGCGATACTATAAAGTATCGCCGCGAAGGGGCTTAAAATTACCGCAGCACATCGCGGCATGATACATATCGCGGGAATGGCTAGGGCTCGCCGTTATAAATACGGCAATAGCGCTATTTTCGCGGCCGACGATGTGCGGCGGGGTAATTTTTTTGGCGCTATTTTCGTTGCTTTATAAAATATGCCCATTGACTGAAAAGTTTTTTTTCCCTCCAGGGGGGTGACGGCTCCTAAGCGCATAGTCTAAGAATCTTTCTATCTTTCACATAAATAAAATGTCCTCATTTTACCTAATGATAGAATGAATAAAAGGAAAACAGAGTACAAAGATATCTTTACTTACAAGTCCATTTTTATGAGGCGATTTTCCCTTGTAGGAAGGGTTGCGGGTTGATTTAAAATAAACATAAGAACACTAAACGTTAGGAGACACATTACCAGTTGGACTGATACAGCATAAAGCTATAAAGGTCAAGATCCCAATCTATTACAGAAATAACGCGTGGGTAAACCTACACGGGAGTGGTCCTTATGGACGTTCTAAAACCCAAGGTCGATACTGATAGATAATGAAACTATGCCATGGATTGCAGTGGTATGGGCACCATAACAACAAATCAGAATTTGAGGGTTTTTAGAGTCGCGTATAATACAGGAACAACATTCCATCTATATATAGTCCTGTATTTGAATTGGGTGGGCATCAGCTGTGATATTAACCGGTTCAACCGTGTTTTAGCGTCAATAGTCTAACAAAAATGGTCAGTCCAAACAATGAGGCGCATACTCCTTTTTCAGGGCCAGGACCCACTAGGCTTGTTGGTGTGTGCTGTGTTAGGGCAGTGCTCAGCACACACCAATTGAGAGGGAGGGGGGTGGCCATTATCTCCCGACCTTTGTGCGGCTCATCGATCACCATTTTTCACGTCATACGATTCTTGTCTTGTGGGGCCGCTCTTAATTACTTATCAATAACATGTGTATACCAGGTCTAGGCTCATAGCTGCCGACCAATAGAGAGATATCACCAAATCGCTATAACTCAATTCTAATAACTAAGACTATTGCTGTTCCTTGATCTATGTGAGTATTGGCTTTCCAAGTAAGTAAACATTAAATGTGAGACGAGTCCGTCACGCAAGGGAAACCGCAGAGAGCATTTTAAACGGTTGTGAAAGACGATTGAGGCCAGAAATTCCAGAGACAGGTAAACCAAGGAGAAGCAGAAGATATTAACAAGGTAGAGTGACGAGGACATAGACGAAGAAAGCGTTATAGAGGAGCAGAGTCTGGAGTATTAGAGTCAGGGGTTATAGAGGAGCAGAGAGTCAGGAGTTAGAGTCAGTAGGTGTTATAGAGAGCGAGAGAGTCAGGAGTATTAGAGTCAGGTGTTATAGAGAGCAGAGTCGAGAGTATTAGAGTCAGGGTTAATAGAGGAGCAACGAGTCTGAGGAGTCATCTGTAGAGTCAGGTGGTTATAGAGGAGAGCGCGTCAGGAGTATTAGAGTCAGGTGTTATAGAGGAGCAGAGTCTGAGAGAATGAGAGGCAGGGTTATAGAGAGGGATAGCAGAAAGTAGGAAGAGTATTAGAGAGTCAGGTGTTATAGAGGAGCAGAGTCGTGGAGATATTAGACGTAAGGTGTTATAGAAGGAGCAGAGTCAGGAGTATTAGAGTCAGGTGTTATGAGGAGCAGAGTTGGAGTATTAGAGTCAGGGGTTAAGAGGAGCAGAGTCTGGAGTATTAGAGTCAGGTGTTATTAGAGGAGACAGATGTAAGAGAGTATTAGAGTCAAGGTGTTATGAGGAGCAGAGGCAGATAGTATTAGAGTCAAGGTGTTATAGAGGAGCCGGAGTATGGAGTAAGTATTAGAGTCAGGTGTTATAGAGGAGCAGAGTCAGGAGTATTAGAGTCAGGTGTTATAGAGGAGCAGAGTCTGGAGTATTAGAGTCAGGTGTTTTAGAGGAGCAGAGTCAGAAGTATTAGAGTCAGGTGTTATAGAGGAGCAGAGTCAGAAGTATTAGAGTCAGGTGTTTTAGAGGAGCAGAGTCAGGAGTATTAAGGTGGCCATACATCTATGAGATTTTACTTACCCGACCGAGGGGTTAAGCGATGTTCGTTGATGAATGGGATTTTGCGATCGCATGTCGGTCAAATATACGATCGGGAGAAGCGGTTCCGGCAGCATCGACGAACATCGCGTGAGAGCTCGGTCGGGTAAGTAAAATCTTATAGATGTATGGCCACCTTTAGAGTCAGGAGTATCTGTTGTATTAAATTAGATCAACTGGACTTGAAGTTTAGTTCTTGAAGACGTTTCGCTAGTCATCCGACTGGATCTCTCAATTCAGAATGACTTGTACAAGAATCAGTGGCAATTATGTACCCTGGAAAATCCCAATTAGCATATCACAGCTAATAGAGTGAGGAGTATTAGAGGAGCAGAGTCAGGAGTATTAGAAAAGCAGAGTGGGGTGTATTAAAGGAGCAGAGTGGGGTGTATTAAAGGAGCAGAATGAGGAGTATTAGAGGAGCAGAGTGAGGAGTATTAGAAGAGCAGAGTTCGGAATATTAGAAGAGCAGAGTGAGGAATATTAGAAGAGCAGAGTGAGGAGTATTAGAGGAGCAGAGTGAGGAGTATTAGAAGATTATGGATGTGATAACTAGCCATACACTACCATTCGACAGTCTATTGGGACAATTACATATTATTACATTGCAATAATTGGTCCAGGCCAGGGATATCACAGAAACCATTTATTATCCTTCCAGATTTACCATTAGGCACAGGGGCTTGTTTAGGGGGATTACTGGTGCTGAAATCCCCTTTCTGGTCGCTCAGTGCAGTCTGCTGTTCTACACTTCTCCTGGTGCCATAGACTGTTATACAAGACTTTACATTGTTCATTGGACTGTTACATAGTCTAGACTGTTACATGTTGTTACCCTTGTTATATAGACGTTCATGTTACTAATAGCACATAGTATATGATGTATATAGTTGTTTATATGGGACTGCTTAGTAGATTGTTATTGGGATTGTTACATAGATTGTTACATTGTTATATAGATTGTGACATAGATTGTTACACATTGTTATATAACTGTACATAGATTGTTACATTGTTATATAATGTGTACCTAGATTGTTACATTGTATTAGACTGGTACATAGATTGTTACATTGTTATATAGATGTGTACATAGATTGTTAACTTGTTATATAACTGGTACATAGATTGTTACATTGTTATATAGACTGTACTAGTTTATATAGATTTTAAGATTGTTTACATTGTTATATATATTGTTACATTGTTATATAGACTGTTATATAGATTGTTACATTGTTATATAGACTGTTACATTGTTAAATAGAATGTTATATAGACTGTTACATTGTTATATAGACTGGTACATAGATTGTTACATTGTTATATAGACTGGTACATAGATGTTACTGTTATATAGACTGGTACATAATTGTTACCTTGTTATATAGACTGGTACATAATGTTACACAAATTGTTAATGACTTTTATAGATTTTGTTACACATTGTTATATAGACTGTTTTAGATTGTTACAATTGTTATATAACTGTTACATAGATTGTTACATTGTTATATCGACTGTTACATAGATTGTTACATGTTTAAATGACTGGTACATACTGTACATTGTTATATAACTGTTACTGACTGTACATGTTATATTGACGTACATAGATTGTTACATGTGTATACGACATCGGTCATGGCGACTAGTTACATTGTTATATAGACTGTTACATAGATCTGTTACTTGTTATATAGACTGGTACAAATAGATTGTTTGGCATTGTTGTATAGAGGCGGTGTTGGTACATAGGTGTTACTGTGGGGTGGGAGGGTCAAGAAGCGGGGTGTACATAGTACTGGTTACATGGTTATCTAATCAGGTGACCCAAACGCTGTAGTGTTACAGGTGTGGAGTATGATCGAGGGGTCTGGTGACATAGACTGTGTACACTTGTTATAGAGGTTACATAGACTTGTACATTGTTATAAGTACTGGTACATAGATTGGTTTACATTGTTTAATAGACTGGTACATAGATTGTTTAACATTGTTATAAGAGACATGCTACCATTCGGTATGACTGTAGATTGTCATAGGTAAGCGGTACATAGTTGTGCAGTATTGCTGGTAAATAGATGTAATGTGTAGTCATAGACATAGGTTACCCTAGATGACATGGTTAAAGACTGCTATACTACATTGTTATAGAGATGGTACAAATTGCCTGTTAATTGATATAGATGGTTACAGACTAGATTTGGATATAGATGTTGCAATAGATTATACATTGTAAAGTGTAAGAATAGTAGTAATGTTTATCAGCAAAATTCTGTCCAGATCCACACGTCTGTCTCACAGCTATGACTATGGTAAGGACAATAATGATCTGATTGTATGGTAAATGTGGATTCTTCATCAGTAAACAGAATGTTAGCTGGGTGCACACGGACAATTTTCTGTCCCGACCGTTCGGTGCACAAGTGGTCGGCGTGGCAAAGAGGGTGATGTCAAGGAAGAAGGGTTGGGTATATAGGAACGGGAGACCTTTGCTGTTGGCTCAGGCTCTTTAGTAGGAATGGGTTGTACCTCACGGATGGTGGTGCAGCTGTTTTAAAGGGAGAAAGGGCTAGGCAGGGTTGGAGGAGATTTTGAAACTAGGTTTGGGGGGGGAGGATATTAGCAGTCTCACTGGAATAATAGCCAAGAAGGAAAGCAGAGTGTAGAAGGCCAGGAGCGGGTGGGAAAGGGGGGGGACTAGCATAGGGGATAGGGAGGAATGTGTATTAGATTGTATGAATAAATTACAGGATCATAATCTAAAATGTGGTGTTTGCAAATGCGGAGAAGACTGGATGACAAATAGGTGAAATTGGGAATTTATGGCGTCTGAATTGAGAAAGTATGATGTAATAGGTTAGCAAAAGAACGTTGTTGAACAGTTCTCGACTGGGCTGTAAATAATAGAAGGTATGCCTTGTTTTAGGCAGGACATGGAAAAAAGGGAAAGGGGAGGAGTATGTGTTATGTAAAAAGAATGGAAGCCAAATTTAAAAGAAGAGATAACTGGTGATATGGATGTTAAAGTGGAGCATATGGGTGGAATTAGGAACAGGAAAGGGAGGCGGGCAAGCCACGGTGGCTCAGTGGTTATCACTGATTAACTGTGCAGCTCTGAAGTCCGAGTTCGATTCACCTTGTACACATCTACCAAGGAGTTTGTATAGTTTCTCGCCCCGTGCTGGTGTGTTTCCTCCGGGCACTCCGGTTTCCCCCCACAATCAAAGACAATACTGATAGGTCGTATGTGTCATTATGTGCTTAGATTGTAAGGCTCTCGGGGCGGGCCCCTGAGGTGAATTGAGAATAAATTGTAAAGCGCTGCGGAATATGTAGCGTTATATAAGAAATAAAATAACATACATAAATGTATTGTTGTGTCTGCTGATAAGCCGCCAAATGCTCAGCAGAAGGAGGGTGTCAATTCATATGCCAGTGTGGCAGGGCTGGCAAGTTGGGGGAGTGTGCTCATTATGGGGGACTTCAATTACCTCTGATGGTACTATTAGGAGATTTAATCCTGCTTGTGGTGAGTGTACTGGATCATTAATTGAGGTGTAGTTACTCTTGGGGAATTCTCCCGGCCTGAGCATTTGATTGGTGGTAGTGTGCTCATATGGGGGACTTTAATTACCCTGACATTGATTGTGTAGTGTAGCTCAGTATGGGGGACTTTAATTACCCTGACACTGATTGGTGTAGTGTGCTCATTATGAGGGGCTTATACCGGACATTGTTTATATTCATTTGGGGCTTATACCCTGACATTGATTTGTTGTAGTGTACTCATTATGGGGAAAAAAAGGGATTACCATAGCTAAACCTGATTATAACTTGACATAGAACATATGATTCATCAATAATAGCAACACTGATATGTACATACAAACACTTGATTCATAGACATAGCTCAAACACTGATATACTAATGACTAGCTAATACGATGATAACTAAGAAAGACATACTGTATGATGACATAGCTCAAGAATACTATCATAGTAAACAAGTATAATGACAAGTACAGTAAATAATACCAACACTGATTATAACTAGGACAAATCTCACCACGTATAATCAATGATGACATAGCTAAACCTGATTATAACTGATGACATAGCTCAAACACTATTATAAACTGATGACATAGCGAAACACTGATTATAAATGATGACATAGCTAAACACTGATTATAAACTGAGACATTAGCTAAAAAACACTGATTATAACTGATGGACATAGCTAAACATATGTATAACTGATGACATAGCTAACCGTGATTATAATGAGACATAGCTAAACACTGTATTATAAAAATGATGACATAGCTAAACACTGATTATTAACTGATAACATAGCTAAACAATGCTTATAACTGATGACATGTAGCTAACACGATTAAATGATGACATAGCTAAACACTGATTATAACTGATAACATAGGTTAGCAGCATTTATAAGGACACACTGTTCACAGGGATCAGTGGCTTTTCTGTATTATTTAAACAGTTTATTTGTATGATGAACTTTCCTTGACACTCACTGATGAGGATTATGTATTATTGACAGGCAAGTCTTATAAGCCACAGGAATGTTTGCTTTGTCCCATTAGTTAATGATGAATTATCAGAAGACTGGGAATACAGATATTGTAGGGAACATATGAAAACGGATTTTATCAAACCTGCGAAAGAATAAACTGATACATTTTAATCAGGAACCGCACCATCAACTCCTCCAAATAGTGGAGGCTGACAAATAACAGTGATGCGAGGGATGAGAATAACAGTGCTGTGAGTAGGGCAGGCTGACTGACATAACAGTGCTGCTGAAGTGGAGGGCGACTGACATAACAGTGGCTGCTGAAGTGGAGGGCTGACTGACATAACAGTGGCTGCTGAAGTGGAGGGCTGACTGACATAACAGTGGCTGCTGAAGTGGAGGGCTGACTGACATAACAGTGGCTGCTGAAGTGGAGGGCGACGGACCATAACAGTGGCTGCTGAAGTGGAGGGAGGCTGGACGACATAACAGTGGCTGCTGAAGGGGAGGGCGATACATAACAGTGCTGCTGAAGTGCGAGGACTGACTGACATAACAGTGGCTGCTGAAGTGGAGGGCTGACTGACATAACAGTGGCTGCGAAGGGAGGCTGATGACATAACAGTGGCTGCTGAAGTGAGGGCTGAATGACATAACAGGGGCTGCTGAAGTGAGGGCTGACGACATAAACGTGACTGCTGAAGTGGAGGGCTGACTGACATAACAGTGGCTGCTGAAGTGGAGGGCTGACGACATAACAGGGCTGCTGAAAGGAAGGGCTGATGACATAACAGTGGCTGCTGAATTTGAGGGTTGACCTATTATCAGCTGCTCTTCAGTTCATCAGCTACTGTTAGGTCAGCCAGCCCTCTAGTTCTGCAGCCAGTGTTAAGTCAGCCCTCCAGTTCAGCAGCCACTGTTTGTTTAGCGCGGTCCGAGTTATAGGATTTGTTGGTCCGTATAGGAGGCGGCCACATCTGACTTGGGGCGAAGCATCTCTCTCTGTTCTTTCTTCCGGGTCATCGTGGCTCGACGCATAGTTCACTGCGCCATGAGACTTGGTGGAAGGGGCGCACCGGCTCGCGCGGAGAGCTAGGATTTCAGGTGCGGTGTATGCGGATGATGTCATCACGTGCGATGTCCGCCCAATCTAATAAAAGCCCAGTGGCGTATCTATGTTAAAACATTCGGGGACGTGAGGAGGATGTTTGGCAAAGTGCCCCGAATGTTTTAACTGCCTGTGCCTCCTGCAAGTGCCCCAAACTTCCGGATTTCCCGGCTGCGCAAAACCTCTGGGTACGTCGCGCAGCTGGCGCAATGACGTCATGCACAATGCCGGCGCGCCGATGTTATGAGCGCGCCGGTGTGAGAGAGAGATATCAGGGAGGGAGTCCAGGGACAGATAGGTAGCAGTACTCGCAGCAGAGCCAATCCAGATTAGATAGATAGATAGATAGATAGATAGCATAGATAGATAGATAGATAGATAGATGACTAGATAGATAGATGGAGCAGTACTTAGATAGATAGATAGAAGATAGAAGATGATAGAAGATAGATGATAGATAGAAGATAGCAGTACTTAGATGAAGATAGATAGATAGCAGAGTCGAGTAGATGATAGAGAGTAGATGATAGATAGATAGATGATAGATAGATAGATAGATAGATAGATAGATAGATAGATAGATAGCAAGATAGATAGATAAGATAGATAGTAGATATGATCGATAGATAGAAGATAGATAGATAGATATAGATAGGTGAGAGATAGATAGATAGATAGATAGTCGATAGATAGATAGATGATAGATATCTAGATAGATACAGATAGATAGATAGAACGATAGCAGAGTAGATAGATAGATAGATAGATAGATAGATAGATAGATAGATAGATAGATAGATAGATAGATAGTGATAGATAGATAGATAGATAGATAATAGATAGATAGGTAGATAGATAGAACAGATAGATAGCGTACTTAGATAGATAGATAGATAGATCGATAGATAGATAAATAGGATAGATAGACAGATAGATTAGATAGATAGATAGATAGATAGATAGATGAGATAGATTAGATAGATAGATAGATAGATAGATAGGATAGATAGATAGATAGATAGATAGATAGATAGATAGATAGATTAGATAGATAATAGATGATAGATAGATAGATAGATAGATAGATAGATAGATAGAAGCATAGTAAGATAGATAGATAGATAGATAGATAGATAGATAGATAGATAGAAGATAGATAGATAGTAGATAGATAGATAGATAGATAGATAGATAATAGTGATAGATAGATAGAAGATAGCATAGTAAGATAGATAGATAGATAGATAGATAGATAGATGATAGATAGATGGATAGCAGTTACTTAGATAGATAGATAGATAGATAGATAGATAGATAGATAGATAGATAGATAGATAGATAGATAGCAGAGTTAGATAGATAGATAGATAGATAGATAGTAGATAGATAGATAGATAGATAGATAGTGTGAAGATAGATAGATAGAAGAAGATAGATAGATAGATAGATAGATAGATAGATAGATAGATAGTAAGATAGATAGATAAATAGATAGATAGATAGCGAAGAGTTGATAGATAGATAGAAGATAGATAGATAGATAGATAGGATAGATAGATAGATAGATAGTAGATAGGTGATGATAGATAATAGAGAGATAGAGATGAGCATAGATAGCAGTACTTAGAAGTAGATAGAGATAGATAGCAGAGTTAGATAGATAGATAGATAGATAGATAGATAGGATAGATAGATAGATAGGTGATAGATAGATAGATAGATAGATAGATAGATAGATAGATAAATAGAAGATAGATAGCAGAGGTTAGAGATAGATAGATAGATAGAATAGATAGATAGAGAGCATAGATAGATAGATAGATAGATAGATAGATAGATAGATAGATGATAGATAGATAGGTGATAGATAGATAGATAGATAGATAGTAGAGGACTAGATGAGATAGATAGATAGCAGAGTTAGATAGATAGATAGATAGATAGATAGATAGATAGTGAAGATAGATAGATAGATAATAGATAGATAGATAGATAGATAGATAGTAGATAGATAGATAGATAAATAGAAGATAGATAGCTCAGAGTTAGATAGATAGATAGATAGATAGAGAGATAGATAGATAGATTGATAGATATGTGATAGATAGATAGATAGATAGATAGATAGATAGATAGATAGAGAGGTAGATAGATAGATAGATTAAGATAGAGTTATAGATAGTATAGATAGATAGATAGATAGATGGCACGATGAAGATAGATAGATAGATAGATAGATAGATAGATAGATAGTAGATAGATAGATAGATAGATAGATATATAGATTAGATAGATAGATAGCTAGATAGATAGCATAGTAGATAGATAGTAGATAGTAGATAGAATAGAAGATAGGATAGATAGATGGCATAGATAGATAGATAGATAGATAGATGATAGATAGATAGATAGATAGATAGATAGATAGATAGATAGAGATAAAGATAGATAATAGATAGAGATAGATAGATAGCATAGTAAGTAAGATAGGATAGATAGATAGAGATAGATGATAGATGATAGATAGATAGAGATAGATGATAATGATAGATAGATAGATTTAGATGCAAGTAAAAGATAGATAGAGATAGATAGATAGATAGATAGATAGATAGATAGATAGATAGATAGATAGAAACAGATTTTTGTGTGTGCACCACTTTAACCGTGTGCACAGGCCAGCAGAGTTGTGTACACACGCACGAGCGCACACCTTAGAGGGAACACTGTCCCTTTAAAGTAGAAGCTCTAGCTGCTATAATAATAAATGTACCTTTAGTAGATTATAAAAAAAAGTTACAATGTCTCAACAATGCGAATTTCATTCACTTTATGGCGGTCACAATACGGCAGCTGTCATATTATAAAATAACAATAAAGGCAAAGGTTTCTGGGTAAATCACAGTCTGGACTGCTTCCCTTTTCATAGAGTGCTGTCAGATTTCGCCACCTTCAGTGTGTAAAGGATAGTAAAGTTTAAATGCTGGAATTTCGTGTGCACATTATATGGGTATGCGCGATATGTGTTGTCACAAGCGGCCAGTGCACAACAGACTAATGTCGGCTTCGGATGACTCGGTCAGGTGATATTAGGGATTCTGTTCTGTCCAGCATCTCAATGAACAAAGCCCAACCAATCGGCCATACACGTGCGGTTGTCAGATAAAACGTCTGTTTGTCCATTTTGCCTCGGTCACTTGTGGCGACACATATCGCACAGGTGTGTGGGTCTTTAGAGGGAACAAAGGTTCAGATGAGAAAGGACGTGAATGAGATAAATCAGAGTTGGCACAGGGTGTGGACAGGGCTGGTTAACACACAACTAAACATTGTGTAGGAGTATAATAAAGTATAATGAGCTTTAGTGGAAAGTCAGACACAACATAGGCTTCCGGTGTTTTAAAGGACAAGTCCAGCCCTAAATGAAAACTTACATACAGGTAAATCACCCCCCAAAACCCTAAACGGTAATAGTTTGAAATGTGAAATATATAAGTCTAACCTGAAATCCTGCACAATGTCCTGTTTCCCCTGTTTCTGCTTCCTGGTTCTTCCAGTTGCTAATACATGAGCCAATACCAGACATACAATGCTGATATCGTCCAATCGCCTGTTCATGTATGGGCAATCGTACGATGATCATCCGAGAATCAACCGTTCAGTATGGGCAATCGTACGATGATCATCCGAGAATCGCCGTTCATGTATGGGCAATCGTACGATGATCATCCGAGAATCACCCGTTCATGTATGGGCAATCGTTCGATGATCATGCGAGAATCGCCCGTTCATGTATGGGCAATCGTACGATGATCATCCGAGAATCGCCCGTTCATGTATGGGGCAATCGTACGATGATATCCGAGAAATCACCTGTTCATGTATGGGCAATCGTACGATGATCAGCGAGAATCGTCCATTCATGTATGGGCAATCGTACGATGATCATGTGAGAATTTTTATTATCGGCCCAAGGGGTTGGTTGTGTATGGGCCCCATTAATGCAATCCCTACCTACTTCTTACTTAAATGCAGCACTATAAAGTACATTTTTCTTCCCAGTAGACAAAGCTTTAGGGGTCCACCTCCATCCCTGTTCTATGGTCTGGGCACGCTCAGTGAGGTTTGATATAAATATGGTGTAATAAATAATAAGGATATTATTTAAGGAGCAGTATCGTTATATAAAGATAAATACAAGGTCAATATTTAGAAATGAGTAGTGAAATTAACCAACGGTAGTGTAATTTAAGGGGTATCTCCACCCCCAAACTAACTTTTTCTGTAGTGTAGGGTACCCTAGCCCAACCCCAACCCCCATGTTAGGCTGGGTGCACACCAGCAGATATTTTTGGCCGACCAACCGAAATGCGTGGATCGGTCGGTCGGCCGAAAATATCCGCTGGTGTGGGGCGGACGTAACTGACCTCGATCGGGACATGTCAGTAAATCCCGATCGTTCGTGCGGTTCCCTATGGGACCAAATGGTCGATTGCACGAAATGTCAGCCGTGGCCACTATTGCGTGACCGAAGGACATTTGTCCCGACCGAGCGCTCACGGCGAGTGTACGGTCGGGACAATAGTCCCTTCGTGTGTACCCAGCCTTAGTTTTGAGAGTCAGCCATCACAGATGCGACTGTCGGCTATGCAGAGAGCCAAGTGAATGAAGGATTGTAAATCTATTTCTGGGGCTTGTTTTAAATAATTACCCGGCGGGGGGGGGGGGCTGGGGTGCCCTACACTACAGAAAAGGGTTTTATCACTAGGGGAAGCAGCTCCCCTGTGCATGCCAGCATCCTCCCGGAGAACAGGCAAGAAGCAGGGACCGTTTGACTTACAGACAGTCCTACTCTTTACTTTTCTGAACTTTGTACAAGCGCTGCAGGAGAACCATTTGGAGCAGAGATGTAAGGTGAGGATTTTTTTAAACTACACAGTGGGGCCAGTGTGGGTTACATTTTAGATTGGGGTGGACATGCCCTTTAAATACAGGAAAGTCCAGGACACTAACCATGGCAGATGGAAGTTGTACTTGCTGGCGCTCCTTAATGAAATTATATTAAGAGGTAGAAATAATCAACCTCCCTGCCTCTGGGGTTTTTATAGTGTAGTTGTCCTTTAAATGAAACAATAACATATAAATAGCATTTTTATTCCCATAATCCATTGAGTGAGGTTTTTTTTTCAGTTTACAGACGTTCTTACAGTACTGCTAATTCCCAGTAAGTCTTGGACTGTACAACGTCCCACCACCCCCAGAAAGCTTTCCTTCTAGAGGATATCTATGGTGCAGAGTGATTGGGACTTTCCCTGAGTTAAACACTGACTGCGGTACAAGGTGGTATATAAATCTCACATTCCTCGCCTGCAAAGTCACCACTTAATGACGTAGTTCCAACAATGACAGGATTCCTGAGTTTGGCCTAGTTTGGTTGTTAAGAAACACAGGGCGAGAAGGTGGGAAATATTATGGCATTACCCTAGGGGCACCAAACGCAGATTGGAAATCTCAGTGAAGGATACAATGCAAATTGGTATGTAGTGGTCACCACTAACCAAGGTCCTGTGCATTTACCTTGTGGCTTTCTCATTATACGTAGGGAAAGAGCAAGGTCAAGTTCAGACAGTTTGGATAAATCTTATGAATTTTGACTGTGAACACACAGGTCAGACACACAGGAGGGTATGATCCCGGTTGTACGATATCGGTATATCTGATCGTGTATGTACAATCGTCTGACAATCGTACAATAATTCCTTCTATCGACCCATATGAAAAAAAAATATTCAGCCCATTCGACCATACGGGTTATACAATCGGAGTAGTGTCTACACTATGACCATCTTTAAGGTGGGGACAGACATGCGATAGCACATGCAGTGCCTGACCAAGGATTGCACCACCAAGAGCAGTTTTGTTTGACAATTCGTTGGCCAAAGTAGCCATTCGATGAGCAGTTGGAGGTCGGGTCGGTGCCTAGCTTTAGTCAGTAACAAAAGGTGAATTACTACCATATCTACTATGTAGCACTAGCATAGCCCAGTAAGCTATAGGATCCAATCACAAATGACCTTTTATCAGTCTAGATCAGTGACAGTAAAACAAGCAGATAAAGATGGGCGTTTGTTTTCTCTAAATTTGTAACATGTGTCTGTTAGTAGTAAACTAATTCAATGGAATTCAGGCCATACTAGTCCATATATCCGCCGACAACGTTTAAGAAGTGTTCGATCAGGTCTAAGGCTGCCTAACTTAACCCAGTAAAGAATTATCCAATAAAATTTGCTCCCTCGCGCCCACCATTTGTCATGTTGATAAATCCCCCTATAGAACATGACAGCAATGGTGATAACGTGATATTCCAGAGTTGGAATTTCTAAAGAGCAAAGGTTCCACCAAGATCAGTGATCAAATAAACACAGTGGAATTTGGAACTTGTAAATCCTGCAGGTATGCTACATAACGCAACAAGGAAAACATTGTCTGATTTGTGTAAGGTTTGTGATCCATAAATAAAAAGAATGAACCAAGGGCTGTATTTCTAAATACTGTAAGCTGCGCACCATGGCTGTGAATACAAATACAACCCTACCTGGTGGTTACAGAAGGCCTGGATATGGTACAGGCAGCTTGGAGGCATTCCAAACAGTAGTCCACTGGAAGGGCAACTTAAAAATAATTCAGTACTCAGACAGGGCTTTAGAGAGTGAAAGAAAGGACCTGGACAATATAGAAGGTTGGAGACAAAATTGCAATGGTAGCTTAAAGGGTAATTTCTTTTGAGTGGTAAGCACTTCTGGCTGTTACTTTTCCAATTTAAGGATTTTCTCACTCACCGGAATAACAAAAATTGTATCTTTTTTAAGTAATTCATAACCAAAGATCAGTTGGTCAGTGTGTCGTGACTTCAGACATGCTCAGTGCAATTCACCCGAGAAGAGAGAGAGAGGAATTCCCCATTCCCATATACTTTCAGGGCGATGCACCGAGCGCGCTATTGGCCGATAGCGGCGCTCAGAACATCGCTACTTGGCGCCAATTTCGGTTATATAACATCACTTGCGGCGGCTGCGCTGTTAACTTTCGGTTAGCCACGCAGGAAAGTTTTTATTGTTTCAAGCAGGTTTGTCTTCCATTAGGAATTAATAGGAGGATGTATTTTTATTGATTAGTTTGGGAATATATGTGTGTTAAGCCTGGTACACATGTTAGACCAGATGAACGAGGCATGACAAACAGGACAAATGTGTGTGGACGCTTGGTCAGGGGTCGATCGTAAATCTGCTGGTCAGATTACCAAATGTGGATGTCGTCGCCCTTCTTTCCTATACCACCTACATATACTGTTCCTTTTCTAGGGCTCTTGCGGCCCCTGAAAGTTGTGGTGCTGATGGTGCTGCCATACCCACCAACCTTCCTACACATTATTAGAATATTAATCTATGCAAAATATGGTCATTCCTGTAAAGAACGCTGAGGCATTGAAATTCCTGCTGAGTATGTGTGTTCTCGACCTATTACAAAGCTTACATAACCTAGATCGCAGTAAAAATCCACGTTAGGTCAATAAGAAATCTCATTAGTTAGACTGACGAAATAGAACGTAATCTGCTGGTGCATAAGGAAGCAAATATTTTAATAGGCCTATAATTACAGTCCTATGGTATGAGAAGGCAATCGGCGTGGCATTCTCTACATTCCTGCTTGGGCAAGGCCTACTTTGGCTTAAAGGAGAATAAAACTAAAAACCCACAGCCAAGAATATAAGAACTAATCTGCACCTGGAGCACAGCCGTATTATTACACCAGCAAACCTGATTCTATCTCTCCGCGGCACATACCTCCCCCATTTATTTCTCTAGTATAAAGAATGTCATTCATATCACTAAATCATATTAAATCAAATGTGCAGGGGTTAATGCTCACGTATGATATTGGGATATATATATTTTTTATTATTATAGTGGTTATATAGCGACGTAGCACTTACAATTACATGTATACATTCAGATAGGACCTGCCACCAAGAGCTTACAATCTAAGCACCTTTATTGGACACAACACCTATCAGTATGTCTTTATGATTGTGGGGGAAACGGAGTGCCCGGAGGAACCCAGCAAGCACGGGGAGAACTTTCAAAACTCCTTGCAGATGTGTCCAAGGTTGGAACAATAGGACTTCAGCGCTGCAAGGTATCAGTGCTAACCGCAGCCACCATACTAATATTGTATAAATTGTTTCTGTGTATGAAGCTTACAATGACAAGAAAGTGGAATATCTTTTTATGAATGAATCTTTTTTTTTATCGTTTGTATTTACACGCGTAACAGTTTACAGACTATGGCCATGGATTTAGAAGTATTAAGAGTTTAGAAGTGTCCGTAAGTGCACATGTTATTAAACGTATTAAAGTGGAATATTGAGGATAGTGACATTTTACACATTGCATAACTTTCCATATTGCACCTTGTTATAATTAATCATTAATTGGCACTGTTACGGAATTCATTAAATATAATTATGCCATAAATTTGCAATATGGAAAATATTATTGTGTAGGAATTGCCCTTTATTTAACAAACAAACTCTTTAAAGTTCTGAATATTGAATGTTTGGTCTAAAAGGCATGATGGGAAGAAAGGGTCACTTAAAGGCAACGTGCGCTAACACCTGGTATGATCAGGGAACAACTGTGTCTTTGCCAGTGCTATTAATTTACACAACCAATCAATGATAGCTTTTTATAGGTATACGTAGTTAACATCTGATTGGTTAGTTCAGATTCTTAGCCGGGTTTTGTGGCTTTTATTGCTTTACCTTGTCACAGAAACAAAGCCCCTCCAAAATCAAACTCAAGTCATAAGCAAAGTTCAAACACACGTATGAGAAACTAGGACACCAACAAATACACCAGCAAGTCACACAACCAAAATCAAATACACACCCTTGTACAGTCAAGCGCTGATTTAAACCGAGGCAGAGTGAATCATGGCGCAGACATGATAGGCACACAACTGTGCATGCATGGCGGCATATGCATCATGAGATCTGTTACATTGGCAATGCAATCCATATTTTTTTTAGAGCGTCCTTCCGGTGCTAAGTGTGGACACAGCATTATGGAGTATACTAGCTACACTACCATCAAGAACAACAGCAATGAAAGTAGGGACATTAAACATTATATTAACTTGAAAAAATTGGTCCAGGACGGGATATCACAGAAAAAAACTTATCCATTCCCAGATTTACCATTAGGCACAGGGGGATGTTTAGGGGGGGATTACTGGTGCTCTGAATGCCCCCTCTGGCTGCTCAGTGCAGTCTGCTGTTATAATTTCCTGGTGCCCATAGACGTTATACAGACTACATTTTACATTGTTACATAGACTGTTACATTGGTTATAGACTGTTACATAGATTAGATTTATATGGACTGCTTAGTAGATGTTATTGGATTGTACATAGATTGTTACATTGTTATATAGATTGCTGTACATCGATTGTTACATTGTTATATGGACTGGTACAAGGATTGTTACATTGTTATTAGACTGGTACATAGATGTTACATGTTATATAGGAGGGTACATAGATTGTTAAATTGTTATATAGACTGGTACATAGATTGTATGCATTGTTATATAGACTGGTACATAGATTGTTTACAATTGTTATATAGGATGGTACATAGATTGTTACATGTTATATAGACTGTATATAGATGTACATGTTTTTATGATATTGTTTACTTGTATAAGATGTATATAGATTGTTACATTGTATATAGACTGTTACATTGTTAAAGAGAATGTTATATAGACGGTTACATGGTTATATGATGGTACATAGATTGTTACATTGTTATATAGCATGGTACATAGATCTGTTACATTGTTATATAGCACTGTAACATAGATTGTTACATTGTTATATAGACTGGTACATGATTGTTACATTGTTATATAGACTGTTATATAGAGTTACATTTAATAGATGTTATTAGATTGTTACATTTTATATAGACGTTACATAGATTGTACTTGTATTGACTGTTACATAGATGTTACATGTTGTATAGACTGGTACATAGACTGTTACATTGTTATATAGACTGTTACATAGACTGTTACATTGTTATATTGACTGTTACATAGATTGTTACATGTTGTATAAGGACAAAGACGTTACATGTTATATAGACTGTTATAGACTGTTTACAAACCGGTATATAGACTGGTACTATAGATTGTTACATTGTTGTTATAGACTGGTACATAGATTGTTACATTGTATATAGACTGTGGTACATAGACTGTTACATTGTTATCTAGACTGGTTACATAGATGTTACATTTGATATAGAATGGTACATAGATTGTTACATTGTTATATAGACTGGTACAGATTGTACATTGTATATGACTGTTATATAGATGTACATTGTTTATAGACTGTTATATAGACTGTACAGGTTACATAGACTGGTACATAGATTGTAAATTGTTATATAGACTGGTACATAGACTGTACATTGGTATATAGACTGTTGCATAGATTATTACATTGCTACAAGAGTATAGTAGAATAGTAGGAATAGTATATTCAGCAAATCTGTCAGAACCACCGTCTGTCTCACAGCTCTGAATATGAAGGACACTAATGATGATGTAATGTAAATGTGGATTTTCGTAAAAACAGAATGTTAGGCTGGGTTGCACACGGACAAATTTTCTGTCCCGACCGTTCGGTGCTATCAAGTGGTCGGCCGTGGCAAAGAGGGTGATGTAGGAAGAAGGGTTAGGGTATATAGAGAACTGGGCAGACTTTGCTGTTGGCTACAGGGCTCTTTAGTAGGAATGGGTTGTACCTCACGGATGTGGTGGTGCAGTGGTTTAAGGGAGAAGTGGCTAGAGGGTTGGAGGAGTTTTTAAACTAGGTTTTGGGGGGGAGGATATTAGCAGTCTCACTGGAATAAATAGCCAAGAAGGAAAGCAGAGTGTAGATAGGCCAGGAGCGGGGGGAAAGGGGGGGTGGGACTAGCATAGGGGATAGGGAGGAAGGTGTATTAAATGTTATGAATAAATTACAGGATCATAATCTAAAATGTGTGTTTGCAAATGCGAGAAGCCTGGCTGACAAAATAGGTGAATTGGGATTTATGGCGTTGAATGAAAAGTATGATGTAATAGGTATAGCAGAAACGTGGTTGAACAGTTCTAGCGACTGGGCTGTAAATATAGAAGGATATGCCTTGTTTAGGCAGGACATGGAAAAAAGGAAAGGGGGAGGAGTATGTGTTTATGTTAAAAAGAATTGAAGCCAAATTTAAAAGAAGAGATAACTGGTGATATGGATGTTAAAGTGGAGGCAATATGGGTGGAATTAGGAAACAGGGAAGGGGCGGGCAGCACGGTGGGCTCAGTGGTTATCACTGATAATTGCAGCGCTGAAGTCCTGAGTTCGATTCCACCTTGGACACATCTACAAGGGTTTGTATGTTCCCCGTGCTTGCGTGTGTTTCCTCCGGGCACTCCGTTTCCCCCACTCATAAAGAACATACTGATAGGTCGTAGTGTGTTATATGTGCTTAGATTGTAAGCTTTCGGGGAGGGCTGATGTGAATTGAGTAATAATTGTAAAGCGCTGCGGAATATGTAGCGTTATATAAGAAATAAAATACATACATACATGTCATTGTTGGTGTCTGCTATAACCGCCAAATGCTAGCAGAGAGGAGGTGTGTCAATCATATGCTAATGCTGTGGCCACACTTAACGCACCGGAAAAGGACGCTCTAAAAAAAAATATGGATTGCATGTGCTCCAATTAACAGATCTCATGTGCAATGCACGCCAGCGCATAGTGTGGCCACATCAATTAGTCTCACACTTGTGTCCGCTTTTAAAAGCGGACTGTATTGCACTTAAAATCGCATTAGTGTGGCCTACCCTAAATCAAGGGGGAAGCTGATCTTCCAGAGCAAGAATGTGCTCTGACATGTAGAACTAAGGGTTAAAGCAATAAAAGGCACAAAAACCCGTGCTATAATCTGAACTAACCAATCAGATGTTAAACTACAGATATACCTATAAAAAGCTATCATTGATTGGTTGTGTGTAAATTAATAGCACTGGGCAAAGACACAGGTTGTTCCCTGACATACCAGGTGTTAAGCGCACGTTGCCTTTAAGTGACCCGTTTCTTCCATCATGCCTTTTAGACCAAACATTCAATATTCAGAACTTAAAGAGTTTGTTGTTAAAATAAAAGGGCAAGATTCCTAACACAATAATATTTTCCCATATTGCAAATTTATGGCATAATTATAATTTAATGAATCCGTAACAGTGCCAATTAATGATTAATTATAACAAGGTGCAATATGGAAAGTTATGCAATGTGTAAAATGTCACATATCTCTCAATATTCCACTTTAATACGTTAATAACATGTGCATTACGGTAACACTTCTAAACTCTTAATACTTCTAAAATCCATGGCCATAGTCTGTAAACTGTTACGCGTGTTGTAAATACAAACAGATAAAAAACAAAAAGATTCATTCATAAAAAGATATTCCACTTTCTTGTCATTGTAAGCTCATACACAGAAAACAATTATACAATATTAGTATTGTGGCTCAGCGGTTAGCACTGATACCTTGCAGCGCTGAAGTCCTGAGTTGATTCCAACCTTGGACACATCTGCAAGGGTTTGAAAGTTCTCCCCGTGCTTGCATGGGTTCCTGGGCACTCCGGTTTCCCCCACAATCATAAAGACATACATTGATAGGTGTTGTATGTGTCCAATAAAGGTGCTTAGATTGTAAGCTCTTCGGTGCAGGTCCTGATCTGAATGTAACATGTAATTGTTAAAGTGCTACGTCGCTATATAACCACTATAATAATAAAAAATATATATATCCCAATATCATACGTGAGCATTAACCCCTGCCACATTTGATTTAATATGATTTAGTGATATGAATGACATTCTTATACTAGAGAAATAAATGGGGGAGGTATGTGCCGCGGAGACGATAGAATCAGGGTTTTGTGGTTGTAATAAGAATACGGCTGCGTCCAGGGTGCAGATTAGTTGCTTTATATTCTTGGCTGTTGGGTTTTTAGTTTTATTCTCCTTAAGCCAAAGTAGGCCATTGCCACAAGAGGAATGAGAGAATGCCACGCCGATTGCCTTCTCATACCCATAGGACTGTAAAATAGGCTCTATTAAAATATTTGCTCCTTATGCACCAGCAGATTACGTTCTATTTCGTCAGTCTAACTAATGAGATTTCTTATTGACCAACGTGGATTTTACTGCGATTCTAGGTTATGTAAGCTTTGTAAATAGGTCGGAGAACACACATACTCAGCAGAATTTCAATGCCTCAAGCGTTTTTACAGGAATGACCATATTTTGCATAGATTAATATTCTAATAATGTGAGGAAGGGTGGTGGGTATGGCAGCACCATCAGCACCACAAACTTTCAGGGGCCGCAACGAGCCCTAGAAAAGGAACAGTATTGTAGGTGGTTATAGGAAAAGAAGGCGACGAACATCCACATTTGTAGATCTGACCAGCAGATTTACGATCGACCCCTGACCAAGGCTCCACACACATTTGTCCTGTTTGTTCATGCCTCGTTCATCTGGTCTAACATGTGTACCAGGCTTAAAACACACTAATTTCCCAAAACTAATCAATAAAAATACATCCTTCCTATGTAATTCCTAATGGAAGACAAACCGCTTGAAACAATAAAAAACTTCCTGCGTGGGCTAACGCGGAAAGTTAACAGCGCAGCCGCCGCAAAGTGATGTTATATACCGAAATTGGCGCCAAGTAGCGATGTTCTGAGCGCCGCTATCGGCCAATAGCGGCGCTCGGTGCATCGCCCTGAAAGTATATGGGAATGGGGAATTCCATCTCTCTCTCTTTCGGGTGAATTGCACTGATGCATGTCTGAAGTCACCGACACTGACCAACTGATCTTTGGTTATGAATTACTTAAAAAAGATACAATTTTTGTTATTCCGGTGAGTGAGAAAAATCCAGTAAAATGGAAAAGTAACAGCCAGAAGTGCTTACCAACTTCAAAAAGAGAATTACCCTTTAAGCTACCATTGCAATTTTTGTCTCCAACCTTCTATATTGTCCAGGTCCTTTCTTTCACTCTCTAAAGCCCGCTGTCTGAGTACTGAAATTATTTTAAGTGCCCTTCCAAGTAGGACTACTGTTTGGAATGCCTCCAAGCTGCATGTACCATATCCCGGCTTCTGGAACCACCAGGTAGGGTTGTATTTGTATTCACAGCCATGGTGCGCAGCTTACAGTATTTAGAAATACAGCCCTTGGTCTTATTTTTTTATTTATGGATCACAAACCTACACAAATCAGACAATGTTTTCCTTGTGCGTTATGTAGCATACCTGGCAGGATTTAACAAGTTCCAAATTCCACTGTGTTTATTTTGATCACTGATCTTGGTGGGAACCTTGCTCTTTAGAAATTCCAACTCTGGGAATATCACGTTATCACACAGTGCTGTCATGTTCTATAGGGGGATTTATCAACTGACAAAATGGTTGCGCGAGGGAGCAAATTGTATTGGATAATTCTTTACGGGTTAAGGTTAGGCAGCCTTAGACTGATCGAAACACTCTTTAAACGTTGTCGGGCGGATATATGGACTAGTATTGGCCTGAATATCCATGAATTAGTTTACTACTAACAGAGACACATGTTACAATTTAGAGAAAAACAAACGCCCATCATTTATCTGCTTGTTTTACTGTCACTGATCTAGACTGATAAAAGGTCATTTGTGATTGGATCTATAGCTTACTGGGGCTATGCTAGTGCTACATAGTAGATATGGTAGTAATTCACCTTTTGTACTGACTAAAGCTAGGCACAGACGCCCGACCTCCAACTGCTCATCGAATGGTACTTTGGCCAACGAATGTCAAACAAAACTGCTCTTGGTGGTGCAATCCTTGGTCAGGCACTGCATGTGCTATCGCATGTCTTGTCCCCACCTTAAAGATGGTCATAGTGTAGACACTACAATCCGATTGTATAACCCGTATGGTCGAATGGGCTGAATATTTTTTTTTCATATGGGTCGATAGAAGGAATTATTGTAGATTGTCAGACGATTGTACATACACGATCAGAATATACCGATATCGTACAACCGGGATCATACCTCCTGTGTGTCT
The DNA here is from genome assembly GCA_019447015.1 of Hymenochirus boettgeri. NCBI lineage: Eukaryota > Metazoa > Chordata > Amphibia > Anura > Pipidae > Hymenochirus > Hymenochirus boettgeri. The sequence goes on along the minus strand of CM033470.1, from coordinate 17,374,249 downwards.
GTACCTGTGTGTTCACAGTCAAAATTCATAAGATTTATCCAACTGTCTGAACTTGACCTTGCTCTTTCCTACGTATAATGAGAAAGCCACAAGGTAAATGACAGGACCTTGGTGGTTCGTGGGACCACTGACATACCAATTTGCATTGTATCCTTCACTGAGATTTCCAATCTGCGTTTGGTTGCCCCTGGGTAATGCCATAATATTTCCCACCTTCTCGCCCTGTGGTTCTTACAAACCAAACTAGGCCAAACTCAGGATCCTGTCATTGTTGGAACTACGTCATTAAGTGTGAGCTTTGCAGGCGAGGAATGTGAGATTTATATTACACCTTGTACCGCAGTCAGTGTTTAACTCAGGGAAAGTCCCAATCACTCTGCACCATAGTAATCCTCTAAGAAGGAAATGCTTTCTGGGGGTGTGGTGGGACGTTGTACAGTCCAAGACTTATGGGAATTAGCAGGTACTGTAAGAAGTCTGTAAACTGAAAAAAAAACCTCACTCAATGGATATGGGAATAAAAATGCTAATTTATATGTTATGTTTCATTTAAAGGACAACTACACTATTAAAAACCCCAGAGGCAGGGAGGGTGATATTTTACCTCTTAATATAATTTCATTAAGGAGCGCCAGCAAGTACAACTTCCATCTGCCATGGTTAGTGTCTGGACTTCCTGTATTTAAAGGGGCATGTCCACCCCCAAATCTAAAATGAACCCACTACTGGCCCCCCCACTGTGTAGTTTTAAAAAAATCCTCACCTTACATCTCTGCTCCAAATGGTTCTCCTGCAGCGCTTGTACAAAGTTCAGAAAAGTAAAGAGTAGGAGCTGTCTGTAAGTCAAACGGTCCTGCTTCTTGCCTGTTCTCGGAGGAGGCTGGCATGCACAGGGGAAGCTCTTCCCCTAGTGATAAAACCCTTTCTGTAGTGTAGGGCACCCCAGCCCCCCCCCCCCGCCTTGGTAATTTTTTAACCAGCCCAGAAATAGATTTACAATCCTTCAGTCACTTGGCTCTCTGCATAGCCGACAGTCGATCTGTGATGTGCTGACTCTCAAAACTAGGCTGGGTACACACGAAGGGATATTTGTCCGACGTTACACTCGCCTTGAGCGCTCGGTCGGGACAAATGTCCTTCGGTCACGGCAATAGTGGCCACGGCTGACATTTCTGCAATCGGACCATTTGGTCCCATAGGGAAACCGCACAGAACGATCGGGATTTACTGACATGTACGATCGAGGTCAGGTACGTCCGCCCCACACCAGCGGATATGTTTCGAGGCCGCCGACCACACCGAACGAGTCAATTATGGATGTATAACTAGCCATACACTACCATTCGAACAGTCTATTGGGACAATTAACATTATTATTATACATTGCAAATAATTGGTCCAGGCCAGGGGATATCACAGAAACCAATTTATCCATTCCCAGATTTACCATTAGGCACAGGGGCATGTTTAGGGGGGGATTACTGGTGCCTGAAATGCCCCCTTTCTGGCTGCTCAGTGCAGTCTGCTGTTCTACTTCTCCTGGTGCCCATAGACTGTTATACAGACTTACATTGTTACATTGACTGTTACATAGACTGTTACATTGTTATATAGACTGTTACATAGTATATAGATTGTTATATGGACTGCTTAGTAGATTGTTATTGGGATTGTTACATAGATTGTTACATTGTTATATAGATTGTGACATAGATTGTTACATTGTTATATAGACTGGTACATAGATTGTTACATTGTTATATAGACTGGTACATAGATTGTTACATTGTTATATAGACTGGTACATAGATTGTTACATTGTTATATAGACTGTACTAGATTGTTACATTGTTATATAGACTGTACATAGATTGTTAATTGTTATATAGTGGTACATAGATTGTTACATTGTTATAGACTGTAATAGATTGTTTAATTGTTATATAATTGTACATTTATATTAGACTGTTATATGATTGTTACATTGTTATATAGACTGTTACATTGTTAAATAGAATGTTATATAGACTGTTACATTGTTATATAGACTGTACATAGATTGTTACATTGTTTATAGACTGGTACATAGATTGTTACATTGTTATATAGACTGTACAAGATTGTTACATTTTTATATAGACTGGTACTAGATTGTTACATTGTTATATAGACTGTTATATAGATTGTTACATTGTTATAAGACTGTTATATAGATTGTTACATTGTTATATAGACATGTTACATAGATTGTTAATTGTTATATAGACTGACTAGATGTAATGTTGTATAGACTGGTACATAGACTGTTACATTGTTATAGACTGGTACATAGATGTTACATTGTTATATTGACTGTTAACATAGATTGTTACATGTTGTATAGAATGGTACATAGACTGTTACATTGTTATATAGACTGTTAAGACTGTACATTGTTATAGACTGGTCATAGATTGTTACATTGTTGTATAGACTGGTACATAGATTGTTACATTGTTATATAGACTGGTACATGACGTTACATTGTTATATAGACTGTTTAATTAGACGTTACTGTTAATAGACTGGTACATAGATTGTACATTGTTATATAGACTGGTACATAGATTGTTACATGTATTAGATGTTATATGATTGTTACATTGTTATATAGACTGTTATATAGACTGTACATTGTTACATAGACTGGTACATAGATTGTTACATGTTTATAGACTGGTACATAGACTGTACATTTTATATAGACTGTTGCATAGATTATTACATTGTACATAGAGTATAGTAGAATAGTAGAATAGTATATTAGCAAATTCTGTCAGATCCACCGTTGTCTCACAGCTTGACTATGAAGGACACAATGATGATGTAATGTAAATGTGGATTTCTCAGTAAAACAGAATGTTAGGCTGGGTGCACACGGACAAATTTTCGTCCGACCGTTCGGTGCTATCAAGTGGTCGGCCGTGGCAAAAGGGGTGATGTAAGGAAGAAGGGTTAGGGTATATAGAGAACTGGGCAGACTTTGCTGGTGGCTACCGCTCTTTAGTAGGAATGGGTTGTACCTCACGGATGGTGGTGCAGCTGTTTTAAGGGAGAAGATGGCTAGAGGGTTGGAGGAGATTTTAAACTAGGTTTTGGGGGGAGGATATTACAGTTCACTGGAATAAATAGCCAAGAAGGAAAGCGAGTGTAGATAGGCCAGGAGCGGGTGGAAGGGGGGTGGGACTAGCATAGGGGATAGGGAGGAATGTGTATTAAAGTTATGAATAAATTACAGGATCATAATCTAAAATGTGTTTGCAATGCGAGAAGCCTGGCTGACAAAATAGGTGAATTGGGATTTATGGCGTTGAATTAAAAGTATGATGTAATAGGTATAGCAGAAACGTGGTTGAACAGTTCTAGCGACTGGGCTGTAAATATAGAAGGATATGCCTTGTTTAGGCAGGACATGGAAAAAGGAAAGGGGAGGAGTATGTGTTTATGTTAAAAAAGAATTGAAGCCAAATTTAAAAGAAGAGATAACTGGTGATAGGATGTTAAAGTGGAGGCAATATGGGTGGAATTAGGAAACAGGGAAGGGGCGGGCAGCACGGTGGCTCAGTGGTTATCACTGATAAATTGCAGCGCTGAAGTCCTGAGTTCGATTCCACCTTGGACACATCTACAAGGAGTTTGTATGTTCCCCGTGCTTGCGTGTGTTTCCTCCGGGCACTCCGTTTCCCCCACTCATAAAGAACATACTGATAGGTCGTAGTGTGTTATATGTGCTTAGATTGTAAGCTTTCGGGGAGGGCTGATGTGAATTGAGTAATAATTGTAAAGCGCTGCGGAATATGTAGCGTTATATAAGAAATAAAATACATACATACATGTCATTGTTGGTGTCTGCTATAACCGCCAAATGCTAGCAGAGAGGAGGTGTGTCAATCATATGATAGATTGTTACATTGTTATATAGACTGTTACATAGATTGTTACATTGTTATATAGACGTTTACATAGATTGTTACATTGTTATATAGGCTGTTACATAGATTGTTACATTGTTATATGGACTGTTACATAGATTGTTACATTGTTATATAGATTGTTACATAGATTGTTACATTGTTATATAGACGGTTACATAGATTGTTACATTGTTACATAGATTGTTACATTGTTATACAGATTGTTTCATAGATTGTTACATTGTTATAGTGACGGTTACATAGATTGTTACATTGTTATATAGATTATTATATAGATTGTTACATTGTTGTATAGATTGTTACATTGTTATACAGATTGTTACATAGATTGTTAGATTGTTATATAGACTGTTACATAGATTGTTACATTGTTATATAGATTGTTACATTGTTATATAGACTGTTACATAGATTGTTACTTTGTTATATAGATTGTTATATAGATTGTTACATTGTTATATAGATTGTTACATAGATTGTTACATTGTTATATAGATTGTTATATAGATTGTTACATTGTTATATAGATTGTTACATAGATTGTTACATTGTTATATAGATTGTTATATAGATTGTTACATTGTTATATAGATTGTTACATAGATTGTTACATTGTTATATAGATTGTTATATAGATTGTTACATTGTTATATAGATTGTTACATAGATTGTTACATTGTTATATAGACTGTTACATAGATTGTTACTTTGTTATATAGACTGTTACATGGATTGTTACTTTGTTATATATACTGTTACATAGATTGTTACATTGTTATATAGACTGTTACATAGACTGTTACATATATTGTTACATTGTTATATAGACTGTTATATGGATTGTTATATTGTTATATAGACTGTTACATAGATTGTTACATTGTTAAATAGACTGTTACATAGATTGTTACATTGTTATATAGACTGTTACATAGATTGTTACATTGTTACATAGACTGTTACATAGATTGTTACATTGTTATACAGATTGTTACATAGATTGTTACATTGTTAAATAGATTGTTACATAGATGTTACATTGTTATATAGACTGTTACATAGTTTGTTACATTGTTATATAGATGGTTACATAGATTGTTACATAGATTGTTACATTGTTATATAGACGGTTACATAGATTGTTACATTGTTATATAGATTATTATATAGATTGTTACATTGTTATATAGACTGTTACACAGATTGTTATATTGTTATATAGACTGTTACATAGATTGTTACATTGTTATATAGACTGTTACATAGATTGTTACATTGTTATATAGAC